>CAJVGC010000591.1:32050851-32101568 GCA_910822075.1 Senecio squalidus | reverse complement strand
AAACCCAAGTTAATAAATATGTTTATTAAAGTCTTAGTCTTAGTGATTTGAGTCTGAGTAGCTCTGAGTCTGAGTGACTGGGTCTGAGTGACTAAAATCAGTTAAGGCATTATGAAGCTGACTACTCAGCTTCATAAAGAGACGTAGTGCTTTAATTTAGGTATGACAGTTAGATAAAATCTTCTATCTTTTTAGAAGATTTTCTAAGATTTATACTTATCAAGCTCACTATTATTGTGTATAAATAGTGAGTTTGAACATTGTAACCGATGCACCTTTTCTGAGAAATATAACTGTGTGTTATTTTCATTCGTTGTTATTATATATTATTGAAACTGAGTAATCAATCGATTAATAATAATTAACGTCTAAATACTTATTTTTGATTGATTAGCCATTGTTTGAGATCTTATTGAGACCTAACAACTGGTATCAGAGCAAATAAGATTTAAATTTTAATAAATTTATAAATCTTAAACGATCAATACATAAAATCTCAAAAACAATGTCATCATCTTCAAATACACCTGCCGTGGCTGGAAAAGGTATTCCAATTTTCAGTGGTCATAACTTTGCTCATTAGAAACTTAAGGCTGAGTGGCATCTATCTGGAATCCACGAAGACATGTTAAGGGCTGTACAGGAAGGACCAATCATTCCTGGAAAGAACATTGACTAGGTCAAGGAAGGTGACAAAGTTGTCCAACGTGCAAGGTGGGTTCACACTCCTAATTCATAGTGGACATATGTTGATAAGTTACTTTTCAATCTGGATCCAAGAGCAAGAAGCATTCTAGGTAATGTTGTATCTGAACAAATATTCTCCAAGATTGCTGGATATAGAACTGCTAAGGAAATACGGGATACGTTAATAGTATCTTATGAAGGATTCCCCATAGTAAGAGAACAACGATTGAACAGTCTGATTAGGAATTATGAAAATTTCTATGTAAAGGATAAAGAAACCTTAGCTGACGTGCATACAAGGTTTCAAGTACTGTTGAACTATCTTTCAGCCCTAGGAATGATGAAAGAAGATGATGAAATATGCAAAAAGTTTGTTGACATTTTGCCCAACAAATTTGAATCTGTCATTACATCTCTTGTGGTTAGTGAAAAACTGTCCACCTACAAGCTGCCTGGTCTTTTTGGATTGCTACTGAACTTTGAAGAAGCTCAAGAGAGGAAAAAGATCAACACAAGAAGGACCACAAGCTGCATTAGTTGCAACCAGTAAAAGGAATAAAGAAATTTATTCTAAAGTTGACTCATCTGAGTCTGAGTCACACTCAGACTCAGAATCTGACGATGAATCTGAAGTCAAGAAACTGAAGAGTCAGCTTTCTCTGTTAACTATGAAGCTTGAACAGAAAACAGGCTACAAAGGAAAGAAACCTTTTGATCTGAAGAAGGTAAAATGCTTTAAATGCAATGATTATGGTCACATGGTTGCTGACTGTAAAGTGAAGAATGCTCAGACTAAGCACATGGACGAGGTTGCTGAGAGAGCCCAAAGATACCGAAAGAAGTATCTTAAGTACAAGAAAGGGAACAGTTCAAACATACAAAAGCCTCAAACTGAGCAAAAGGCATTCTTTGCTGAAGAATGGCTAGATGAGGAACTGTCTTCTGATGAGGATGAAGAAGTGGTAGATAAATGCTTGATGGCATTTACAGAAGAAGTGACTGAAGCTGATAAATATGCTTCTCAGTTCGAGAAGCATCTGAAGGAAGCTGAGAGACTGAGTTGCAACTCAGACTGGAACAAGTCAAAACTTTATAAGGTACACAATTTTGACACTTATACAAATGAACAAAAACTTCAAATGTTTGAGTATATATTTGTTGACCTGACCACCACTTTAGAAGAACAATCTGAATTGAAACAAAAATTCAAAGATCTTGAAAATAATTTGAAAATTAAATATGATAAAATAAGTGAACTAGAAAGTTTTAGAGTTCTTTTAAATGCTCAGATTGAAGCTTATAGTGATCTTGTAAAAGAAAACTTTAAACTTAGAAAAGAAACTGAGCACTATAAAAGAATTTGTAAATCATGGTGCATATCATCCTTAAAAAATGAAGATTGTTTGAGCGGACAGGTACCCAAACAAGTTCAAGATGTGTTGGGTGAAGACTTCAGTCCGAAGAAGCACATGACTGAAGAAGAAGAAGAAGCTGAAAAAGCTGAAAGAGAAAAATTATTTTCAAACATAAATTCTTCCAAATACTTTCACATATATGAAAGGAGAAAAAATAATGATGTCAAATGCTTTTGTAAAACCTGTAATTTCCAAAGTTTCTAATAAAAGTGATTCTTCATCTTCCTCTCAATCTGAATGTGTTAATTTGTCTGAAACTGAACAAAACGTGCATGCTGAAAAAGAATTTGTGCCTCCAACTAATAGATTGCCCAAGGTTGTGAGTAAATCTAAGATTCAGCACCCAGTCAGTCCCAAGAGTCTGAACAAAAATCATGAAACAAAAACTATTGATAAACTGGGAAATCAATTGTTGGAACTGACTAACATAGTCAAAACACTAGTCAGGAACAAATCACCCAATCAAGTGTAACATCCTAGTTTTGGATAAAGAATATTTATAGATATATGTTATGTTTTAGTGTTTAGAGGAAATTAGAAATGGAGAAGGACTAACTTTGTAAGAGAAATAGTTAACCTTGGTTAGAAAGGATTGACATTGTTAACTATTATGTTAAGTAAGTAATTTAATAAAGTCTTGAAAGATGAGGGACCAAAAGTGTAATGTTAGAAATTGAGTATGAGATGGATATTGAGGTGGCATTTCCAGAGATATCTAGGTGTTTTGTATGTGTGTGAGTCGGTTGAAGATGAAATCAAAGAAGAAGAAAACATCAAATTGAAGCTATTTTATAGTATATTCCATCAATTAGAGTGAAGATTAAGGGTTTAAGAACCTTGGTTTTGGTTCTAATGGAAGAAAAAGAAGGTATGATCATATACTTTAAGTTATTTGATAAAATTGAGTTTATATTATGTGTTATAACATCATTTAGATGTTTAATTTGAAGATAGAAATGGTTAATTGGGTTAATTTAGATATTTGATTATTTTGGGGATAATCATGAAAGTTAAAGAATTGTTAGAATTAAGCCTTGTTTATATGTTATTTGATGATTAATAATATATATAAAGGTTTAGAAGATTGAAAGATTTATTTATGTGAAATTTTGTAAGATTTCATGTTTAAGCTTAAATGGGTGAAAAGATGAATTGTTATGTAGAAATGTTTATTATTGTGAGAATGATTTAGAATGAAATAATTAATGATAAGAATGATTATTATCATGTTTATGATAGAAAAGATAAGTTAAATGTACTTGAATATGCGTTTGGGTGATATGATGTTAAGTATGTTATGTTAGTTGCCAAACGGGTCATGTGACCCGTGAAGAAGTGGCAAATGGGTAAGAGATGGTTAGAAGGAAGAAGACATTACTTGCAATATGTTGTTTGTGTTTGATGTAATGTGTTTAAAGAGTTAAAATGCTTATTTATGCATTAGAGAATTAAATGGGTCAAAAGACCCAAGGAGTGGCAAGTTGGGTAGAATTTGCCATAAGTGTTAGAAAGTGTTAAAAAGAGTTAGAAATAGTTAGTAAGAGTTGTAATGAGGTTAATACATATGTTTATATGTATGTAAGATATATTGAAAGAAAGAATTGTGTTTGGTTGTAGAAACGCAATTTTGGAGAAGAAGAGTAAAAAGAGAAGAGCTTTATATGTTGTAGCTTAATCCGACTTCGAGGTGAGTATACGAAGCTTATTTAATATATGTTGAATGTTTATAATTGTATGTAAATTTATTGGAGAGTTGATTTATATACTAGTTATATATAATTTTGAGTTGTTAGAAGAAATGAGAACTAGAAGTGCCGTTAACTAACGTGTAAGTACAGGAAAGTATCAAAAACGGAAATCAGCCAGGCTGAAGCCCAGAATGCGCCGCCTGTGAGCTGAATGCGCCGCATTCTGAGCTCCGAAGCCTATGTTGATTTTTGTTGTGTAGAATGCGTCGCATGGGAATCCGAATGCGTCGCATTCGACCCCTAGACCAGTTTTTAGTGGATTTTAAGGTAGTTTAAGTATGAGAATGATACTCTAACCTATTATTATGATAGAGAAGAATGGAGAAGAGATATACATGTCGATAAGAAATAGAATCGACTTTAATAGTCGGAAATGAGTAGAGTTAATTATGTACATACCGCGAGGGTATGCATACGACTTTGATAGTCGGAAAGAATTAAGAACCAACTCTATATAGTTGGAAGAAGAGAAAGATGAGACTTTAATTAGTCTTGGTATATTTGGTAGTCAATGATAAAGTTATATTATTTGAGTGTATAACGAGAATTAAACCGTAAGGGCCTTGTTATGGTTGTTATTTATACTACGGTTGTTATTTATGTATGGTTATTATGTTTATGGTTGTTATTTATAATTCGGGTTATTGATATTTATGCTATGAATACTAAAGTAGCAGTGAGTGATTAGAATGAGTTGTTGTGTTTAATATTGTCATGCATACGAAGTACGTTATAAATTGTTATAATGAAAAGAAGTTGACTTCAATAGTCGAGAAGAATAGCATCAACTTTACATACCGCGAGGGTATGTATAAGTGATAGATACGACAATTTGATTGTCGAGTGAAGAGATAGAATATGAATGGGTTGATGACCCGAGTTAATAGATTGTTAATAGAAAGAGATAGAATCTGAATGGGTTGATGACCCGAGTTAATAGATTGTTAATAGAAAGAGATAGAATCTGAATGGGTTGATGACCCGAGTTAATAGATTGTTAATAGAAAGAGATAGAATCTGAATGGGTTGATGACCCGAGTTAATAGATTGTAAATAGAAAGAGATAGAATCTGAATGGGTTGATGACCCGAGTTAGTAGATTGTTTATAGAAAGAGATAGAAAATAAATAGGTTAATGACCCGAGCTAGTAGATCGTTTATAGAATTGGGTCGGGAGACCTTTATTCTTGAGAATGTTTAATAAATGTGAATGACAAGATATGTAGTTATATGGGTTATGAAGTTAATGAGTTGAACACATGATGTGAACTCATTAGTTATGTGTAGACTTGTGTATAGCAGTATAGAGGTAGTAAATATTTATTATTGTTGTTCGGATAATATTTTGATATGTATATATATATATATATATATATATATATATATATATATATATATATATATATATATATATATATATATATATGTTATAATTGAGTCTTGATGATTAGAAGAATTTTATGTGTATGAAGTATATTATAAATTGTTATAAGAAAAGAATGGTTAGATGATTTTCGGAAAAGAAAATAGGTCGACTTTTATTGTCGAGAAGAAGTAGCTTTAACTTTACATACCGCGAGGGTATGTATAAGAGATAGATACGACATTTAGTTGTCGGGAAAGAGAAGAAGAGATAGATATGACATTTAGTTGTCGGGAAAGAGAAGAAGAGATAGATACGACATTTAGTTGTCGGGAAAGAGAAGAAGAGATAGATATGACATTTAGTTGTCGGGAAAGAGAAGAAGAGATAGATACGACATTTAGTTGTCGGGAAAGAGAAGAAGAGATAGATACGACATTTAGTTGTCGGGAAAGAGAAGAAGAGATAGATACGACATTTAGTTGTCGGGAAAGAGAAGCAGAGATAGATATGACATTTAGTTGTCGGGAAAGAGAAGAAGAGATAGATACGACATTTAGTTGTCGGGAAAGAGAAGAAGAGATAGATATGACATTTAGTTGTCGGGAAAGAGAAGAAGAGATAGATACGACATTTAGTTGTCGGGAAAGAGAAGAAGAGTTAGATACGACATTTAGTTGTCGGGGAAGAGAAGAAGTGTTAGATACGACAATGTGATTGTCGGGAAAGAGAAGAAGTGTTAGATACGACAATGTGATTGTCGGGAAGAGAAAAGAAGTAATTGTATAGAAAGAAAGAATAGATTTTTAAAGTAGTCGTGTTAGATGTCATTAACATAATCGTAAGGTATACTCACTAGCTTAACGCTAATATATTATGTAAATTGTATGTTTTGTAGGTAATTGAGTTTTATGGCACGGCAAGCTAAAGAAGAAGGGAAGGGGACCGTTGTAGAGATTAAATGTTTTATAAAAAAAATGTTTTTATAAGGGCTTCCGCTCCAAATTGTAAATGAGATGTTAACGGATAATTGTCGTTGACTAAAGAGATGAAATAAATAACACCGTGGAATATTAATTATATGTTTAAAAAAAAATAAAAAAAATAAATAGAGTGTGTTTTGGTTCCGGGTGTTACAAGTTGGTATCAGAGCCTTGACTTGTGTGAGTCGAGTATCTAGTCAATACTTGAACCCAAGTTGAGGCTTTGTAATGTAAGATCATAGGAGAAGAAGCTTGCCTTGCGGAGAAGATAAGAGTAAGTAAAGTTTTTGTAAGTGGAGTAAGATTTATTGTTAGAAATTGATAATGCTCTAATTTAAGATATGCAATATTAAGTATTGCGTGTACATGAGTTTGATGTGTTTAGAGTTAACGTGTGACCAACGTTAATTTTGAATATGTTATTTGAGAGTATATAACCGTTATGGTTAATGAATGTTAGAAGAATGACAAGTAAGGTTAGAAAGTATATGCTAGAAGTATATGCTATAATTATAATTGCGTATATTATAATCTTTATATTTTGTTAGAAGTATATTTCTTATTAGTAGAATTTGAGAGAGAAGAAGTAGTCGTTATAAAGAATGAGATAGAATGGGATGTTTAGCAATAATGGCTAATGAAATTAGCCAAGCTTCTAGAAAGATAATGTTATTTTTATATGAAAATGATTAGAGAAAACGTGTTAGAAGTTTCTTTACGGCAATATGTAATATGATTTAGATAGAGATGGAATTTTAGTCCAAGATTGATTGGGCCGTTTAGAAATTTTTGTTTCAAGAATTAGAAATTTGTTTATTAGTTAGAGTTATTCGAGATAGTATATGAGATAGAAATTGATGAAAAGTTGATTTATGTTGAAAAACGATAGATATTTTGACCAAAAAGTGAAGCAAATTTAGAATAAGTAATCAAAGTAGTTAAAATTCTTTGGAATTATAGAAAAGGATCGGATTTTATTTAGAATCCGGAGAGTAAAAGAAGTAAATTTTATTCTTGTTTGTTCGAAAAATAGATTTCGGGGACGAAATCGTTAGAAGGAGGAAAGATTTGTAACATCCTAGTTTCGGATAAAGAATATTTATAGATATATGTTATGTTTTAGTGTTTAAAAGAAATTAGAAATGGAGAAGGACTAACTTTGTAAGATAAATAGTTAACCTTCGTTAGAAAGGATTGACATTGTTAACTTTTATGTTAAGTAAGTAATTTAATAAAGTCTTGAAAGATGAGGGACCAAAAGTGTAATTTTAGAAATTGAGTATGAGATGGATATTGAGGTGGCATTTCCAGAGATATCTAGGTGTTTTGTATGTGTGTGAGTCGGTTGAAGATGAAATCAAAGAAGAAGAAAACATCAAATTGAAGCTATTTTATAGTATATTCCATCAATTAGAGTGAAGATTAAGGGTTTAAGAACCTTGGTTTTGGTTCTAATGGAAGAAAAAGAAGGTATGATCATATACTTTAAGTTATTTGATAAAACTGAGTTTATATTATGTGTTATAACATCATTTAGATGTTTAATTTGAAGATAGAAATGGTTAATTGGGTTAATTTAGATATTTGATTATTTTGGGGATAATCATGAAAGTTAAAGAATTGTTAGAATTAAGCCTTGTTTATATGTTATTTGATGATTAATAATATATATAAAGGTTTAGAAGATTGAAAGATTTATTTATGTGAAATTTTGTAAGATTTCATGTTTAAGCTTAAATGGGTGAAAAGATGAATTGTTATGTAGAAATGTTTATTATTGTGAGAATGATTTAGAATGAAATAATTAATGATAAGAATGATTATTATCATGTTTATGATAGAAAAGATAAGTTAAATGTACTTGAATATGCGTTTGGGTGATATGATGTTAAGTATGTTATGTTAGTTGCCAAACGGGTCATGTGACCCGTGAAGAAGTGGCAAATGGGTAAGAGATGGTTAGAAGGAAGAAGACATTACTTGCAATATGTTGTTTGTGTTTGATGTAATGTGTTTAAAGAGTTAAATGCTTATTTGTGCATTAGAGAGTTAAATGGGTCAAAAGACCAGAGGAGTGGCAAGTTGGGTAGAATTTGCCATAAGTGTTAGAAAGTGTTAAAAAGAGTTAGAAATAGTTAGAAAGAGTTGTAATGAGGTTAATACATATGTTTATATGTATGTAAGATATATTGAAAGAAAGAATTGTGTTTGGTTGTCGAAACGCAATTTTGGAGAAGAAGAGTAAAAAGAGAAGAGCTTTATATGTTGTAGCTTAATCCGACTTCGAGGTGAGTATACGAAGCTTATTTAATATATGTTGAATGTTTATAATTGTATGTAAATATATTGGAGAGTTGATTTATATACTAGTTATATATAATGTTGAGTTGTTAGAAGAAATGAGAACTAGAAGTGCCGTTAACTAACGTGTAAGTACACGAAAGTATCAAAAACGGAAATCAGCCAGGCTGAAGCCCAGAATGCGCCGCCTGTGAGCTGAATGCGCCGCATTCTGAGCTCCGAGGCCTATGTTGATTTTTGTTGTGTAGAATGCGTCGCATGGGAATCCGAATGCGTCGCATTCGACCCCTAGACCAGTTTTTAGTGGATTTTAAGGTAGTTTAAGTATGAGAATGATACTCTAACCTATTATTATGATAGAGAAGAATGGAGAAGAGATATACATGTCGATAAGAAAGAGAATCGACTTTAATAGTCGGAAATGAGTAGAGTTAATTATGTACATACCGCGAGGGTATGCATACGACTTTGATAGTCGGAAAGAATTAAGAACCAACTCTATATAGTTGGAAGAAGAGAAAGATGAGACTTTAATTAGTCTTGGTATATTTGGTAGTCAATGATAAAGTTATATTATTTGAGTGTATAACGAGAATTAAACCGTAAGGGCCTTGTTATGGTTGTTATTTATACTACGGTTGTTATTTATGTATGGTTATTATGTTTATGGTTGTTATTTATAATTCGGGTTATTGATATTTATGCTATGAATACTAAAGTAGCAGTGAGTGATTAGAATGAGTTGTTGTGTTTAATATTGTCATGCATACGAAGTACGTTATAAATTGTTATAATGAAAAGAAGTTGACTTCAATAGTCGAGAAGAATAGCATCAACTTTACATACCGTGAGGGTATGTATAAGTGACAGATACGACAATTTGATTGTCGAGTGAAGAGATAGAATATGAATGGGTTGATGACCCGAGTTAATAGATTGTTAATAGAAAGAGATAGAATCTGAATGGGTTGATGACCCGAGTTAATAGATTGTTAATAGAAAGAGATAGAATATGAATGGGTTGATGACCCGAGTTAATAGATTGTTAATAGAAAGAGATAGAATCTGAATGGGTTGATGACCCGAGTTAATAGATTGTTAATAGAAAGAGATAGAATCTGAATGGGTTGAAGACCCGAGTTAGTAGATTGTTTATAGAAAGAGATAGAAAATAAATAGGTTAATGACCCGAGCTAGTAGATCGTTTATAGAATTGGGTCGGGAGACCTTTATTGTTGAGAATGTTTAATAAATGTGAATGACAAGATATGTAGTTAGATGGGTTATAAAGTTAATGAATTGAACACATGATGTGAACTCATTAGTTATGTGTAGACTTGTGTATAGCAGTATAGAGGTAGTAAATATTTATTATTGTTGTTCGGATAATATTTTGATATGTATATATATATATGTTATAATTGAGTCTTGATGATTAGAAGAATTTTATGTGTATGAAGTATATTATAAATTGTTATAAGAAAAGAATGGTTAAATGATTTTCGGAAAAGAAAAGAGGTCGACTTTTATTGTCGAGAAGAAGTAGCTTTAACTTTACATACCGCGAGGGTATGTATAAGAGATAGATACGACATTTAGTTGTCGGGAAAGAGAAGAAGAGATAGATATGACATTTAGTTGTCGGGAAAGAGAAGAAGAGATAGATACGACATTTAGTTGTCGGGAAAGAGAAGAAGAGATAGATACGACATTTAGTTGTCGGGAAAGAGAAGAAGAGATAGATATTACATTTAGTTGACGGGAAAGAGAAGAAGAGATAGATACGACATTTAGTTGTCGGGAAAGAGAAGAAGAGATAGATACGACATTTAGTTGTCGGGAAAGAGAAGAAGAGATAGATACGACATTTAGTTGTCGGGAAAGAGAAGAAGAGATAGATACGACATTTAGTTGTCGGGAAAGAGAAGAAGAGATAGATACGACATTTAGTTGTCGGGAAAGAGAAGAAGAGATAGATATGACATTTAGTTGTCGGGAAAGAGAAGAAGAGATAGATACGACATTTAGTTGTCGGGAAAGAGAAGAAGAGTTAGATACGACATTTAGTTGTCGGGGAAGAGAAGAAGTGTTAGATACGACAATGTGATTGTCGGGAAAGAGAAGAAGTGTTAGATACGACAATGTGATTGTCGGGAAGAGAAAAGAAGTAATTGTATAGAAAGAAAGAATAGATTTTTAAAGTAGTCGTGTTAGATGTCATTAACATAATCGTAAGGTATACTCACTAGCTTAACGCTAATATATTATGTTAATTGATGTTTTGTAGGTAACTGAGTTTTATGGCAAGGCAAGCTAAAGAAGAAGGGAATGGGACCGTTGTAGAGATTAAATGTTTTATAAAAAAATGTTTTTATAAGAGCTTCCGCTCCAAATTGTAAATGAGATGTTAACGGATAATTGTCGTTGACTAAAGAGATGAAATAAATAACACCGTGGAATATTAATTATATGTTTAAAAAAAAAAAAATATAGTGTGTTTGGTTCCGGGTGTTACATCAAGTCAGGCCCAAAACTCCTCCTAAGAGAATTTGCTACAATTGTGGTGAAAAAGGGCACGAAGCTGTGTTTTGTAAACAACTGACTCAGTCTAGACCACAGAAAAACATCTTTCAAAAGTCAGTCTCACCAAAACATTGGTCAGCTTCACATAAGTCAGTTTCATCAAAATCAGTTTCACCTCAAAAGCAAAGAAATATTTCTCCATTAAAGACGACATTTGTGAAACCAATTAAGACTAAGTCAGTCCCATCTCGAGTCAGTCTCAAAGATATTCCATGTAAGTACTGTGGTGTCATAGGTCACTATTCTGTTAACTGCATGAAGGAAATAAATAAATGGAACTATACCAGCTCCAAAACTGACTGCAAGATAGAACCTGAACTTAAACATGCTCCAGTTCATGGATCCACTCTAAAGTGGGTACCCAAAAGGAACTAACATCTTCTATTTTCATGTGCAGGACTCTACAAAATGGTATCTAGATAGTGGAGCGTCAAGGCACATGACTGGAATGAAGTCTTTTCTACAAGACTATAAAGAAGAAGATGGGCCTCAAGTGAGATATGGTGACAACGGGGTATCAATGACACGTGGATATGGAAAGATTCATGCTGGAGCTGTCACATTCAATAGAGTTGCATATGTGGAAGGATTACAACATAACTTACTCAGTGTGAGTCAAATTACTGATGAGGATCATGAAGTCAAATTCAGGAAACAAGCTGGAATAATCTACAGTGCCAAGGGAAAACCATTACTACTCGCCAAGAGAGAAAGGGATGTATTCTGTCTGGATCTGAGTACGGCAAATGATGAAGCTGAGACATGTTTGTTCACAGAAACCAAAGAAGAACTTAATTGGCTATGGCATCGAAGGTTATCCCATCTAAATTTCAAAAATATAAATGCCTTGTCAAAGAGTAAATTAGTTAGAGGTCTCCCTGAACTGACCTACACCAAAGACAAAGTTTGCTCAGCTTGTGTGCTTGGAAAGCAAACAAAGACTCAATTCCCATCCAAAATGTTGAACTCAATTGATGAACCTTTATTTATGCTACATATGGACTTGTTTAGTCCAATTGGAATTGAGAGTCAAGGAGGAAAGAAATACACCCTTGTAATTGTTGATGAATTTACTAGATTTACTTGGGTTATATTATTAAGGGCTAAAAGTGATGCAGCTGAAGAGATCATCAGTCTGATCAAGAGAGAACAGCGCCAGAAAAACACTCTTGTTCGTCAAATGAGAAGTGACCATGGAACTGAGTTCAAGAACTCAGTCCTAATAGACTTCTGTGATCAATTAGGCATAGTTCAAAACTTTGCCTCAGTTCGAACACCTCAACAAAATGGAGTTGCAGAGAGAAGAAACAGAACTCTAATTGAGGCTGCCAGAACAATGTTGTGCTATGGAAACATGAAGATAAAATTCTGGGCTGAAGCTGTGAACACTGCATGCTTCACACAAAATAGATCCATCATCCTGAAAAGACATGGAAAGATGCTATATCTTAAATCATTATTTCCATATCTTTGGAAGTAGATGCTATATCTTAAATCAAAGAGACTTGCTGTGCAAGATGTCTCCTAAAGCTGATGAAGGACTGTTCGTTGGATACTCAAGCATAGCCAAGGCATTCAGAGTCTATAATGAAAGAAGGAAGGTGGTAGAAGAAAGCATAAATGTCACGTTTGATGACACTACTCAGTCTGACAAAGATGAATCATCATCACAGACTGACCTAGCTACTATCAATCAACTTTGTGATGAATTACTTGTAACCACATTTGAAGCTAACTCTCAGATTGAAGACTAGAATGCTGCAACTAATCATCAAAATCAAGAATCTGAAAGTGAACCTGATGAATCACCTGTTCAGACTGTCCCTGAAATTGAGAATACAGAGTCAACTGAAACTGTTGACACTCAGCCTGACACCTCTCAGTCTGACCAAACTCATCTCCAATTCACTCAGCCTGATGATACTCAGACTCAAGCAGAAGAAGTCACTGACAATGTTTCAGGCAACATCAAAACTGTCAGAGGACATCCTATCTCGTCAGTTATTGGTTCATTAACTGAAGGTGTCACCACAAGAAGAAAGAAGGCCACAACTAATTTTTGCTTCTACACAAATTTCTTGAGTCTGATGGAGCCAAAGAAGGTTGAGGAAGCCTTACTAGATGAAGACTGGGTTGATGGTATGCAAGAGGAGCTTGGAGATTTCATAAGGAATAATGTTTGGACAAAGGTTCCGCGTCCCCTGTTTAAGACCATCATTGGACTGAAATGGATCTTTCGAAATAAACATGACAAAGATGGGGTAGTAATCAGGAATAAAGCTCATTTGGTGGCTCAAGGATACAAATAGGAGGAAGGCATTGATTATGATGAAACATTTGCTCCAGTAGCCAGAATTGAAGCAATTCATCTATTCTTAGCATATGTTGAAAGTCTGCACCAGGAATCATACGCGGTGTAACATGAAGGATCATATTTGCATTCGCCATTAAAAAAAATCAAACAGAAGATTAGAGATTAAAGCAATTAGGTTAAAATTTGAAATTCAGTTGAATATAAACTAAGAGAGCGAAAATTAAGGAATTGAGTTAGGAAACTATCAATTTAGTCCTTGTATGTTTATCCGATTCACACTTTTGACCCTTGACTGTACATTGACCCTTTTTTAAAAAAAAACAAAAAGAATGTGAAGAGATATGTACCCAAAAAAAAAAAAAATTCAAAAGATATTTACTAAAATTACACATGGTCAGACTGAGATATCTGGAGCTGACTATTGAGTCAGCCTGAAAATTCACAAGCTGACTAAGAGGTCAGCTTGAGATTTATGTTTTTGACAGATTAAGGATTTAACATTCCTAGTTCTCCTAACAGATAGAAAAACCTGTCCTCATTCAGAGGTTTCGTGAATATGTCTGCCAATTGATCATTAGTAGCTACAAACTCCAGTCTGACCTTTCCTTTCTCCACACAGTCTCGAATGAAGTGATGTCTTATTTCGATGTGTTTGGTCCTGGAGTGGAAAACGGGATTCTCAGTGATTTGAATGGCACTCTTGTTGTCACACATGATTGGAGTGTTTTGAATCTTGATTTCAAGATCAGCCAGTTGGCTGAAGCTGTGAACACTGCATGCTTCACACAAAATAGATCCATTCATTATTTCCATATCTTTGGAAGTAGATGCTATATCTTAAATCAAAGAGACTTGCTGTGCAAGATGTCTCCTAAAGCTGATGAAGGACTGTTCGTTGGATACTCAAGCATAGCCAAGGCATTCAGAGTCTATAATGAAAGAAGGAAGGTGGTAGAAGAAAGCATAAATGTCACGTTTGATGACACTACTCAGTCTGACAAAGATGAATCATCATCACAGACTGACCTAGCTACTATCAATCAACTTTGCGATGAATTACTTGTAACCACATTTGAAGCTAACTCTCAGATTGAAGACTAGAATGCTGCAACTAATCATCAAAATCAAGAATCTGAAAGTGAACCTGATGAATCACCTGTTCAGACTGTCCCTGAAATTGAGAATACAGAGTCAACTGAAACTGTTGACACTCAGCCTGACACCTCTCAGTCTGACCAAACTCATCTCCAATTCACTCAGCCTGATGATACTCAGACTCAAGCAGAAGAAGTCACTGACAATGTTTCAGGCAACATCAAAACTGTCAGAGGACATCCTATCTCGTCAGTTATTGGTTCATTAATTGAAGGTGTCACCACAAGAAGAAAGAAGGCCACAACTAATTTTTGCTTCTACACAAATTTCTTGAGTCTGATGGAGCCAAAGAAGGTTGAGGAAGCCTTACTAGATGAAGACTGGGTTGATGGTATGCAAGAGGAGCTTGGAGATTTCATAAGGAATAATGTTTGGACAAAGGTTCCGCGTCCCCTGTTTAAGACCATCATTGGACTGAAATGGATCTTTCGAAATAAACATGACAAAGATGGGGTAGTAATCAGGAATAAAGCTCATTTGGTGGCTCAAGGATACAAATAGGAGGAAGGCATTGATTATGATGAAACATTTGCTCCAGTAGCCAGAATTGAAGCAATTCATCTATTCTTAGCATATGCAGCATTTAAAGATTTCTTGGTGTATCAAATGGATGTGAAAAGTGCATTTCTGAATGGTGATCTACAGGAGGAAGTCTATGTCAAGCAGCCTCCAGGTTTTGTCGATCCTAACTTTCCTGATAATGTTTTCAAATTAAACAAAGCATTATATGGTCTCAAACAAGCTCCTAGAGCTTGGTATGATACCTTGTCTGATTTTCTTCTTAAAAATGATTTTAAAAGAGGTTCCATTGATAAAACATTGTTCATCAAAAAGGAAAATGGTCATGTAATTTTGGTTCAAATATATGTTGATGACATCATATTTGGTTCCACAAATGAAAAGTTGTGTACTTGGTTTTCAAAACTCATGTGTAGTGAATATCGAATGAGCATGATGGGAGAACTTACATTTTTTCTCGGTCTACAAGTAGAACAAAAGAAAGATGGCATTTTCATAAACCAAAGTAAATATGTTCATGATTTAGTAAAGAAATTTGGTTTTGAAACAAGTTCTGAAATGAAAACACCAATGAGCATATCTGATAAATTGCATAAAGACTCCTCTGGAAAGTCAGTTTGTCAAGCTACTTATAGAGGAATGATTGGTTCTTTACTCTATTTAACTGCCAGTAGACCTGATATCATGTTTTCTACATGTCTATGTGCACGTTATCGAGCTGACCCCAAGGAATCCCATCTTAAAGCTGTCAAAAGAATTTTTAGATATCTTAAGTGTACACCAAATCTTGGTCTATGGTACCCTAAGGATTCTGGTTTTGAACTAATTGGCTACACAGATGCAGATTATGCAGGATGTAAAATGGACAGGAAAAGCACTTCACGAGGGTGTCAGCTTCTGGGAGGAAAGCTAGTCAGCTGGTCCAGTAAGAAGCAAAACTCAGTTGCAACTTCCACAGCTGAAGCTGAGTATGTGGCTGCAGGGAGCTGTTGTGCACAATTACTATGGATGCAGCACCAACTGGCTGATCTTGAAATCAAGATTCAAAACACTCCAATCATGTGTGACAACAAGAGTGCCATTCAAATCACTGAGAATCCCGTTTTCCACTCCAGGACCAAACACATCGAAATAAGACATCACTTCATTCGAGACTGTGTGGAGAAAGGAAAGGTCAGACTGGAGTTTGTAGCTACTAATGATCAATTGGCAGACATATTCACGAAACATCTGAATGAGGACAGGTTTTTCTATCTGTTAGGAGAACTAGGAATGTTAAATCCTTAATCTGTCAAAAACATAAATCTCAAGCTGACCTCTTAGTCAGCTTGTGCATTTTCAGGCTGACTCAATAGTCAGCTCCAGATATCTCAGTCTGACCATGTGTAATTTTAGTAAATATCTTTTGAATTTTTTTATTTTTTTTTGGGTACATATCTCTTCACATTCTTTTTGTTTTTTTTAAAAAAGGGTCAATGTACAGTCAAGGGTCAAAAGTGTGAATCGGATAAACATACAAGGACTAAATTGATAGTTTCCTAACTTAATTCCTTAATTTTCGCTCTCTTAGTTTATATTCAACTGAATTTCAAATTTTAACCTAATTGCTTTAATCTCTAATCTTCTGTTTGATTTTTTTTAATGGCGAATGCAAATATGATCCTTCATGTTACACCGCGTATGATTCCTGGTGCAGACTTTCAACACAGAGTTCAAATCAAAGACAACAACAGGGTGGCTACTGCTGACATTCCCGCCAATCGTCGAAACAGGGGTTTTGAGCAACTCGTTCAATACATGAAGGCACATCCCCTCTACGGCGCGTTCTTTTGTGAAAACATGATGTGTCCACCAGTACTCTGTGAATGGTGGTATACCTGTACCGCAAACGCTGACAAGACAGCCCTCACTGGCACGTATAAGGATGGCCGCGAGACAATCACCATCACTGAAGAAACCATTCGTGCCGCTTTATTGCTTCCCACCCTTGCTGAAGCAGGAGAAGGTGGTTTTCAGGCCAGACGGACCAAACAGCAAGCTAGAGCTGAGGCTTTCCCTCTCATTGGTCAGCCTGAAACCCAAGGGGTTATTCAATACAAATTTTTTAAAGGAAAATGGAAGTTCTTATTCTCAATGATCACGAGGTGTTTGGGGGGTAAATCGGGCAGTCTGGATCAGATGAATGAGTTTGAAACTCATCTGTTCCATTCGATGGTAACGGGTCGAAGAATCTCTTTCTCACAACTATATTTCGATGAGATTCTCTCACTTGCTCTAAAATCTAAACGACCGAATGATGTTCCTTTCATTCGTGTTCTTTCACTTTGCATTGAGGAAGCCCTGGGAAAAGAAATTTATGATCAGCTTGAGCAAACATTTTATACATGTGATCTCCCCAGACTGACTTCAAAATTTTTTACTCACATTAACATTACTGAGGATGAAGCAGGGTTAACCCCCGTTATGCTTCAATGGATTGATAATCCGTTTTTTGATCTTGAAATCACTGAGTCTGACTCTTCAGACTTAGAGGCTCAACCTGATAGAATTGAAGGGGCAATTGAGGGAAATATCCCTGCAGCAGATGTTGAGGTGGAACTGGGTGGGGCTGGGCACGATGAGGCTGACCAAGGTATGGATATCACTCTTTCTTTATCTCAGTCTGAGAGTATCCCCTCTCAGTCTGAGCAGTCCACTCCACATCTTGATGTACTGGCTACTCAAGCGACCAATCTGATGAACTCACCAAGTTCATTTGAAAAAGCTCTCACATCAAGCCCCACAGTAAATCAAGAACTAATGGACTCACTTTTCCATGAGGCTGAGAGTTCTGAACTCCCCTCCAGTGCTGTAGATCAGTCCACTTTTCCTGTGCTAGAGCAGGAGGTGAATCTGACTACCTAGACTACCCAAAGCCTATCTAATGTAGTCAGCTTGGAGACCCACATTACTGCTGCCACACTGACACATGTGGTAAGCATTGAAGAAGATATCCCACTCCTGGATATCCATGTACTTAATATGGGACCACCCCCTTCATTTTCAATGCCAGTTCCACCCGCTATTTTCACTAGCTCTGTGCTAGTTCACGATCAGGGAGGGAGTGAAGCTGTGTCATCTGGTTCAACTCAACCTGTTACTATAATCCCTCGGTCTGAGGTTGCTATGACAGACCCTGTGCTGTTCAAGCAATTCAGGACATGTCCACTCAGTTTGATGTCAAGCTGAGTGCAATGCAGACTGAGATGCAAGCCATGAATCGCCAACATGTTGAGGAGGTGCAGGAGTTAAAGCAGCTGTCTTTGAAGCTGACGGATGCAGTTAGTTTGATGAGAAAAGGGAAGCAGGTTGCTGAAGTCTCTCAGGAGGATGCTCAGACTCAGGGGGAGAAAATAGTTGATGAGTTTGAGATCCCCAAAGAGGACCTGAAACGAAAGAGGGATGTGGAGGAGAAACAGTACTACAAGACTACCAGATTCAACACTAAAACTGGTGAGTCTGAAGTGTTCTATGAAACTGATTGGAGTGACATATCTGCTGATGAACCTGAGAAAGAAGACAGAAAGGGAAAAGGAAAAGTGGGAGATGATAGTGATCCAGATCAAGCTGAGACTGAACATAAAATTGAGGAACCAAATGTTCAGACTGATCCAGAGGTTGAATTAAAGAAAATGCATGAAGAAGCTGAGAAGCTAGCCAAGCTACAGAGATATGCTCATAATTCTGGAATGACTGTGGAGCAATACAAAGAGTATGTCAAAGGGCTGTACATGGCGAGATTTGATGAGAATCCAGAAGATCAATCAGTGAAAGCAGCAGAACAGCTTGAAGTTGAGATGAAGGAAGAGGAGGATTTGGCTGTTGAAGAGGAACAAATGAGGGTAGAGGCTGACAAAGTAATGGCCAAACAGGTGCTTAGAGAAGAAGCCAGACTTAACTATATAGAGACAAACTTCACTCTGAGAAAACACAAGAACAAAATTCATTACTTAGAGTGCATAAGTCCTGGTGGATCTGACATCGGTGGATCTGACCTCCCACTCACATGTTATCACAAAGGAGGATCCTACAAAATTAGGTTAACCAGATTACACACCCTGGGTCTGGAAGAATGGAAAGAGATAGCCCGTTTGAGCACAGGAATTACTAACATAGCTAACAGAATGACTGTAAAAAGAGAAGTTGTATCTAATGTCAATGTAGCTTATGTGTTGAAGCTGATATCTGATGAGGATTATCGGGAATTCTGTATTATCCATAGAGTTAGAGCTGGAACAAAATCTCTTGGTCTTGAAACAAGCTGCATGCATCCTGTTCCTAACGATGTTACATTTCAAGACAAGACATATGTTAAGACTGAAAAGCATGAGGGGTTATGTTATGTAGATTGTGGGGGAGAGGAATGCTTCCAAGCAAAAGACAGACTGAACAGAGCTTCCATCTATCATTGTATTGCCTTGCTTACAGAATGCGAGTCTGATCAATGTTTGCCATTTCGAATGAAGCTGATTAGTTGGTTATTCAATAACCTTCGAAGAATTGAAGAAATGGGAACTCTGTCTGATAAGGTGGATCTGATCAAGAAGGAGTATCAAATGCTCTTTCATAAGTCTGATGCTGAAACTGGAGAAACTGCTAGCATGGAAAACTGAGAGGCTGACATGGGCACAAGAAGTGGGCAAGCCTATGCCATGGGAGACAGCTGTGAAGAAGAAAAGATCTGCCAAGAAGAGGAAGTAATGTGTGCTATGGATCTTTTTGTTCACAAACAATTTTCTGTAAACAGTTTTAGTTTGTGTTTATTTTTGATGCATATTTTGTAAAAGACTTTAATGGAAACAGATAGAGGGAGATTGTTGGGAAAATCAACGATTTAACCCAAGTTAATAAATCTGTTTATTAAAGTCTTAGTCTTAGTGATTTGAGTCTGAGTAGCTCTGAGTCTGAGTGACTGAGTCTGAGTGACTAAAATCAGTTAAGGCATTATGAAGCTGACTACTCAGCTTCATAAAGAGACGTAGTGCTTTAATTTAGGTATGACAGTTAGATAAAATCTTCTATCTTTTTAGAAGATTTTCTAAGATTTATACTTATCAAGCTCACTATTATTGTGTATAAATAGTGAGCTTGAACATTGTAATCGTTGCACCTTTTCTGAGAAATATAACTGTGTGTTATTTTCATTCGTTGTTATTATATATTCCGCAATAATAATAATTGAAACTGAGTAATCAATCGATTAATAATAATTAACATCTAAATACTTATTTGTGATTGATTAGTCATTGTTTGAGATCTTATTGAGACCTAACAGTTTATATTGTTGAAGTTAATACTACATGAAGAATGTTAATACGAAAAATCATGCATGAAGACAGTTACTACTGCTCAAGACAAACTGATGGTTACTACTGCAACAACTCATTACTACTGCCCGCTACTTGTTAATACTGCTTGAATAGTTTTAGATAATTATGGAATTATCTTTTCCACAAGTTGTACAATTGTAATTACTATCAAATTGTACGTGACTCTACTCTTGAAGCTACTGTTTGAAGACGTTGTTCAGCGTCAGACAACTCAGGGGGAGTTTGTTGGAGGATCGAAAGCTACATGCAAAAGTGATGAACTTAGTTGAGTAAATTCGTGATGATGACTCTAATAAACAAAGTTCACAACGACAAAGGGAGCTGTCTGACTCTTCACAAACGTAAAAGAAGATGACTGATTCTTCACAACAAAATTATTTCAACAATTCAGGGGGAGTCATCTAGGTCTACGAGAAGTTAGAAGAACATGTTGGGAGTAAAAGACTATAAAGACTTTGAGTGTATTACAAAATCTAGAAGCAACAGTCAAAGGGGGGGGGGGGGGTTGTTAGTGCAATATGTGTGACAGTTGTTCTAGGTTAATTAAGTATGTATTTATAGTTTATTTAAGTCTTTAATGGCCCACAAACATTGTATTGTTAGCGGGCTATATAGTCCATTATGGGAGATCATGAACATTGCATGTTCATGAGCGCATTAGTAGCCCAATCCCGGTGAACATGTTATACTATATAATAGTATAACTAGTTTAGGTTTAGGTTGGACTTGGGATATAGAGAAAGCAGGCATCAGAGAAGTCGACACTGAGAATACTGATTTTATTAGGTTTAAGTGATTCAGTCTTAATACAAGTATTTGTGTTTATGGTAATCGATTCTTATTCTTATTTTCTAAGTTATTCTTATTGTGTACTGATTATTGATTACTAAGATTCCGCATCATAATCAACTGGTTTAATCTTGTTGATCCGCTACCTAGGACCTACAGTACCCCCACCATGGAAATCTTATTTGATTTTTTTTAAAACGTATATATAAATGTGATTTTTAAAAAACGTAAATATAAATGTGATTTTTTTAATTTTGTACAAGCACATGATTACAAAAAAAAAAAAAATTCATTAATTAATTAAAATAAATAAAAGAAAATTAAAATTACATTTTTGGTCCTTTCAGATAGTTAAGTTAACATTTAACGAAGGAACAAAAAAAATAAAAAAATTACAAGTTTTGGACAAAGTGTTGGAATTGTTGTTTTCAAATGTTGAGAATATATAATTGTATTGTACATTAATAATAATCGTCATTTAATTTAAACAACTATCCATGTATTTATGAATAACCGTTTATTTGTACAGTTTTAATACTAGTACGTTACCCGCGTGTTGCAGCGGCGGCTAAAATAATAGTTAGATAAAGTGTGTGCAATTTTGGCAATTGTTATTCGTGACAATAAATTTACGGCTGGCTCAGAAATTTGGTTATCATAAATATATTAATGCAAAGATTGAGTGTGTGAAATGGTTCATAAGGTTTTTAGAATGATGGAAAAAATGCGTAACATACATTTGTTTGTGCTCTGAAAAACCATACATTTGTTTGTGCTCTAAAAACTTATATATGAAATCTATAAGAAAACATAAATTGTGGTATGCAATAACTACTCATCATGTAGAACTTCTCGATACACTATGTTCGAAGTGTATACTCCACCTCCATCAAAAATTTTGGCATCCTTTACTAATACCTTTGTATTTCCACGTGAAATCTCTCTAGATAGCGCCACGTAAAGTTGTCTATGGGAGAATACCGATTCTGGCAGGTAAACAACAACGTTTGGAATTGTCTGTCCTTGATCTTTGTTAATTGTCAGAGCAAAGCTAAATCGGACAGGAAATTTTTTTCTTTTCAGCTTGAACGGAAACATGTCATTGTCAGAAGGGCATAACGAAATTCTCGGAATAAATACTCTTTTTCCAGCATGTTGACCAACAGCTATTTCCGCTTCATTGACGTTTGGCTGAAAAGCTTTACATATCAATCTCGTGTCGTTACATAATCCATTAGAGGGGTCAATATTCCGTAATAGTATAATCGGACACCCAAAACTTTGAGGCGGAGGTAATGAGGGGACAAACCACTAACAGTTAGTGAGTTTAAGAATTCGACCTGATAATAGTTATTAGTATCATCTACCGCTTCATCGAAACTATAGTAGATTTTTTCTTCGCCGCAAAACCTGTCTATTAACTGATCATCAATCTCATCAACGTTCTCGTTTTTTGTTGATAATATCGCCCTAGAAATAATGTAATCCGAAGAACCTCCATTAATGTGCAAAGATGGAAAGATAACATCGATTAAATCATTTTTTGATCTAGTTTCATCCGTGTAAGGTATGACCATGTCATCAGGTATCCGAATATAACTTCCATCAATCGTTTCTTGAACAATAAATAATACTATATTTAAAACATCACAACCTCTTCATAATCAATTTCTTGAACAATAATTTCTTTAACTTCTTCATTAGCAAGCTCTTCAAAAACATCATTATTGTCACACCCCGCTAAAGCGGAAACACGGGGCGTGAAGAGCGAGGATGTCATCGCACAAGCATATAGATCGATACCAAAATTTATATATTACAAAAACACATATTTAAAGTTTACAAACGATAATAGTTTAAGTTTACAAAATATTCATAACATGACTTCTGAATTCAACCACCCAAACCATTCCCGATCTTGAAGTCTTTAAGTGCAAACCCGCAAAAGCTAACCATATGAATAGACGTCTCCACTACTTACTCGTTTCTTGAAAACACGAGTAAAATGTTAACTACGGGAGACGTAGTTAGTGAGTTACAACATATTGTAAAAGCATATAACGTTTTAACGCATCAATCACAAGTATAAGATATGAATAAGTTTTATGTATATAGGTATCGACCACATAGTGTACGGCTATGTGACGATCCTATTATTGCCTAGTGATAAAAGGGTTACGTTGCTAAGCCTGTAGTTTACCCGATTAATAACTATGCACCACTGAATCTTAGTGGAGAGGGTATTTGCAACTACCCTAATAGTGCTATCCATAAATTATTAACAGTCCTTTCCAAAGGGATTAATAGCAACCAAGTGGTGACGGGAATTAAAGTGGCTATCCGTCAATATGTTGGATAATTCGATAACATATGACAGCCATAAACGATCACTGGCAATATAAGTATATACCGTCATTACCTCAGCGGTGGAACATTCCACATGTGTAAGACGATATACATATGTTGTCATTACCTCAGCGGTGGAATAATCCACATGTGTAAGACAATAAGTATAAGTTTGACTTTCAAGTATAAAAGTATAAGTTTCTAGAGTGTTCACAGCATGTTGGCAAAACATTCAACAATGCTAAAATATGTTTTAGTTTAAGTCTTCAAACGTATACAATCCATGTATAAAGTATAAGTTCCAAGCATAAAAGTATCTCGTTATAAGTATGCAAAACTAGCATATAACGCTTATAGAATAAGTTTACGATAACAATCGTAAAATAGTGTAAGACTCGTGTTTCCACCCCAAAAAGTATATAAAACGTTTAAAAGATAGGGGTTCTGTAACTCACTTGTTGTAATAAGTCGGTGTGTGTCAGTATGTCGGAACTCGCGTCACGTAGAATCGGAATCAACGAAATCCTAAAATACCAAGTATCGTATAAGTACTTTGTTTAATTTGTTTATAACGTTTTAGTCTTATTTCAATATGTTAAATGTTATTTTGTCCAAAATACTTAGTTTCTAGTCCCGATCCAAATAGTCTGTTTATTGTCCAAAATCACTACGTTTTCATCCCAATTCAATATTTTATAAGACTTTACATACCAAGTCCTTTTTAAGTTATATTATTTTACATGTTTCTTCAAAAAGCTTACATTTTTTTAGTCCTTTTTAACCAAACATCAAACTAAGTTTTAACGACAATTTAAGTCACCTTTTTAACATGAATTAACATGATTATATATGTTTACATACCATTTTAACCAAGTTTTTAACCAACAACTTTAAGTAAAACTAACCATATTCTAGTCTTCTATAAACATGATTTTTGGTATCATTATGATATATATATATATATATATATATATATATATATATATATATATATATATATATATATATATATATATATATATATATATATATATATATATATATATGTTCAATAATCATTTTGTATCCAAATTATCACAATAACATGTAACTTATTATAAAATCATATTATGTTCTTAATACCCATCTTTATTTATAATCACATTTAATCAACTTTCAAGTTTATAAAATATCATATCAAAATGATGATTTACATACAAAAATGAATATATAATTCTTGTAATAATACTTATTAACAAAGGTTTAAAAGAGATTAATATACCCAAAATGGTTTTGTAGCTTTGATTCTTAATTTATAACTCCAAACTTTCTTGCCAACCTTTCCTTGCTTAATCTTTAATACCCAAAAACACCAACTTATTCTTGTTTAAAGACTTCCTTTTTACTTCTCCCAAAATCCCCAAGTTATATGTATGTATGTGTTTGTATGTGTAGGTTTTGTGTATGTATGGATGTGTTATTTGTGTGTTTTTGCGTTAGAGTAAAAAAAGAAAATGGTAATGAAACTTAGTTCTTGATATATATATATTAGGTGATAATATGACTCATGTAGGAGTTTGTAAGCTTAAGCCACGTCCAATACACTTGTTACTTGTTTAGCATCATAGACGTGACTAATCAAGAACTAAAAAGAAATATTTTTTTTTTTGTTTTGTTTTGTTTTTGTTTTTGTTTTGTTTTGTTTATGTGTTGTTTCGAGTTTACGATTGTTTTGCAATAAACTTAGACAAGTTCATTTTATGCTTTATTTGTATTAGGGTTCGTTTATTGATTCGCTTTCAATCCCGAGACACACACAATTAAAGTTCAAGTAACGTAAACTTTTACGTTAAAAGTTTTGTATGAGTTACATCGAGCTTAGCTTTAATGATTACTTATGCTTACGTAACAACGTAACACATAAGATAAGTTATGTCGTGTATCATAAGTGCGTTTGAGTTTAAAAGTTTATTAACTCGACTTTCGTTTAAGACGGTTGTCACAATTATCAACAACATCTCGAGTAACGTTTTCATCGACAACTTTATCATCCTCGATCACAATAACATTGTCCCAATTCCATATTTTCAAGATTTCCTCCCTTTTTCCTTTCTTATTAAAGCGATCAATCTAATTTTTGAAAAAATATATTAATATAAAAAAATCGATATAATAGTATAGAAATGCCATTTTTTACAAGATCAACTTATTGTTTCTAATAAGTAGATTTTTACCTCAAATATTATTATTGATGTCAAAATTGATGATGATTGGATCAGTGATGGTGTTATCCGTAGTGTTTACCATGATGACTAAATAAAGAAAAAGTATGGAGAAATCGAATATATTAAAATAATGTAATTTTAATATGTTAGTGTATATTGTTCATATAGTATTGGATTGGAGGGAAACAGAAAAATTAAAATTTGTAAACATTTAATTTTTTCCATAAAAAATTTGTTAGTGTTGGTTATTGACAAAATTAGTATAGTTAAAAAAATTTGTTAGTGTATACTAAAACCCAACACACATTCATATTAGATAAAAAGTCAACAAATATTCAATTAAATGGAAGGATATTTTTTTTTTTTGTAATTTTAAAAATATAAGGATGATATGCTACGCCTAACAAATATTCATATTAGTTAATATGTTATTTAAGTAAGGGTAAAATATTAATTTTAGTGTACTTAAAAATTTCAACACAAATACCCAAATGTTTTATAGATAGTATAAGTAATTATAATTTAAAATAAGGGTAAATTAGTAATTTAATGTACTTAAATTTCAACACAAATACCCAAATGTTTTATAGATAGTATGATTAGTATATTTATAAATTTCAACCCAAATATCCAAATATTTTATAAATAATATAAATAATTATAATTTAAAATAAAGGTAAATTTGTAATTTAGTATACTTAAATTTCTACTCACTACACTGTAGATGTAGTGAGTAGCTAGACCCCTGCAAACACAACTCCTTTCATTTTCCAAGGGATTGAAAACTCAATGCAAACCCACTTTTAGATTCTGATACTTTCTCAGATTTTCGTGTTTTCAGTCTTTCATATCAATTTAAATCAATGCAAATATCTTTTTCGATTAAATCAAATTAAATAATACTCACATGTAAAGGTTTTTTTTTAATTTGTTGGCTTTTTAATTTTCAAGAAAAAAAAATTATACGAGATAACAAATATTCATATAATTATATAAACTTCTAATTTTATAAGAACAAGATTTTATATGTCCGTGCTTCGCTACGGGTAACCAATAGTGAAAGATTAATGAAAGTTTACGGGCTAAATGGAAAATCTCTTTTATCTAATAAAAAGGACTTTACGATGACGTCACCATAATGACGTATGAGCTTTTTAGGTTGTCCACATAGGTTGATCTTTGAAATGATGATGTCAATGGTTTAAGTGTTATTTTCTTATATGTTTTTTAATTTGTAAATGATAAATAAATCCAGCTAATTTAATTTAAAAAAATCTCTTTTATCTAATAATCTATTTTCAAACTGAATATACAAAATATGACAACAAAAATTAACCATTTTTAACGAAACGTTTTTCATAAAACCCCATGTAACACATAGACAATAAGCTAGTATATATCAAAGTTAAGAAAAAAAGTAAAAAAGAGAATGAGAAATAGTAAATATTTTAAATTGAAAAGTTTAGAAGTGAGACCCGCATAAGTACTATTCATTAGCAAAACTTTTTGTAAATTGATACCATATAAATAATTATTAATAAGGATTTGGCTAATATATGCGGCAAGACAAATGTTAAACCTTATTAAATTTAAGTATATTTTTTTGTAATATTTAATATTTATTCAATATATATAAATTAAACTTAAATTTATATTTTTAAAAAAATTATTAAAAGTATTCTGACTCTATTTGATACATATTACAATTTACGAGACGAATCTTTACTTATTTAGGACATAAGTTAGCAAAACCATAATAATAATAATAATAATAATAATAAGAGTTAATTACACGGATGGTCCTTAACCTAATACCCAAATGGCACTTTCCGTCCTAAATTTTGGATAATTACATGGCTAGACCTTTATTTGGAATCTTTGCACATGGACAGTCCTTTGGTCCGTTAGGGTTAACTCAATTCCGTTAGTTATATCATAATGACCAATTTACCCTTTTTGTCTTATTCGCAAAGGACCATCCGTGTAATTAATTCAAAAATTTATTAAAAGTATTAAAGAAAAAATTTAAAATAATAGGTTTGTATAATAATATTGCAAAAGAATACCATTTTTGTAAAATTGTTTCTGTTTTATAAACAAATTGGTAATATTGGCAATTAGCTAAAAAAAACTAAATGGATGTAGATTCAAAAGAAATAATTGTTTAAAATTTTTTATATATACCTAATATTTAGAAACTGACATTTAGTTAAAAACATAATATTTATTTATTTTGAATAAATAATTAATAGTTTTAGAAGAAAATGGCAGGAAAATGAAAATAAGAAAAAAATATGGTAATGACATGTGACAACTAAAACTTTGTTTTATTTAAGATATAGATATAAATAGATAGATTACTATCGTTTTTTTTGTTTTAGTTATATGTTCACATAATTTTATAAATGTTACTATAACTATTAAAACATTGCTGTAACTATTAAAACAACCAAGGGGTATGTGGCATGAAGATAAATGTGTCTTTTTTAAACATTAAAATTCAAAAGATAAATGTAAATAATGGATTTAGTATTATGTAACCTTTTTTTTTTTGTGATAAATAATTGGGGCCAATGAAATAATAATGTATGTTACAAAAAAGCGAAAGAAGGTTTGCCTTTGATTACGATGCACGTGGCATCCAATGATGATCGCAATCGAAAACCAGATTTTGTAATTCCTTCTTGTAAATGGATAGAATTTGGATTTATGAGAAAGAAATTAGGAAACCATATATATTCTATTTCTTTATGTTTCATTGGTAGAAAAACTAGGACCAGTTTGAGATCTTGTTTGGTTTAAGAGGTGTGTTTTGGGAAAGGTTAATCGAATGATAAACAATTTCATTTGAATACAAATATGTAGAATTTTTTGCTTAAACATTCAATGTTTGGAGGTTTTTGTTTATTTAATGATGATGAAGGAAAAAAAAAGAAACAATTGGTTCTTAGTGATGATGATTAAAAGGGATTTGGAGTTTGTTTACATGGAGATTAGAATAGTTGCTAAAGGTGGTTGTGGAATTAAAAGGGACAAAATCAAGTTTGGAGAAGATGATTAAATGTAAATTTATCTTTTTTATTTTGTTTTTAAGTTTTAATTTTTTTCTTTAATACTTTTAATAAATTTTTGAATTAATTACACGGATGGTCCTTTGCGAATAAGACAAAAAGGGTAATTTGGTCATTATGATATAACTAACAGAACTGAGTTAACCCTAACGGACCAAAGGACTGTCTGTGTGCAAAGATTCCAAATAAAGGCCTAGCCATGTAATTATCCAAAATTTAGGACTGAAAGTGCCATTTGGATATAAGGTTAAGGACCATCCGTGTAATTAACTCTAATAATAATAATAATAATAATAATAATAATAATAATAATAATAATAATAATAATAACAATGTTACTTTACAAACATTATTTTTTTGTTTTAAGGTATGTTTAGGAACAACGTTTTTGAAGCTTTTAAAGAACTTAAACTTTCCATTTTCTAATAAAAAATGTTTGTATAATAGAGCTACTTTTAGCATTTATTTAGAAAAAAACTTCAAAAAGAACCGAAATAAAAAGTTTCTGAAAGCAACATTCTGAAAGAAATAATTTGTATCTTAAATTCAAGCTAATTATTTGCGTCAAATATATCTTCAAGGTTAAAGTCAATTCTTTTGAATGTATAATAATTAAAAAATATATATATATCTATGAAGTAACACAAAAAAATATATATATTATTTTAGGTAAAAAAATAAAATGATAAATAATTTAATTTTATAAAAATAATAAACATTAACTATGATGAAAATGAAATAATTGAATTAACCAGTGTGGAAGAAGCCTTTATTCTTTGGTAGACGTATCTCAGAAGTAAAAGATGTGTGAGCAGTGATTGTTTTTGTTCTGTCACATTACACTTCTACTTTTCACTTTACTGCCCCTTACTTTTGATAGTTTGAACTTTTAGTCCTCATTTCCTTCATCAATTTTGTTATTGAAAATATTAATATTTGTCCTAAGGTTTGGTTTTTACATACTTTCATCGTGTTAAAAAAAAAATTACATCGTATTTAAAAAACATAATCATGCACAAGAGGATAATTTGGTTTTCTCAAGTGAAAAGATTACGACTGTTGTATAAAATATATAGAAGAAAGATAATTGAAAATTGAAACTATTTCTTTTTTGTTTTTGCAATTTACAAAAGTACGATTTTTAAAATAGTACTAGTTATCAAACTATTTTAAATAACAAAAATTATTTTTACAACGTATATATTGAAATGGAAAAATAGGCTATAAAATTTTTGTGAGGAATATTTTTGTATCTAGAGGCTTTTAAACGTAAGTTACAATCAGTGTTTTGAAACCCGGTTCGACCCGGCCGGTTGAACCGGTTGGACCGCTTTCGGCCAAAAAAACGGGTCAAAACAACCCGGGTTTTAAGGAAACTGAGAACCGGTCGAACCGGCGGGTTTTTAGACATCCGGGTCAACCCGGTTCGCTAATACCCGTCGGGTTTTGTTTTTTATACTATTTTTGAAAGTTAAAAGGTTATAATCTCGTAAGATTTATGCCATTTGAAGTTTAAAACTTATAATCTCGTAAGATTTATGCTTGGGTATAGTCTTTTGAAGGATAAATCTTGTAATCTCAGTAGGAGTTATGCCTTATCAAGTATATAGTATGAAACTTGTAATCTTTTGAAGGAAAAAGTTGTAATCTCTTATTTCTTGATTATATAAACATGTTTCTTTGATGTTTTTATGCAGCAAAGGTTAGTGTTTTGAACTTTTGACAGGGAATATTGGAAATTTTGGACATTTGCAGAGACCGGGTTGACCCGCCGGTTCAACCGGTTGGCCCGGTGACCCAGTGACCCGGTGACTAGGCCGGGTCGATCATTGATCCGGTTTTCAAAACATTGGTTACAATAATATGAGAGGAGCAACGTACGGGTGTAGTGGGGGAGTAAAAACGTGGGGAATCCATTTAATTTTACCGTCATTTATAAAAAAAAAAGTAACTGAAAAGCGTACTTACCACACTTCAACCTCCCCATTCTCCTTCTCTTGCAAGTTTTTTAACTATCCCCTATAAATAACCCCTCACACAGTCACACTCACCACATAATTCTCATTCTCATATCAAATAAACAAACAAGGTCCTTTAATTTATTCTTGCTTTATTTTCTTTATTATAGTATTTTGTTCATAATGTTCTTGTTTGCTAACTGCTACAGATTAGTGACAATGACAAAAGGATCTAAAAGCGTTGCAAACATCGGCTACGTCTCAAATGTTCCAGTGAAAACAACTGTAACATTCAAAGGAGGAAAAGGAGGTGGCGGGGGAGAAGGAAGTTACCAGACCAAATCGCGTATAAGTTACGCTGACAAGCAGACTGGCGGTTATGGACGCGCAACTGCAAAGGAAAAGGTGTCTGCTGGAGAGTTTCATTATAAGAACGGGCAAAGTGGAACCAAGAGTGAGTACAAGAAAAGCTCTACTGTTCGAGTTGGTGACAAGAGGGGGTACACTGAGATCTATAACGAGCAAAAGGTTCGCAATGTGAGTTACGAGACCGGCAGCAAGAACCTCATCACCTATGAAAATGAGGGTTACGGTTATGGTTATGATTATGATTCTGACTACTAGCTAGTAGCTATATAGCTAAAGTAGTACGTATTTGGGTTGTCTTTGTTAATATCAAATAATATGTAGGTTACTTTGTTTGTTTCCTAGTTTTTGGTTGATCCTAGTAGGGTTTATGTTGTTTCTCTTTTCGTTGAATCGATGGTAATCTTTGTTTCTTAATTCCATATCTTTTTTATGATAAAAATGATTAAACTTTTAGTTTTTGCAGTCTTTTAAATCTTCGGTCCCCAATTCTCCGAGTAAAGCCCATAAGGCAGTCCATTTGGGGAGGTAGCCCAAACCTCCAACGATAAACAACCTATATGCACCAAAGAACAATTAAATAGAAAAAAAAATGATATATATAATTTAACTAAAGTGCGCCATGATTAATTTGTCATTTTTTTGTTCGTTTACTACCAGAGTAAAAAGAACATATTATATATTTCTTTCACTTCTTTTGATTTACTTTACTTTATTTTTTGTTAGTTTCTTTTTATTTAAGAAACAAATTTAGCAGGAAAGAGAGGAGCGACCGATTTAACAAAGCCTTCATTAAACCTACTTTTAATCCAAATAAAAGAAAAAAAGTTAGCAGTCATCATCTAGCATTTCATCTTTAGGGTTTTGTAAGGTTAATCGTACACTACAAAAAGAAATTTAAATGTACTTAAAAATTGAATGTGTCAGTTTTCTTTTTTCATGTTTAAGAGCACCCGGAGTGGACCCAGGCATGGCGTCGTTCTCGCCTCACAACAAGGATGGTCCCTCGTTATCACTCCGCCAGGCCTCGTTCTCGGCTCGTTGTGAGGCGGTCGTTGTGCCTACAACGAGCCGTTATGCACCTTTTGCTTTTTTTTTTTTTTTTTTTTCCAAACCCAACGGATATATATCCGTTAATATATATATTATATATATATATATATATATATATATATATATATATATATATATATATATATATATATATATATATATATATATATATATATATATATATATATATATATATATATATATATTTTAAACCAACCAATTTCACCTATAAATACCCCCACAATCTAACCAAAAAAATCACACCTTCTTTCAACAAACTTATTCTTAATCCAATTCAATATAATACCCAAACCCAAAATAATCACGAAATGTCTTCGTCTTCATCAAACGCTCCCCAAACAAACACAAACAATCCCTCGACGCCACAATCGCAAAAACCATCCGGTTTCGCCGCCTATTTCGGCACAACAAACGCCTTATATCCTCCCCAAATACCAAACTTTTCGCCACAACAAACACAACATATTCTTAACACGTTTTTAACGCAACAACCTCTTCCACCACAATACCCACAATACCCACAACAACAAATGTTCAATCCCGAGCAATACGCCATGCATCAACAACTTTTTTCACAAACCCAAAGTTACATTCCCCAAACTTTTCCAACCCAACAAACACAAACCCCCCAAGAGATCGTCCCAGAAACCCAAGAGATCGTCCAAGAAACGGACGATGTGGTCGAAGTAACCGCGGCACGACCGTCGACGTCGAAAAAGAAAAAGGTGTGCAAGAAGGTTGCATGGAAGGAGAAAGAGGAGGAAATTTTGGCGGAGATGTGGTGTTCGGTCTCGGAAGATGAGAGGTTAGGAAACGCCCAACCCGGACCTCGATTTTGGATACGGATCGTTGAGGGTTACAACAAAAGGGCGGCGAAGCACGGATTGCCGGAGAGAGGCAAGGAGTCCCTCAACTCCAAGTTCACGGCGATGAGTGCCTTGGTCAAGGCTTTTATCGGCCACCATGCCGAGGCGGTAAGATGTCGAGGAAGCGGGACCGACGACCATGAGGTTTACAAAGCGGCTCGGAAAATGTACTACGAGTGCGAGAAATCGGCGTTTAGGCATGACAAGGCCTGGGAAATCTGGAGGGATCACAACTGATGGCGCACATTTGTCAAGATAGACCCTCCACTCGAGCCCGTCAACCTCGACGACGTTTACGTCAGGGACGACATATTTGCGGATGATGTGGAACCACGACCTCAAGGGAAAAAGAGAGGTAGCAAAAGAAAGGAATCATCCGACGCCTCCGATAAGGCGCAAACATCTTCGTCCTCGACGCTTTGCGGGCTCATCGCGTCACACTTGAAAAGCATTACGAAGACGAAGAAGAAAACCGCGGAAAAAAAGGCGCAAACCCTCCACCGACAAGAGCAAGCGGCTATGCGACAAGAAGAAGCGGCTGTGCAACAACAACAAGCGGCTTACTCTAGTGCACGAAGAGCCGATATGATGTTTCTTCGACAAAGCACGGAAGGGATGCCTCCGGCAGAAGCGGCTTGGGTCGAAGACGAGAAAAATAAAATCCGAGAAAAATACGGGATTAATTAGTTTAGTTTTTAATTATTTGTAATTTTTTATTTATGTTTGAATTATTTATTTATGTTTTAATTATTTGTAATTTTTTTTTATTTATGTTATTTAATGTTTTAATTATTAAGTTTTAATATTTTATATTCTTTTAATTATTTATTTATCTTTTAAGAAAAAAAATTAATAATAATAAAATAATCCCACAACCCACCACAACCCTTCCTATCATAACAACTCACAACTCTCATTCTCACTGCCACGTCATCACCTTTTTCCCCACAACCTACCACAACCTCATTGTCACTCATTATCACTCCGAGTGCTCTAAGTGTCTGTCAACTTTATTATATGTATACATATTCTAATGACATGTTTGTTTTAGCTTATAGAAGGGGCTTATTAACTTATTAGTTTATGTAAGAGAGATAAGTTCATTTTAGGTGTTTGTTTGAGCTTATTAGCTTAAGCTTATGAGTTTAAGTAAGGCGGTTTTCATAAACTCATTTTGTGTGGTTTATGTATTTATCAAACATTTTTGCCTTGTCATAAGCTAATAAGCTCATAAGCTACTCCAAACACTTCATCAAAATTTAAAAACTTATATTTTATAAGCCATAAACTACTTATAAAACATAAGTCTAAGTCCAAAAAATAAGCTTACACAAACACTCCCTAAGTATGCATACTTTATTTCTTCACTTATTCGTGTGAAATTCTTTATTATTTTTTTTTTCATATATCGGAACATTTTGACAATTTGTAACTTTTACATGATACTCGCTTATGTTGTCCATGATACGAATTGGGATGATCAAAACTTGGTATGGAGGAGTGGGAATGAAACTTTTGAAAGAACCATGACTAAGGGGGTTCGTTTGGTGATTTTGGGGACTTGTTGGACTACTTTGGAACTCACCACTACGCATCGGGATATCAGTGCTACGCATTCGGGAGGACAACAAAAGACTGGAAAAATGTTGGAGGCTGACTGCGACGTAGTGGATTGAATTCCTACACTTTTGATTCTCGAATGTTCCCGTTGCGACACATTGATGCATACTGCGACGCAGTAGCTAAGTTTTTTGGCCCGAAACCGACTTTTTTACTTTCCTTTTTGCATTTTAGGGTTTAGTTTCTTTTTCATGTATATTTTATTCATTGTACTCAGTTTATGTTCGAAAATATTGAAGGTTTTTACCTTTTTCTTTGAATTGATGCATCAATTCGTCTTTGTTTCTGTGACATTCGCGAATTTCTAGGTATATTTCTATCGACCCGTATTCGTTTTATTTATTTATGTTTGTGTTTTGACCCTATTGTATTCCTTTTATGTTTTATCGTATTCGTATTTTATGGGTATCGTATTCGTATTTCTCGTATTTTATGAGTATCGTATTTGTATTTTATGTGATTCGGATCGTTATGTCGGGGACGTGTAGTTCTAAGTGCCTCTAGTATAAGTCTAGTATGCTCTTATGATAAGTTTAGGGGAATTATGCCTTATTTATACGATTAAGATTAACGTTTAAAAAGTATTACAATTTTAGTCCTTTCAGAAATTTATTACAAACTAGTCCTATGGGATTTTTCTATTACAAAATTAGTCCTAAAGTAACCTACCAACGTTTTTGTCTTATTCTCCACCAAACTTTTGTCTTACTCTATCCCTTTCACCTACCTTTCTTCCCATTTTCCCCATCTCACTTTCTCTCTCAAGAAAAACACACACAAACACCCACACTTCTCTCTAAATTATCTAGAGATCCGACCGTCGAAATTCAATTTCGAAGCTTGATTATTGTTCACCGTATTCACCTCTATCATTCCTCCAATTTTCGTTTCGATCGGGTAAGTTTTCTATCGATTTTGTTTTAAACTTTATTTTATTTATTCAAACTCGAAAATACCACTTTTCACCATCAAAACTCGGATTTTATTGAGGGTTATTGTACCTAAACGTATTCTGGACATAGGGTTCCAATATGGGATGATTTTGACACCTAAAACACTCAGAAATCGAATCCCGAATGTAATTTTTCGTAAAAAACCCAGTTACGTCACGTAACTGTGTTACGTGAACGTAACTGAGCACGTAACATACTTCAAAATCACGTAATTGGTCACTTACGTGACTTGCATGTCACGTAACTATGTCTTGATCACGTAAGTCCTAGCCCGTAACTTCTTGAGCACGTAATTACCTTCAGGATCACGTAATTAACTTGGATAGCACGTAATTCTTGATCCCGTAACTTGTAGTGCACGTAATTAACTTGTTTGTCACGTAATTGAGTTACGTGTTGCGTAACTTCTAGTTACGTGATACGTAACTAACTTCCGGACTTTTCGAAACGTTTGTAATTCTGTTAAATCGATGTTCCTGTTGGTCATTTTAAAACCCGTATAAAACGTTAATCGTTAAGGCATATCCCACTAGACATAGAGATACTTAGACATGTTTATTTACGTGATGTTTAGGGCACTTAGACGTGGAAGCTTGACCGTATCTGATTATTTCCCGACATATCGTGTTTGGATTGCTTTGCTATTCCGTGAGTTATTCGTTGCCCTTTTTTACCCTTTTTACACTTTTTGGGCATGATTAGCGTTGTATAAAGGTATTTTTATGTTATATGTATTATGGTATGTATTATGGATATGAATGCTTTAGATGAGTCTTACCCAAACTTGTACCGCCTTTGTGGTAGTACGAGGCCCCGTATACACACCTGTTAGCTTTTAGCCGCCGGTTTATATATATAGCGCTATATGGGTCTAACAAACCCTCATTTCTAACACGATGGATGATGGATGCGCCCTGTCCGTGTTAGTAATGTTATGACCGTTGATTTCGAGGACAACCTAGCTTAAGACACTAGGTGGGGTTAGTTGCCAGTATTGTTATGGTTCAGGTGTATCGTATGTTCCTAAAGCTATTATCTATCCAGTATGCTATTTTTATGAAATGATTATGATATTTTTATGGTATATGTATGAGTATTTTATCAAAAGGTTTTGCATACTTCACGTATATGTTGAAACATCATTTTCAAATGACTTATCTTCAAATCATAACACTTTTGGGTCAAAACGTATTGAAACTTTTATCCTATTATGTTTTTATTAAGTATTGCGAATAATTCACCAACTTTATGTTGACGTCGTATTCTAACGCTTTTCAGGGATTTGAGGTTACACTTTTTGACGTTATGCATTGCTTGGCTACGTGGATTACTTGCGTGGAATTTATTTTGCTTTTGTTAATTCCTTAGTATCCCAAACGCTGTAGCCGTATTTTGATATATTTCGGATGATTGTAATAAGCATTCTATTTTAAACTTCTTTATCTATGTTGATTATGTTTGGTTTACTTATGTTGATGTAACTTTTGAATCTCTGATACCGTATTCTCTGTACACCTCGGTTCCGCCATTTTGCGGGGTGTGACAGAAGTTGGTATCAGAGCCAATGGTTATAGCGAACTAAGTGACCTTACGGAATCACTTAGACTATGACCTAGGCTTTTGGACCTATCTGATTTACTCTATGTGCGCATCTCCTTCTTTTGTGGGCCTGTATGTGATTTGTATGCTTTATGTGCTTTTGTTTTGCATTTTATGCTTTGAGGCCTGTTTGTTTTAGTCGCACATCCGGTTATCGTTCTGATTTATTCTGTTTGACATTCGTAGAAGATGCCGCCTAAGAGAACTTCTACTAGGTCTACTCCAGCCGTCACTGCTACGAGAAGGTCGGCGAGACGAGGTCGCGCCAGTGTGAGAGCGGGTGCTACGCCTCAGAATACCACTGCTGTCCCCAATGCTACTTCCACCGCTCCGAATATCAGTCAGTTGATTGCGGAGCAGATAGCAGCGGCGATACCAGTGATTGTGGCACAGCTCAAGGAGACACCGGTGCAGGATGCCGACATCGGGTTTGAAGAACCTGTGATGCCGAGTATTGGATCAGAAGGTACGGCGTCTTGGCGCGATGGTTCTGATGTGGGAAGAGCAGTGCACGTGGGAGTCGGTGGACCGAGTATCGTTATTGAGGATCCACCCCGAGGCTGTTCGTATAAGACCTTCCTGGATTGCAGACCTACTGAATTTAAGGGTACTGAAGATGCGGTTGCTACCCTGCAGTGGTTTGAGAGGATCGAGTCGGTATTTGATGTCTCGGGATGTGCTGAGGAGAGCAAGGTTAAGTATGCTACATTCTTGTTCCAGGGTAAAGCCCTAACTTGGTGGAACTCGGTGAAACGGGTTCAGGGCCGGGCTGCTGTTACCTTGATGAGTTGGGAAAACTTGAAGGTCATGATGAAGAAGGAGTATGTGCCGACATCTGAGACGCAGAGGTTGGAGAATGAGTTGTGGAACCTGACTATGCAAGGTTCTGATTTTCGTGGGTATGTGAATAGGTTCTATGATTTGTGTGTTTTGGCTCCTCGTTTGGTTCGCACGGAGAATGAAAGAATCGAACGCTTCACCCAAGGGTTGCCCCAGACTATGCGAGACCACATTATTTCTCATCTTCCGGGTACTCTACAGAGTGCAGTTGATATTGCTGGTCGGTTGACCGCAAGTATGATTCGTGGTGGCGTTCTTCAGCCGGTTGTGAGCCGAAGAGATTCTGGAAGATCTGATAGAAGAGATATGGGTAACTCGAGGAAGAGAAGTCGTGGTCATGATCAGAGACCCCAAATTCCTCAGGTGTATGCGTTGACGGGTTCTGGAGCTGGTTATCAGGGCGTGCGCCCGAAGTGTGGTACATGCGGCAGTGCGCATGCAGCGAATGTGGCTTGTTGGGTTTGTAAACGCTGCAAGAAGTTAGGCCACACTGAGCAGTTTTGTGGAAGGGCTACTGGAGCGTGTTTTGAATGTGGAGAAGTAGGTCACCGTCGTCATCAGTGTCCCAAGCTTGTATCAGCTACTCCCCTTCCTACTCATGGTGCTGGAACTAGTGCAAGAGGAAATCCTGCCAAGAGCCGAGCTTTCGCCATGGAATCTTCTGAAGCTCACCAGGATCCTACCGTAGTCACTGGTACATTTCTTGTCGATGATTATCCTGCTTTTATCTTGTTTGATTCGGGTGCCGATAGAAGCTTTATATCTAGTGATTTCCGCTTCTTAGTAAACCGTGCTTCTAGTCCTTTAGAGCCTGCTTATGAAGTAGAAATAGCTGATGGTAGATGTGCTTGTGTTAGAGAAGTTATTCGTGATATTCCCCTCGTATTAGCCGATATTCCTTTTTCCATCGACCTTATTCCTATGAAACTCGGTAGTTTCGACGTCGTAGTCGGTATGGATTGGTTAGCTAAGCATAAAGGCGAGATAGTTTGTTATGAGAAACTTATTCGTATTCAGAAGCCGGATGGAGATCAGTTGATTGTACACGGAGACAAGGCTGGGAAACGTCTTAAAGTCATTTCATGTTTGAAAGTTCGCGAGTATGTCCGCCAAGGTTGTTCCTTATATCTCGCTCATTTGGTGAAGAAAGATTCTGCGATAAAGATTGATGGTGTACCGATCGTTCGCGAGTATTCTGACGTTTTTCCCGAAGATTTACCTGGAGTTCCTCCCCAGAGACAAACCGACTTTCGTATCGATCTTATTCCTGGAGCAGCACCTGTTGCTAAAGCTCCGTATCGTTTGGCTCCTTCCGAGATGCTAGAGTTGTCAAAGAAAATTCAGGAACTGGTCGATAAGGGTTTTATCCGTCCTAGTTTCTCCCCGTGGGGTGCTCCTGTCCTCTTTGTTAAGAAGAAGGATGGCTCCATGCGTTTATGTATTGATTATCGGGAGGTAAACAAGCTGACTGTGAAGAACCGTTATCCCCTTCCTCGTATTGACGACTTATTCGATCAACTTCAGGGTTCTTGCTATTTCTCTAAGATCGATCTTCGCTCTGGTTATCACCAGTTGAGAGTTCAGGAAGATGATATACCTAAGACCGCTTTTCGTACTCGGTATGGTCATTATGAGTTCATGGTGATGCCGTTTGGTCTGACAAACGCCCCTGCAGCATTCATGGATCTAATGAACCGTATTTGTCGTCCGTAACTTGACAAATTCGTTATCGTATTCATTGACGACATTCTGATCTATTCCCGAAGTCGCAAGGAACATGAAGAGCATTTGCGTCTTGTTCTAGAAGTGCTTCGAAAAGAAAAGTTGTATGCGAAATTCTCTAAGTGCGAGTTCTGGTTATCCGAAGTTCAATTTCTTGGCCACGTGGTTAGCGCGAAGGGTATTCACGTTGATCCTGCTAAGATTGAAGCTGTTAAAAGTTGGGTTGCACCGAAGTCACCGACCGAAATCCGTTCGTTTTTGGGTCTTGCTGGGTATTATCGCCGATTCATCGAGAACTTCTCCAAAATCGCTTCACCTATGACAAAGTTGACACAGAAGAGTGAACCATTCGTTTGGGGTTCCGATCAGGAGAGAGCCTTTCAGGTATTGAAGCAGCGGTTGTGTGACGCTCCTATTCTTAGTCTGCCAGTTGGTTCCGAGAATTTTGTCGTTTATTGCGACGCTTCGCACAAGGGTCTGGGTTGTGTGCTTATGCAGAATGGTAAAGTTATAGCTTACGCTTCGCGTCAGTTGAAAGTCCATGAGCAGAATTACACGACTCATGATCTAGAATTGGGAGCCGTCGTATTCGCATTGAAGATTTGGAGACATTACCTGTATTGGACCAAGTGTACTGTATTTACCGACCACAAGAGTCTTCAGCACATATTCGATCAGAAGATGCTGAACATGAGACAACGACACTGGGTTGAGTTACTGAACGACAATGATTGCGACATTCGCTACCACCCTGGTAAGGCGAACGTTGTTGCTGATGCACTAAGCCGTAAGGAAACAGTCAAACCAGTTCGTATCCGTTCTATGATGGTATCTATTCAGACGAGCTTGAAGGCTCGGATTATTCAAGCACAGGAAGGTATTATGACAGAGGACCGTGTTAAAGAGGAAAGATTGTATAAGTTGTGTGACATTCGCGAATTTCTAGGTATATTTCTATCGACCCGTATTCGTTTTATTTATTTATATTTGTGTTTTGACCCTATCGTATTCCTTTTATGTTTTATCGTATTCGTATTTTATGAGTATCGTATTCGTATTTTCCGTATTTTATGAGTATCGTATTTGTATTTATGTGATTCGGATCTTTATGTCGGGAACGTGTAGTCTTAAGTGCCTTTAGTATAAGTCTAGTATGCTCTTATGATAAGTTTAGGGGATTATGCCTTATTTATACGATTAAGATTAACGTTTAAAAAGTATTTCAATCTTAGTCCTTTCAGAAATTTTATTACAAAACTAGTCCTATGGGAGAAATTCTATTACAATTTTAGTCATTTCCAGATTTTTATTACAAAAATCGTCCTAAAGGGATCCCACCAACCTTTTTGTCTTATTACTACCAACTTTTTGTCTTTTCTTCCCCATTCACCTCTTTCACTTCTCTCTCTAGAATTAACACCTACAAACACTCTCCCTTCTCTCTAAATTTTCCGGCGATCCGACCGTTGAAATCCAAATCCGAGACTAGATTATTGTTCACCGTTACCATCTTCATCTATCCTCCAATTTTCGTTACGATCGGGTAAGTATTTCTCGGTTTTAGTTTTAAACTTTGTTATTTTGATTCAATCACGGAAATACCACTTTTCACCGTCAAAACTTGGATTTTATTTAAGATTATTGTTCCTAATCGTATTCTGGACATAGGGTTCCAATATGGGATCATTTAGATGCCTAAAACACTCAGAAATCGAATCCCGAATGCTATTTTTCGTAAAAACCCAGTTACGTCACGTAACTGTGTTACGTGCACGTAACTGATCAAGTAACTAGTCCCCATTCACGTAACTATGCTTAATCCTCACGTAATTACCAATTACGTGACTTATAAGTCACGTAACTCCTTGATATACACGTAACTATGAGTTTAATCCGTAACTTGTTCATCACGTAACAAGGATCACGTAAGTGCCTTGTTACGCACGTAAGTAGTGTGTTGGTCATGTAATTGGCTTTCTTGGTCACGTAATTGGCTTGTGGTTCACGCAATTAACTCTTGTTTGTCAAGTAACTATGTCCCGTAACACCTCTTGACCCGTAACTCTTGTATAACACGTAACTTGATACTTACGTGACTTGTAGTGCACGTAAGTATGAGGATCACGTATCTAGTCTGCTGACTTTCCGAAACGTTGTAATCCCGTTAAATCGATATTCCTATTGGTCATTTGAAAACCCGTATAAAACGTTAATCATTAAGGCATAATCCACTAGACTTAGAGATACTTAGACATGTTTATTTACGTGATGTTTAGGGCACTTAGACGTGGGAGCTTGACGGTATTATAGTATTTCCCGACATATCGTGATTGGGATTGCTTTGCTATTCTGTGAGTTATTCGTTGCCCTTTTTACCCTTTTTACACTTTTTGGGCATGATTAGCGTCGTATAAATGTATTTATGGTATATTATGTATTATGATTATGTATTATGGATATGATGCCTATAGGTTAGCATTACCCAACTCGTTCCGCCTTTGTGGTAGAACGAGGCCCCGTATACACACCTGTTAGCTTTTAGCCGCCGGTTCGTATATATAGCGCTATATGGGTCTAACAAACCCTCATTTCTAACACGATGGATGATGGATGCGCCCTGTCCGTGTTAGTAATGTTATGACCGATGATTTCGAGGACAACCTAGCGTAATGCACTAGGTGGGGTTAGTTGCCAGTATTGTTATGGTTCAGGTGTATCGTATTTACCTAAGGCTGTTATCTATCCAGTATGCTATTTTATGAAATGATTTTGGTATTTTATGGTATATGTATGAGTATTTTATCAAAAGGTTTCGTAAACCTCGCGTATATTTTGAAACATCATTTTCAAATGACTTATCTTCAAATCTTATCATTTTTGGGTCAAAACCTATTGAAACTTTCATACTAATATGTTTTTATTTACTATTGCGAATAATTCACCAACTTTATGTTGACGTCGTATTTTAACGCTTTTCAGGGATTTGAGGTTACTTTATGATGATATGCTTTGACTGGCTACGTGGATCTTTTGCTTGGAATTATTTTTGCTTTGTATTAATTCCTTAGTATCCCAAATACTGTAGCCGTATTATGATATTATTCGGATGATTGTAACAAGTATTCTACTTTCAAACTCTTTTATCTATGTTGATGATGTATGGATTACTTATGTTTATGTAACCTTTAAATCTCTGATACCGTATACACTGTACACCTCGGTTCCGCCATTTTTGCGGGGTGTGACAAGTTGGTATCAGAGCCAATGGTTATAGCGAACTAAGTGACCTTACTGAATCACTTAGACTATGACCTAGGCTTTTGGACCTATCTGATTTACTCTATGTGCGCATTTCTTTCTTTTGTGGGCCTGTATGTGATTCGTATGCTATATGTGCTTTTATTTTGCTTTTTATGTTTTGAGGCCTGCTTGTTTTAGTCGCACATACAGTTATCGTTCTGATTTATTCCGTTTGATATTCGTAGAAGATGCCGCCTAAGAGAACTTCTACTAGGTCTACTCCTGCCGTCACTGCTACGAGAAGGTCGGCAAGGCGAGGTCGCGCCAGTGTGAGAGCGGGTGCTACGCCTCAGAATACCACTGCTGTCCCCAATGCTACTTCCACCGCTCCGAATATCAGTCAGTTGATTACGGAGCAGATAGCAGCGGCTATACCCGTGATTGTGGCACAGCTTAAGGAGACGCCGGTGCAGAATGTCGACGTAGGGTTGGAAGAACCTGAGATGCCCGGTATTGGATCAGAGGGTATGGCGTCTGGGCGCGATGGTTCCGATGTGGGAAGAGCAGTGCACGTGGGAGTCGGTGGACCGAGTATTGTTATTGAAGATCCACCCCGAGGCTGTTCGTATAAGACCTTTCTGGACTGCAAACCTACTGAGTTCAAGGGTACTGAAGATGCGGTTGCTACCCTGCAATGGTTTGAGAATATAGAGTCTGTGTTTGATGTCTCGGGATGTGCTGAGGAAAGCAGAATGAAGTATGCTACATTCCTGTTCCAGGGTAAAGCCCTCACTTGGTGGAACTCTGTGAAGAAGGTTCAAGGCCGAGCTGCTGTTACCTTGATGAGCTGGGAAAATCTGAAGGTTATGATGAAGAAGGAGTATGTGCCGTCTTCTGAGACGCAGAGACTGGAGGATGAGTTGTGGAACCTGACTATGCAAGGTTCTAACTTTCGTGGGTATGTGAACCGATTCTATGATTTGTGCGTTTTGGCTCCTCGTCTGGTTCGTACGGAGAATGAGCGAATTGAACGTTTCACGAATGGGTTGCCTCAGACTATGCGAGACCACATTATTTCTCACCTTCCGGGTACTCTGCAGAGTGCGGTTGATATTGCCGGTCGGCTGACCGCGAGTATGATCCGTGGTGGTGTTCTTCAGCCAGTTGTGAGCCGAAGAGATTCTGGTAGATCTGATAGAAGGGATGGGGGTAATTCGAGGAAGAGAAGCCGTAGCCATGATCAAAGACCTCAACTTCCTCAAGTCTATGCGTTGACTGGTGCTGGAGCTGGTTATCAGGGCGTGCGCCCTAAGTGTGGCACTTGTGGCAGTGCTCATGCGGCGAATGTAGCGTGTTGGGTTTGTAAACGCTGCAAGAAGTTAGGCCACACTGAGCAGTATTGTGGAAGGTCTACTGGAGCATGTTTTGAATGTGGAGAAATGGGTCATCGCCGTCACCAGTGTCCCAAGCTTGTATCATCTACTTCCCTTCCTACTCCTGGTGCTGGTACTAGTGCAAGAGGAAATCCTGCTAAGAGCCGAGCTTTCGCCATGGAATCTTCAGAAGCTCATCAGGATCCTACCGTAGTCACTGGTACATTTCTTGTCGATGATTATCCTGCTTTTATCTTGTTTGATTCGGGTGCCGATAGAAGCTTTATTTCTAGTGATTTCCGCCCCTTAGTAAACCGTGCTTCTAGTCCTTTAGAGCCTGCTTATGAGGTAGAAATAGCTGATGGTAGATGTGCGAGTGTTAGAGAATTTATTCGTGATATTCCCCTCGTATTAGCCGATATTCCTTTTTCCATCGACCTTATTCCTATGAAACTCGGTAGTTTCGATGTCGTTGTCGGTATGGATTGGTTAGCTAAGCATAAGGGAGAAATAGTCTGTTATGAGAAGCTTATTCGTATTCAGAAGCCGGATGGAGATCAGATGATTGTACACGGAGACAAGGCTGGGAAACGCCTTAAGGTCATTTCAAGTTTGAAAGTTCGCGAGTATGTCCGTCAGGGTTGTTCCTTATACCTCGCTCATTTGGTGAAGAAAGATTCTGCGATCAAGATTGATGGTGTACCAATTGTTCGCGAGTATTCTGACGTTTTTCCCGAAGATTTACCTGGAGTCCCTCCCCAGAGGCAAACCGATTTTCGTATTGATCTTGTTCCTGGAGCTGCACCTGTTGCTAAAGCTCCGTATCGTTTGGCTCCTTCCGAGATGCTCGAGTTGTCGAAACAAATTCAGGAACTGGTCGATAAGGGTTTTGTCCGTCCTAGTTTCTCCCCGTGGGGTGCTCCTGTTCTCTTTGTTAAGAAGAAGGATGGCTCCATGCGTTTATGTATTGATTATCGGGAGTTAAACAAGCTGACTGTGAAGAACCGTTATCCCCTTCCTCGTATTGACGACTTATTCGATCAACTTCAGGGTTCTTGCTATTTCTCTAAGATCGATCTTCGCTCTGGTTATCATCAGTTGAGAGTTCAGGAAGATGATATACCTAAGACCGCTTTTCGTACTCGATATGGTCATTATGAGTTCATGGTGATGCCGTTTGGTCTGACAAACGCCCCTGCAGCATTCATGGAACTAATGAACCGTATATGTCGTCCGTATCTTGACAAATTCGTTATCGTATTCATCGACGACATTCTTATCTATTCCCGAAGTCGCAAGGAACATGAAGAGCATTTGCGTCTTGTTCTAGAAGTGCTTCGAAAAGAAAAGTTGTATGCGAAATTCTCTAAGTGCGAGTTCTGGTTATCCGAAGTTCAATTCCTTGGCCACGTGGTTAGCGCGAAGGGTATTCACGTTGATCCTGCTAAGATTGAAGCTGTTAAGAGTTGGGTTGCACCAAAGTCACCGACCGAAATCCGTTCATTTTTGGGTCTTGCTGGGTATTATCGCCGATTCATCGAGAATTTCTCCAAGATCGCTTCACCTATGACAAAGTTGACACAGAAGAGTGAACCATTCGTTTGGGGTTCCGATCAGGAGAGAGCCTTTCAGGTATTGAAGCAGCGGTTGTGTGACGCTCCTATTCTTAGTCTGCCAGTTGGTTCCGAGAATTTTGTTGTTTATTGCGACGCTTCGCACAAGGGTCTGGGTTGTGTGCTTATGCAGAATGGTAAAGTTATAGCTTACGCCTCGCGTCAGTTGAAAATCCATGAGCAGAATTACACGACACATGATCTAGAATTGGGAGCCGTCGTATTCGCATTGAAGATTTGGAGACATTATCTGTATGGGACCAAGTGTACTGTATTTACCGACCACAAGAGTCTTCAGCACATATTCGATCAGAAGATGCTGAACATGAGACAACGACGCTGGGTTGAGTTATTGAACGACTATGATTGCGACATTCGCTACCACCCTGGTAAGGCGAACGTTGTTGCTGATGCACTCAGTCGTAAGGAAACAGTCAAACCAGTCCGTATCCGTTCTATGATGGTATCTATTCAGACGAGCTTGAAGGCTCGGATTATTCAGGCACAGGAAGGTATTATGACAGAGGACCGTGTTAAAGAGGAAAGGTTGTATAAGTTGGCGTTGGAATTAGAACCGAAGGAGGATGGAGTTCTGTATTTCCTCGAGCGTATTTGGGTTCCGATTAGCATCCGTCAGTTGATTCTAGACGAAGCCCATAAGTCTAACTATTCCATTCATCCGGGTTCCGACAAAATGTATCATGACTTGAAAGAGTTTTATTGGTGGCCGGGTATGAAGCGTGAGATCGCCGAGTATGTTAGTTGATGTTTGACTTGTTCCAAAGTGAAGATTGAGTATCAGAAACCGTCTGGGCTACTCCAACAACCGAAGATTCCCGAGTGGAAATGGGAGCGTATTACTATGGATTTTGTTACGAAGCTTCCGAGATCTTCGAGTGGTTATGACAGTATCTGGGTTATTGTTGATCGTTTGACGAAGTCTGCTCATTTCCTACCGATTCGTGAGAATTATCCGATGGAGAGATTCGTGCGTTTGTATATTGCAGAGATTGTATCGAAACACGGAGTTCCTGTATCGATTATTTCCGATCGTGATGCTCGTTTCACCTCACGATTTTGGAAGACATTCCAGACTGCTATGGGTATAAGGTTAGATATGAGTACTTCTCGGTTTTAGTTTTAAACTTTGTTATTTTGATTCAATCACGGAAATACCACTTTTCACCGTCAAAACTTGGATTTTATTTAAGATTATTGTTCCTAATCGTATTCTGGACATAGGGTTCCAATATGGGATCATTTAGATGCCTAAAACACTCAGAAATCGAATCCCGAATGCTATTTTTCGTAAAAACCCAGTTACGTCACGTAACTGTGTTACGTGCACGTAACTTATCAAGTAACTAGTCCCCATTCACGTAACTATGCTTAATCCTCACGTAATTACCAATTAAGTGACTTATAAGTCACGTAACTCCTTGATATACACGTAACTATGAGTTTAATCCGTAACTTGTTCATCACGTAACAAGGATCACGTAAGTGCCTTGTTACGCACGTAAGTAGTGTGTTGGTCACGTAATTGGCTTTCTTGGTCACGTAATTGGCTTGTGGTTCACGCAATTAACTCTTGTTTGTCAAGTAACTATGTCCCGTAACACCTCTTGACCCGTAACTCTTGTATAACACGTAACTTGATACTTACGTGACTTGTAGTGCACGTAAGTATGAGGATCACGTATCTAGTCTGCTGACTTTCCGAAACGTTGTAATCCCGTTAAATCGATATTCCTATTGGTCATTTGAAAACCCGTATAAAACGTTAATCATTAAGGCATAATCCACTAGACTTAGAGATACTTAGACATGTTTATTTACGTGATGTTTAGGGCACTTAGACGTTGGAGCTTGACGGTATTATAGTATTTCCCGACATATCGTGATTGGGATTGCTTTGCTATTCTGTGAGTTATTCGTTGCCCTTTTTACCCTTTTTACACTTTTTGGGCATGATTAGCGTCGTATAAATGTATTTATGGTATATTATGTATTATGATTATGTATTATGGATATGATGCCTATAGGTTAGCATTACCCAACTCGTTCCGCCTTTGTGGTAGAACGAGGCCCCGTATACACACCTGTTAGCTTTTAGCCGCCGGTTCGTATATATAGCGCTATATGGGTCTAACAAACCCTCATTTCTAACACGATGGATGATGGATGCGCCCTGTCCGTGTTAGTAATGTTATGACCGATGATTTCGAGGACAACCTAGCGTAATGCACTAGGTGGGGTTAGTTGCCAGTATTGTTATGGTTCAGGTGTATCGTATTTACCTAAGGCTGTTATCTATCCAGTATGCTATTTTATGAAATGATTTTGGTATTTTATGGTATATGTATGAGTATTTTATCAAAAGGTTTCGTAAACCTCGCGTATATTTTGAAACATCATTTTCAAATGACTTATCTTCAAATCTTATCATTTTTGGGTCAAAACCTATTGAAACTTTCATACTAATATGTTTTTATTTACTATTGCGAATAATTCACCAACTTTATGTTGACGTCGTATTTTAACGCTTTTCAGGGATTTGAGGTTACTTTATGATGATATGCTTTGACTGGCTACGTGGATCTTTTGCTTGGAATTATTTTTGCTTTGTATTAATTCCTTAGTATCCCAAACACTGTAGCCGTATTATGATATTATTCGGATGATTGTAATAAGTATTCTACTTTCAAACTCTTTTATCTATGTTGATGATGTATGGATTACTTATGTTTATGTAACCTTTAAATCTCTGATACCGTATACACTGTACACCTCGGTTCCGCCATTTTTGCGGGGTGTGACAAGTTGGCGTTGGAATTAGAACCGAAGGAGGATGGAGTTCTGTATTTCCTCGAGCGTATTTGGGTTCCGATTAGTATCCGTCAGTTGATTCTGGACGAAGCCCATAAGTCTAACTATTCCATTCATCCGGGTTCCGACAAAATGTATCATGACTTGAAAGAGTTTTATTGGTGGCCGGGTATGAAGCGTGAGATCGCCGAGTATGTTAGTCGATGTTTGACCTGTTCCAAAGTGAAGATTGAGTATCAAAAACCGTCTGGGCTACTCCAACAACCGAAGATTCCCGAGTGGAAATGGGAGCGTATTACTATGGACTTTGTTACGAAGCTTCCGAGATCTTCGAGTGGTCATGACAGTATCTGGGTTATTGTTGATCGGTTGACGAAGTCTGCTCATTTCCTACCGATTCGTGAGAATTATCAGATGGAGAGATTCGTACGTTTATATATTGCAGAGATTGTATCGAAACACGGAGTCCCAGTATTGATTATTTCCGATCGTGATGCTCGTTTCACCTCACGATTTTGGAAGACATTCCAGACTGCTATGGGTACAAGGTTAGATATGAGTACCGCCTATCATCCGCAGACTGATGGTCAGAGTGAGAGAACTATTCAGACCATGGAAGATATGCTACGAGCCTGCGCAATTGATTTTGGTGGTAGTTGGGACGTTCATTTGCCGTTGATTGAGTTCTCATACAACAACAGCTATCACACGAGTATCAAGTGTGCACCTTTTGAAGATTTGTATGGCGGCAAGTGTCGATCGCCTGTATGTTGGGCAGAAATTGGAGATAGTCAGATTTCTGGTCCGGAGATTATACAAGAGACCACTGACAAGATCTTCAAAATCAAAGAACGATTAATTTCTGCAAGAGATCGACAGAAAAAGTATGCTGATAAGCGCAGGAAGCCTCTTGAGTTCAGTGTTGGAGATATGGTATTATTGAAGGTATCTCCTTGGAAAGGGGTTGTCCGATTCGTGAAGCGCAGCAAGCTGAGTCCGAGATACACGGGTCCGTTCAAGATCTTAGCCCGCGTCGGCCCAGCTGCGTATCGACTAGATTTGCCGGCAGAACTGAGCAGCGTACATAATGTATTTCATGTATCTCAGTTGAAGAAATGCCTGGCTGACGAAACGTTATTAGTTCCGCTTGAGAAACTCCAGATTGATGATAAGCTTCATTTCGTTGAGGAACCGATCGAGATCGTTGCTAGTGATGTTAAGCGTCTACGACGCAGTAAGATCCCGATTGTCAAGGTTCGTTGGAATTCCCGTTTTGGAGCTGAGTTCACGTGGGAATGCGAAGATGAAATTCTGCGGAAGTATCCTCACCTTTCCCCCGGAAGTAGTACCAAGTGATAATTTCGAGGACGAAATTTCTTTTTACTTGGGAAGACTGTGACATTCGCGAATTTCTAGGTATATTTCTATCGACCCGTATTCGTTTTATTTATTTATGTTTGTGTTTTGACCCTATTGTATTCCTTTTATGTTTTATCGTATTCGTATTTTATGGGTATCGTATTCGTATTTCTCGTATTTTATGAGTATCGTATTTGTATTTTATGTGATTCGGATCGTTATGTCGGGGACGTGTAGTTCTAAGTGCCTCTAGTATAAGTCTAGTATGCTCTTATGATAAGTTTAGGGGAATTAATGCCTTATTTATACGATTAAGATTAACGTTTAAAAAGTTTACAATTTTAGTCCTTTCAGAAATTTATTACAAACTAGTCCTATGGGATTTTTCTATTACAAAATAGTCCTAGTCCTCTAAAGTAACCTACCAACGTTTTTGTCTTATTCTCCACCAAACTTTG
>CAJVGC010000591.1:32030337-32050751 GCA_910822075.1 Senecio squalidus | reverse complement strand
TCGAGGACTAAATTTCTTTTTACTTGGGAAGACTGTGACATTCGCGAATTTCTAGGTATATTTCTATCGACCCGTATTCGTTTTATTTATTTATGTTTGTGTTTTGACCCTATTGTATTCCTTTTATGTTTTATCGTATTCGTATTTTATGGGTATCGTATTCGTATTTCTCGTATTTTATGAGTATCGTATTTGTATTTTATGTGATTCGGATCGTTATGTCGGGGACGTGTAGTTCTAAGTGCCTCTAGTATAAGTCTAGTATGCTCTTATGATAAGTTTAGGGGAATTATGCCTTATTTATACGATTAAGATTAACGTTTAAAAAGTATTACAATTTTAGTCCTTTCAGAAATTATTACAAACTAGTCCTATGGGATTTTTCTATTACAAAATTAGTCCTAAGTAACCTACCAACGTTTTTGTCTTATTCTCCACCAAACTTTTGTCTTACTCTATCCCTTTCACCTACCTTTCTTCCCATTTTCCCCATCACACTTTCTCTCTCAAGAAAAACACACACAAACACCCACACTTCTCTCTAAATTATCTAGAGATCCGACCGTTGGAATTCAATTTCGAAGCTTGATTATTGTTCACCGTATTCACCTCTATCATTCCTCCAATTTTCGTTTCGATCGGGTAAGTTTTCTATCGATTTTGTTTTAAACTTTATTTTATTTATTCAAACTCGAAAATACCACTTTTCACCATCAAAACTCGGATTTTATTGAGGTTATTGTACCTAAACGTATTCTGGACATAGGGTTCCAATATGGGATGATTTTGACACCTAAAACACTCAGAAATCGAATCCCGAATGTAATTTTTCGTAAAAACCCAGTTACGTCACGTAACTGTGTTACGTGAACGTAACTGAGCACGTAACATACTTCAAAATCACGTAATTGGTCACTTACGTGACTTGCATGTCACGTAACTATGTCTTGATCACGTAAGTCCTAGCCCGTAACTTCTTGAGCACGTAATTACCTTCAGGATCACATATTTAACTTGGATAGCACGTAATTCTTGATCCCGTAACTTGTAGTGCACGTAATTAACTTGTTTGTCACGTAATTGAGTAACGTGTTGCGTAACTTCTAGTTACGTGATACGTAACTAACTTCCGGACTTTTCGAAACGTTTGTAATTCTGTTAAATCGATGTTCCTGTTGGTCATTTTAAAACCCGTATAAAACGTTAATCGTTAAGGCATATCCCACTAGACATAGAGATACTTAGACATGTTTATTTACGTGATGTTTAGGGCACTTAGACGTGGAAGCTTGACCGTATCTGATTATTTCCCGACATATCGTGTTTGGATTGCTTTGCTATTCCGTGAGTTATTCGTTGCCCTTTTTACCCTTTTTACACTTTTTGGGCATGATTAGCGTTGTATAAAGGTATTTTTATGTTATATGTATTATGGTATGTATTATGGATATGAATGCTTTAGATGAGTCTTACCCAAACTTGTACCGCCTTTGTGGTAGTACGAGGCCCCGTATACACACCTGTTAGCTTTTAGCCGCCGGTTTATATATATAGCGCTATATGGGTCTACAAACCCTCATTTCTAACACGATGGATGATGGATGCGCCCTGTCCGTGTTAGTAATGTTATGACCGTTGATTTCGAGGACAACCTAGCTTAAGACACTAGGTGGGGTTAGTTGCCAGTATTGTTATGGTTCAGGTGTATCGTATGTTCCTAAAGCTATTATCTATCCAGTATGCTATTTTTATGAAATGATTATGATATTTTTATGGTATATGTATGAGTATTTTATCAAAAGGTTTTGCATACTTCACGTATATGTTGAAACATCATTTTCAAATGACTTATCTTCAAATCATAACACTTTTGGGTCAAAACGTATTGAAACTTTTATCCTATTATGTTTTTATTAAGTATTGCGAATAATTCACCAACTTTATGTTGACGTCGTATTCTAACGCTTTTCAGGGATTTGAGGTTACACTTTTTGACGTTATGCATTGCTTGGCTACGTGGATTACTTGCGTGGAATTTATTTTGCTTTTGTTAATTCCTTAGTATCCCAAACGCTGTAGCCGTATTTTGATATATTTCGGATGATTGTAATAAGCATTCTATTTTAAACTTCTTTATCTATGTTGATTATGTTTGGTTTACTTATGTTGATGTAACCTTTGAATCTCTGATACCGTATTCTCTGTACACCTCGGTTCCGCCATTTTGCGGGGTGTGACAGTTTCAATATTAGATCGCGTTATCTAAGCTTGATTCGTTAACAAATCAATAGGTCTTGATTGTGTTAACATTAGTTGATTGAATTATAGGTCTAATTCAATTAACATACTATCATTTTTCTTGTGTTCGTATCAATTTGGTTCATAATTGCCACTTGGTTCGATTTTCCGCTGCGAATATGTATCATTAATGGTATCAGAGCGTCGCGATGAACCCAGAGCCAAATCTTGTTTAGATGAAAGTGATGATGAAGAAGAAGAATTTGTTGAAGAATTATTTTGTTTAGATAAGTCTGACTTGGTCCGAGTTGATGATTGTTCTTCAAACAGAATTTTTGTCAACATTGATCTTGTTCAAGATTTTTCATCAATTTATATGTCAAGCTATAAAGACTCGTACTTATATGAATTCAGCAAAGAGAAAACAGTGACGAGTTGGGTTGAAAGTGTGACGGGTCGGGCGACTGAGTTACTTTTGGAGTTTGGGGATGTTTTTCGGAAAGAAATGCTACTAAGTTTACCCCATATATTAAATAATGGTTATATTGGTGTTCTCTCTCCTTATCTGGATTATGAAATGGCGTCGAAATTGAGGACAATTCTCTTAAGAGGATGAGGGAATGATACGGTTTTGGATAGCAAGGATTTGATGTTGTTGATTGGTAATGAAGTCTTGGAAGTTACGAGGGTTCGTTGGACTAGCATGTTAACTTGGGAGGTTTGTTTGGCTCATGGGAGGTGTGTATTGCTCAAGATTTGGCTATTGGGTTCATTTGGATGATCGATAAACAAGATAGGAAGTTTCTGAACCTTCACTGCATCGCAATGAAGACCACTACGCCGCAGTGAAGACATTTTCATCTTGGAAGGTTCTCGAATCAACCTCAGTTTGACGCACCAGTAGTTTACTGCGAGGTAGTAATTGATTTCGGCCCAAAACCGAATTTTTAGTTTCCAATTTATATTTTTAGGGTTTAGTTTAGTTTCCTATATAAGTAATTGGTTTTTATTCATTGTAATCAGATTTTGATTATACTAATAAGGTTATTCCTGTTTCTTTGATATTAATGCTTCAATTATCGATTGTTTTAATCCTAAATCGAGTTAGTTTAATTCGATAACAAATCAATAGGTATTGATTGTGTTATCACAACTATTCAATTCTAGATCGCGTTATTTAGATTGAATCAACTAATCAAGTAATAGGTTTTGTTTGATTATCATTGTTGGTGGATGAGTATGTAACTCTCATATGACTCTAGAATATCAAACTAATCTTTACTAGTATGGAATACAAGTATCCAAATCCCCTTTTAATTATACTTATGAATTAATAGGGAAGCTAATATATTTATATATGTACAATATTCCGAATATTGATTATTTTATTATCTTTTGAATAAATAAATGTTGCATACAGAAAAACCCGAGATTTATGATCCCATATCCTGGTGATTGGTTTATAGTTTTTCGATGAAGACGTACCATGAGTAGTAACGAATCGCTTATGAAAAACTTAAAAATGTGACTAAACGTGCTTTTGTGTTTTTGTGACCAGTATTAATGTGACCAGAAAGCGTTTATCTCATACTACCAAATGTGTACGAGTCTAAGGTAGCAAAACTAATGGTGACCGATTACTAGATGCGACTTTGACAATATACGACGCTAGTGACAGGAATGTGACAATATCTTAAACTGTGGAGGGTTTTGAAAGATAAACCAAAATGAAAAAATAACGCCCAATCGAAATCGGCGATGAACAAGCAATTAGCCTTCCCAATGATACCATATCGATCTTTTTGGCGATGATCCGCTTCCACGGGCCGTGAAAAAATCAGAATGCTAGAAAAGCCAAAATTCATCGTCTAAATTAAAAAACGCACAAGCAAAAGTGTTTTTTTGTGATAATTTACTTGATCAATTAAAAAAAGTTCAAACGGAGAAATCCAAACAAAAAGTGTTTCAAAAAACTACAAGAAAATAAGATATTGTTTTTCATAGTACAAGTTCGGAGGCAATGATAGAGAAAGATCTGAAGTGAGTCGAGAATGAAAAGAATAGGATTATGGCGAAACATTTAATTAATTAAGTGAATATCATTTTATAAATTTTTATTATTATAAAGCTTTTTCAATTAATGTAATTGGTTTTATTTAAATTAAATGTATTGTTTTACCTTTTTTCTTTTTTTAGAAAAAAAGATAAAAAGAAAAAGAAAAAAAAGAACATGTAAAGGAGATGTGATACCCATTTTTGAGTTTTGGAGTTCACCACTACGGGTTGTAGAATTATGATAGAGTTATGGGGATGAAATATTGATGCGAACTAGGTTGTGAAATTGTGGCTATTATAGCCTGATTGATCAAGGGCGGAGGTACACTTAATCTAGAGGGTTCAATCGAATTCACTCAGTTTTGAAAAACTACTACTATTAAGTACAAAAATCTCTTGATTTTGGTTTAGATTGATTGATTGAATCCCCAAATAATTTTCTTTGAATCTACTGATTTTGTTTTGTTGAACCCATTGATTTTTCCCTAATTCTCTATCTCAGATTTCAATCGATATCCTCAAGACTTGATTTAATCCCTGATTTTGAAGTTGTTTGCTAATTTACTATACCATAATGGTTTTACTTGTTTTGTTAGTTTTTTATTCACAGGTTTTTCATTTTTCAGTATTTTTAATCGGGTTTTGGTTTAGTTCTTAAATGTGCTTGTTTTCTAAATGGGTTTTACGTTCTATGCAATATTGTTGCAGATTTGTTCATAGCTTTAACGATACAGAAATTAAAATAAGAAGAAGATAGTCTTTCATGTATGGCTTTTTCTGTGAGCACCAAGTTCTTGATGAAATTCCTCAATGAGAATAACGATAACAATGTTTGATGTACTATTTTTTAGTTGCAAATTGTTGTTTTTAAAATTAACGTGAGTTATTTTTTCTATGCTAAATTCATAGTAATGTTAAAATATGTTATGTGTCAGCTTATAGGTGAGCTCTTTTTACAATATCAAAATACTTAATATATTATGAAGATTGAACTTTGAAGTGTTTCTTTGTCATGCACATATGAGCACGAGTGCACCACTATTAGATAGTATAATTTATGAAGAAACATTTTATTTTCAACTCTTCTAAACTTTTATTAAGGGGTTATTTGGTGTTCCATGATGATCACCATAATCAATTAAGCCTACACTTCGCAGAAGTTGAATGAACAAGACGGAAGGTGATCATGAGCTACGACATAAAATGGAAAAGGAATATGATGCTCTAACAACTTAATCTTATATCAAGGCCAAGTACATGTTACTAACCAACATGTCACATGTTTATATATATGCCGATTTGCTAATACTCTGCCTCGGATTTCATATCCAAAATACAATATAGGTCTAACATCATTTGGTGAAATCGAATCGATTGAGAGAATGGAATGAAAGATAAGTTACTTCTTTTACTTAAAAAATTTAAACGGTTTTTTTAGTGAAAGTCGTTGAAACTTTGACCGAGAAATTCGGAAGGATATTCTTATCCTTTAAGTCATAAGATAAAAATTCAAAAACATGTTTGATGCACATACTTACGTATGAAATTTGAAGGTTGAATCACGGGAAGCATTGTCTTTTTATTACGTTCTATCAACAAACAAATTAAAATTATTGACAATGAAGCTTCAAAGGTAAGTGACTCTCTTTTATTTTCAAATACCGAGGTTCTTTCTATCAATGAAAAAGAGTTTTGCGCGACATAAATCCTATTGCAAGTTTGCTATGTACCGATTATCAATGATGTATCAAAATATCATGTGAGATGACTTTGTGTCATGATTCTATCAAGTAGGTGACTTTATTCAACGATATGACTATAACATAGTATATCATTTATGTTGATATAACCTAACTTCCTAAGGAACCAAGAACTATGTATATCAAATAGTCGTATCAGATGTATATATATTCGACAAACATAACAAGAAATTGACACATCGTTATTACACAAATGTACATATTAATTACTTATTTGTTTCTTCTCCTTCACGTACCGCCTACGCTTACACCTAATATCAAGATAATTAAATTTGAATAAAACTTGATGAATTAAAGTAGATGCTGCCCTCTTTTTCATTGTACTCTATGCCCTTGCACTAATTCTTGGTACTTCATGTCTGTCTGGCTTTGTGATCAAGAACACCAGTTGAATCCCACGAGTTTGAAGAGGCTGAATTTGCTACAAACTCGTTCGACCACCAGGACATGCTGTCTTTGGCACCATAAGTGTCCTTGAAACAATCAAATTCACTCATGTGTGGTCCTTCTAGTGGTGTAGCACTTTTGTTGCTCAAGAGATCATCAATTTCAGCTTGAAAAGCCCAACACTGCTTTAATTCTGTGCTTGGTTGCTGTTTTGTGCCATCTGATTCGGGGACGATCGATGATAACTCAGGAATATTAATTCCCATGGAATTCCTCATTTCATTTATGATCATCATATTACTCATGGGGGAATACTCTTGTTGAAGGGGGTTATTGGATTGTTCATAGTATTCGACTTTTTGAGGAGTGGCAGGTGAGAAATTTTGCATGATAAGAGGGTTAGAGGATTCATTCGCAAGCTGAATACTTTGCATCATTTTTTCTTGAATAGGGTTCAACTTGCAAGGCCACATGGGAGAATTGGCATAGTGAGAGAAATTAGGGTTTTCAAGGTTTTGGAGTTGCATGTGAAGTTGTAGCCTTTCAATGGCTGAATTACTTAGGGTTTCTATTTCCTTTCCCTCTTTCGGATCCTGGTTTTGATCGGAGATCCTATTGGCCTGCGATTGTTTGCGTCTTCCGAGTAGTTTCTTCTTCAGCCTAGTGTTCCAGTAGTTCTTGATATCATTATCTGTCCTACCCGGCAGTTGAGCCGCTATTATGGACCACCTATATAAATGATTTTGCATCAAATGAGACATACTATATATACATAAAAGGGGGAAATACAAGAAACCAGAAATGATCATAAATATAACAATAAATTTGAATCTGAGATGGGATGTATATATTCTTAGAACAAAAGCTTAATGGACAAAAGCAAAGGACAAGTGAGTTTGGTTAAAACACCAACTTGGACATAACTCCTAGATGCACATGAGAGAGAGAAAAGAGAGTAAAACCTGCTGCCTATACTAATATAGAGGCTGCAGATGATGTTGTCTTCTTCCTCAGAGAATCCCCCATGCTTGATGTTCGGCCGTAAGTAATTTAACCATCTCAATCTACAACTTTTTCCGCACCTCTTCAGCCCTGCAAAATATATCATAAGTTAGAGCTTAAAACAATCGATATGGTTCCTTCTATAAGAAACCAAACTTTACAAGAAAAAAGAAAGATGCTCCAATATATATGAAAAGACTGAATTGAATATTTACCGATCTTTTGGGGAAGAGCAATCCAGTTACCACCAGTACCATACTTTTCGATGTAATCTTTGAGTTTAGCATCTTCTTCGGAAGACCATGGACCCTTTTTCACATTTGCTTTGTCACAGCATGGTGCTCGTCCCATTTTTCTTGATTTGTTATGCCTTGTTTAGTTTCTTATAATTCTCCCTTTGCTCTCTCTCTCTCTCTCTCTCTCTCTCTCTCTCTCTCTCTCTCGACAAAAAGATGTGTCTGCCTTTGGTTAATTGGTTGAAATTGTACGAGGGAAGACCCAAGCTTTATAGTTGGTATGAAAGTTTGGGTTATGATGTGATACTTAATAAACAAACCAGAAAGAAACAAAGAAAAAAAGTCGTACACTCTTCTAGGGTTTGGATCATTTCATTCTTACTTTTAGTAACTTATTATTATGATATTATCATTGTTTGAAAAAAAACATATATGTCCAGGATCAGGCATGTTTTTAACCCTTGTTAAATTTCTATATGATTTCTTTGTTTTAATTATTTTGTTTAAATTTTTTGCAAATATAGTAAATTGTACGAATCTTTTTGGAGGAGCTAGTCAATCTTTTACATCTTATGTTAATTTGTTCTTATTTACAGTAACTGATATGATTACAATTTTAAGCACAAAAATATTAAAAAGAAAAAATATATAAAATCACTTACGTGAAAAAACCATATAACTTATCTACATTTAGAAATATAAAGTCTAGTCCACGTGTTCCCTCCTCAAAAGCTTAGTTGATCTTGGTCACGAGAACTTTGAGAGAAACGAGTCATGGGTTTGGGGTAATCTGATTTCACTCGTTGGTCCAAGACGTCGAGGCAGGGGCGGCCTTCGGACCACATTGCATGGGGCTGGTAGGTGTTACCGATGTCAGTTGGTACCAAAGATACACGAAGTCAAGGAGTCCGCGCCAAAATTCTCATTTTGAGAGAAAGTCTAGTCCAATTTGTTATACCTTATTTATTCTTATAGAGAAGCGTATAAGAATGGAGTGTGACAAATTTATCTTCAGTTTGGTCTAAACATTTTCAAAATTCGTATGTACAAATAAATGGATACATTTTTTTTCTACATATATAAATGAGAAAATTGTTACAATCTTTTATTTGATCCCGTATATAGATAGTAGCATATTATTGACATGGTTAATATGTGAACAATATTTTTCAGAAAAATGTAGAAAAGGACTCTACAAAAAAAATCATTACCATATAATTTTTCTCAAGGTTTCTAAAAAGTGTGTATATTTGTTGTTGATTTGTTCGCATTTATTGATATATACAAATGATATATTTGATGTAATGAAAGTTCTTAGGGGTTGGGTCTGCGCGGTTGGGACTTCGAACATCAACTATTTTGCTAAGTATGTCCCAAAAAAGCACATAATATATCAACATGTAGCTTATTAGGTGCAGCCGTGCACTTTGAAGCTTGAAATATCTTAAATAAGCTTCTACCATTCCAATCATCAATTACTAAAAAGTTACGTGGCATGTGACGACTTCTAGAAATTATAGAAAGTTGGCTATATCTATATATTATAACTCTATATCTAAGACTTACTTTTTCTATAAGAATGATTTAATTGTATGATGATAATTGATATCAAACTAAGATAAAAGCCTTCATGCTCTTTGTTTTGTTCCTGATGTGCTTTACGTAGTTCAATTCCATTATTGAGCCAAAGAGACAAACCCATGTAAGTCTCTGTATAACATGTTTTAGCTGTACAATATGCAAATGTGACATATTTACAAGACAATATATCTAGATACATATAGGTGGACATATATTTCTCGTCTTAAAACGTTGGTAACAAGTAAAAAAAATCAATTATAAGATTTAGTATTGATAGTTACAAACCCCCATAACACATCATTTAGATACCTCATTACAATAAATTGTATGATGAATAACGAGTTTGATCCATGTATCTTGTTCTCCAAACATTTACGAGTTTGATCAATTCCATTACATGATCCCTTTCAAAGCAACTCATGGGTTACCTTCTCCATGACGAGAAATGGGATTAAGCCAATACAAGTGTTAGCACATAAAGTTGGCAAGTAGCTTGTATAAAAATCCGCGTTGTAATGCATATCGAGTTATAAAAACGAACAAGTCTAGCGCACAGTCTCATTAATGAAACTACCTAGTTTGGTTGAGACTGGGCCTCCCAACGAAACTAGACCTAGTTTCTTAACGAAACAAGCCGCTGAACTTGGAAGTTTTGCCTCTAGAAGTGTGAGAGTTTATTTGTTTTTGGTTCTTTCTACCTGAAGTGAAAGCACAAAACTAGTCGTGAGTTTTGAGAGCTTAGTGATAGCTAGTAAGAGCGATTCTATTATTTGTGAGTTAAAACCGAATGTGATGTTTGATTAATTGTATTGTAAATTGATTCCAAACCTTATGGATCCTTTGTCGATTTAGAAATGAAACCATTTTCCACCGCAAAAAGGCAAGACCCGACATTTTAGGAGATAAAGTCAAGTTATTTTCGTATACTTGTGTCACGAATAGAGGTAGCAAGGTTGCACTTGAGTGGAGTGGTCGGTCGAGTGACCCTTATAACACTCGTCTTAATGTTACCTTCTTATTTAGCCGCTAACTTCTTGCTAATGTGCTTAATTATATAAATTTCCGACGTTCCAAAAAAGAAGCAAAATACAATTAATCATTCGATTAATATTTTTCTTATATTGATACTTTACCATTTACACCTGTTGAATGTGATTTTCGCTATTCAAGTGTTGGATTCAAAAGAAAAAGATTTGTATACAAGATTCCAACAAGTGGTGGGTTGTTCCTAATTGGAAAATGGGATGAAAGAGACCAAGACTGAGGTTTTTTTCTTTATGGACTTCGGTTAGGGACTGAACTAAAATAGAAGAAGATTGAACTCCCTCGATAGGCATGAGAGTCGTTTGTCGTACCAACTAGGGAACATAGTATCGGTTACACTCTCAATTTAAACATCAAAATTAAATGTATATGTATTTGTATACTCTTAGTTACGACATGGTTTTCAACCTTCAACTTATATCTAAATATTTAGTGATATCTAAAGTTCTTTTAAAATTTTAAAAGGTGTGTAAAGAATAATCACACAAGAAAAAAACAAAGAGATGAGTTCTTGGCTTTCAAAAGTTTTATTGTAGGGACGTGTACCACCTCATTTACATAAGCTTTAAACATATTAATTATTTTCCTTAACTTGATTAAGTATAATAATAGTATATATGAAGAATAAATAATGGAAAACATGGGGTCCTACTTTTATTAATTTATCTATTTGAAGTATGACAACCTAGAAAAATGATAATCAAATAATGATAATTTGAATCCCCAAAACTAATCATCTAATTATATATACTTACTAGATTATTTGTCATACTCCGCTAAAGCGGAAACACGAGGTGCGAAGAAAAGGAATATCATTTCACAAGTCATAATAAGATGCAACGGTTTCAAGTCATTAAAATAGAATTAAAAGTTTACAACTTCAAAAGAAACATAACCAAGTATACTCAAATTCGCGACAAGCAAATACATAATTAAACTTTTGATAAAAATTCCCAAAATAATAGACAATGAACATGGTCTTCTCCCGATTCATATCTCACGTAACCAGTCTGACCCGCTCACGCTATGCACTTCATAACTTACACTTGATTTCCTGAAACATGAGATAAAGTATCAACTACATAAAGTAGTGAGTGAGTTACGGTTTTTCTAGTCCACGACTAAAAAGGTTTGCGTCAAGTATATATGTATAAAAGATTTCTCAAAAGGAAGGAAGCGGGATATGTGCTTAAAATATATACCTTTTAAAATGATCGCGTTACGACAAGGTATAGCAATACCTTAAAACTGTACATAGACGAGTAGAACAAATACTTGTAAATAAAATAGTTGCGGAAGTCGTATATCTAAGACATAGATACGCGCAACAATATGCGTAAAATAAAAGTAACTAATGATTGGAACTATTGTATCAACCTCTTGGCATAATATAACGTAATTGTTTACACTAAACCGATTAATCCTGATCGTGAATAGCCCCCACCTCGCACTATCGACGAAGTGTATGTCTGAACTTAGTAATATGTACTTAGGTTGCTATCTAAGTAAGGAGTGATCCTCTCCTAAGTACCGATACTCATAGTTACTAACGGCTTAAAGCTAATAGTGTGTATGAACTGAAAACGGGGCACTTATGCAATTTTAAAAATGATAGTAGTCACTTACGAAGCATGTTATATTCTCATCAAGGGTTTAACGAAGGGGCCGAGACAGTGGCGAGTGCGTATAATACAATCAATCATAGCTTGAACAAGTGCCAATGCGGTGGCAAACCATAATATACAAGTGCCGATCGGGGGCAATCCATAAAGTCAACGATTTCCGAACAGGGGCAATTAAAAACGGTTTACGCATAAAAGTTCATAAAACGTTCAAAAGTTCATAAAATATTCAAAAGTTCATAAAACATTTGGATCTCATGTTTCCCCCAAAAACATTATTTAGATACAGTAAATAAGAGGGGATGTAACTCACGGATTGCGAAGAGTAGCACAAATGTGAAAGAACGGCGAGACGTGTCGGAAATCACGGAAATCCTAAAAGAATACCAAGATATCGGGTAAATATAGTTGTTCATATGTTCAATGCCATTTTAGTATTAGTTGAGGTCATTACAGTTAGTTCTGGATCAATACGTGAAAAACCGGGCTTAAGGTTACGTTTAACAGTGAATTTGGTACGGTTTCGGGGTCTGTTCACAGTTACGCAGCGAAACTAGAACTTACAGTTTCGCTGCGAAACCATCAGTTTCGCTGGAAACCATCAGTTTCGCTGCGAAACCATCAGTTTCGCTGCGAAACTGTCAGTTTCGCTGGGAACCATCAGTTTCACTGCGAAACTATCAGTTTCGCTGCGAACCTATCAGCTTCGCTGCAAAACTGTCAGTTTCACTAGGCAGTTTCGCTGCTAGCGAAACTGACGGGCTGTTCCGGTTCAAAATCGCTTTCGGCGTCGTAAAGTCATATTTGACGGTAAATTTTGATATGTACTTATAGGTCTTTCAAAAACACAATATAATCGCCAGTTTATAGTCACTTTTAAGCCACGAAAGTTAAGATTTATGGACGACCCGTTTGTATGTAAATGGGTTGAAAACCTCAAGTCTTTATAAAAATGCATTTTTAGGAGTTTGGTCGTACATGCAATGAGTTTATTAAATTAAAACAGAAGGTTTAAAAGAGTTATACCAAATAGAACTTGATTTGATGGCGGTTTGAAGAGATTTCTTGGTGTTTTCGGCCTTAAAAGTGTAGAAAACCCAAATGGATGGATGCTCCCTTCGTTCCTTTGCTTATGAACGATTTTTGTTGGTTAAAGATGGTGATTTTACTGCTAAAAATGGCTGTAAATAAGCTCTAGCAAGTTTAAAGTGTGGGTGTGTTGGTGTTTTAAAGAAAAAAGAGGAAAATGAGAGAGAGGGGGTATTTATAGTCTAAATCTCGATTTTTTGTAATTTTGGCGGTCCAATAGGGTCTAGACACGTGGAGGAAAGTCAGAAACTGTTGACCAATCAAATTTCATGCAAAAATGGGAATCAACACCACAGTTTCGCTGCAGCGAAACTGTCAGTTACACTGCGAGTCGAAATTCGTTTTTGTTGTCGTTAAGTATTTCCGTTAGTTCCAAGTTCACGTTTAGTTTAGAGGTGAACTTAGGCAAGTTCATTATGCGTTTTCTTGGTATTATGGTCCATTTATAGATTTCGTTATTGATTCCGACACAGACACGTTCACGGTAACAATACGATTAAGAACAAAGACAGATTCTCAAAGATATAGAGTTCAAAGTTTCACCTGAAATTTAGACGGTTGTCACATTATTATCCGGTGATAGCGCGGATAACGATAAAAATTGAATCGTAAATTTTATTTTTATATAGATATTATGTTATTATGAGAACACAATTTTGCACGTATAATAACATATATATCTTTACGTTTACACATGTTTACAGTTATAATAACATATACACCTTTACATTTATACACATGTTTTGATACTTTGTATTAGGAGATTTTAGAATAACTATAAGGTAATTCTTACTTCTAATTGAGCGATTTATAAGTAAATTAGAATAATCTATTTAACTGTAGATGTAATGAAATAAAAAATGTAATTATGTATTGTCAGAGGGTGTAAAGTGAAAATAATCTTTGAGGACATCATCAATCTGATCTAACGGCTGAAATCAAATAGGTTAATCCATCCACATGATCGTATTTGGCCATTTGGCATTTAAGTCCACTCTTTTATTATATATTAAAGATTGGTTTTTATAGGTGGATGAGAGAGAAATAATCATTTATTTATAACGATTAGATTAGATAAATATTTAATTATGATCATTTAAACTTTGTCGCTTTATTCCTACAAATCTTGTCCTAACATTAACTTGGTTATTGAACATTAAAAACATATGGGATAATTTATATCCACTTTTACGCTTAATCAACAACAATAATCCAAATTTATAGTAATTGCTTTTTATGTTTTTTCAGTTTTTTGAAAGGTAGCAAAAACGCTAATCTATACTATATTATAATGAATCTCCCCTTAGAGTCTTAATCCCTTAATTTTAAGTAATTGAATTTACCTTAATACCCTTAATATATAATTATTATTATTTAAATCAAACAACACTCTTTTTCCTAATTAATTTAAAAATATTTAATATCTAACAAAGTAACTTACAATTCCTATTTAATTAAAAAAAATTAAAATACTTTCTATTTAATTTAAAACTTTCAAAATTTTAAATTTTATTTTATATCCCCATAAACTTAAAATAGAGTTAATTACATAATTGGTCCCTGTGTTTGTCGCAAAACAACGGGTCCAGTCCCTGGGTCGCAATTCTTTCGGACCCAGTCCCTGGACCCTATCTTTGGTTGCACGTTTTGTCACACCCCGCAAAAATGGCGGAACCGAGGTGTACAGTGTATACGGTATCAGAGATTCAAAGGTTACATAAACATAAGTAAGCCATACATCATCAACATAGATTAAAGAGTTTGAAAATAGAATACTTATTACAATCATCCGAATAATATCAAAATAAGGCTACAGAGTTTGGGATACTAAGGAATTAACAAGAACAAAATAAATTCATGCAAAAGATCCACGTAGCCAAGCAAGCATAGCATCAAATAGAGTAACCTCAAATCCCTGAAAAGCGTTAAAATACGACGTCAACATAAAGTTGGTGAATTATTCGCAATAGTTAATAAAAACATAATAGTATAAAAGTTTCAATACGTTTTGACCCAAAAGTGTTTTGTTTTGAAGTTAAATCATTTGAAATTTGATGTTTCAAAATATACTCGAAGTATGCGACTTTTTGATAAAATACTCATACATATACCATAAAAATACCATAACCATATCATATAATACATACTGGATAGATAACAGCTTTAGGAACATACGATACACCTGAACCTTAACAATACTGGCAACTAACCCCACCTAGTGTCTTAAGCTAGGTTGTCCTCGAAAAACATCGGTCATAACATTACTAACACGGACAGGGCGCATCCATCATCCATCGTGTTAGAAATGAGGGTTTGTTAGACCCATATAGCGCTATATATATAAACCGGCGGCTAAAAGCTAACAGGTGTGTATACGGGGCCTCATACTACCACAAAGGCGGTACAAGTTTGGGTAAGACCATCTAAAGCATTCATATCCATAATATATACCATAATACATATAACATAAAATACATTTATACAACGCTAATCATGCCCAAAAAGTGTAAAAAGGGTAAAAAGGGCAACGAATAACTCACAGAATAGCAAAGCAATCCAAATCACGATATGTCGGGAAATATTATAATACCGTCAAGCTCCCACGTCTAAGTGCCCTAAACATCACGTAAATAAACATGTCTAAGTATCTCTAAGTCTAGTAGGGTATGCCTTAACGATTAACGTTTTATACGGGTTTTAAAATGACCAAAAGGAATGTCGGTTTAACGGGATTACAAACGTTTCGGAAAGTCTACAAACTAGATACGGAATCCTCATACTTACGTGCACTACAAGTCACGTAAGTATCAAGTTACGTGTTATACAAGAGTTACGGGTCAAGAGGTGTTACGGGACATAGTTACTTGACAAACAAGAGTTAATTACGTGTTCATGGCCTTAGTTACGGGATCAAGGAGTTAATTACGTGAACCACAAGCCAATTACGTGACCAAGAAGGATAATTACGTGATCAACACCTTACTTACGTGCGTAACAAGGCAAATACGTGTTTAGGACTAATTTCGTGAACAATTACGGAACTCAGGGACTAATTACGTGAATAACACCATAGTTACGTGATTATGAACCTTAGTTACGTGAATGGGCATCAGTTACGTGATTTGGGGGTCAGTTACTTGATCAGTTACGTGCACGTAACACAGTTACGTGACGTAACCGGGTTTTTACGAAAAATTACATTCGGGATTCGATTTCTGAGTGTTTTAGGTGTCCAAATGATCCATAAATGAAACCCTATGTCCAGAATGTGTTTAGGTATAATAATCTTAAATAAAATTCGAGTTTTGACGGTGAAAAATGGTATTTTCGGGATTGAATCAAAATAACAAAGTTTAAAACTAAAACCGAGAAATACTTACCCGATCGTAACGAAAATTGGAGGATAGATGAAGATGATAACGGTGAACAATAATCTAACCTCGGATTTGGATTTCAACGGTCGGATCTCCGGGAAATTTAGAGAGAAGTGTGTGTTTTGTGGGTGTTTCTTGAGAGAGAGAGAGTAAAAGGTGAATATGGTGTGAGTAGGTGAAATGATAGAAAAGGACAAAATCTGGTATAAGATAAGACAAAAAGGTTGGTAGACCCTTTTAGGACGATTTTTGTAATAAAAATCTGGAAGGGACTAAAATTGTAATAGAATTTCTCCCGTAGGACTAGTTTTGTAATAAAATTTCTGAAAGGACTAAAAATGAAATACTTTTTAAACGTTAATCTTAATCGTATAATTAAGGCATAATACCCCTAAACTTATCATAAGAGCATACTAGACTTATACTAAAGGCACTTAAGACTACACGTTCCCGACATAAAGATTCGAATCACATAAAATACAAATACGATACTCATAAAATACGGAAAATACGAATACAATTCACATAAAATACGAATACGACAAAACATAAAAAGGAATACAATAGGGTCAAAACACAAACATAAATAAATAAAACGAATACGAGTCGATAGAAATATACCTAGAAATTCGCGAATGTCACAGTCTCCCCAAGTAAAAAGAAATTTCGTCCTCGAAATTATCAACTACTTCCGGGGGAAAGGTGAGGATACTTCCGCAGAATTTCATCTTCGCGTTCCCATGTGAACTCAGCTCCAAAACGGGAATTCCAACGAACCTTGACAATCGGGATCTTACTTCGTCGTAGACGCTTAACATCACTAGCAACGATCTCGATCGGTTCCTCAACGAAATGAAGCTTATCATCAATCTGGAGTTTCTCAAGCGGAACTAATAACGTTTCGTCAGCCAGGCATTTCTTCAACTGAGATACATGAAATGCATTATGTACACTGCTCAGTTCTGCCGGCAAATCTAGTCGATACGCAGCTGGGCCGACGCGGGCTAAGATCTTGAACGGACCCGTGTACCTCGGACTCAGCTTGCTGCGCTTCACGAATCGGACAACCCCTTTCCATGGAGATACCTTCAATAATACCATATCTCCAACACTGAACTCAAGAGGCTTCCTGCGCTTATCAGCATACTTCTTCTGTCGATCTCTGGCAGTAATCAATCGTTCCTTGATCTTGAAGATCTTGTCAGTGGTCTCTTGTATAACCTCCGGACCAGAAATCTGACTATCTCCAATTTCTGCCCAACACACAGGCGATCGACACTTGCGGCCATACAAAGCTTCAAAAGGTGCACACTTGATACTCGTGTGATAGCTGTTGTTGTACGAGAACTCAATCAACGGCAGATGAACATCCCAACTACCACCAAAATCAATTGCGCAAGCCCGCATCATATCTTCCAAAGTCTGAATAGTTCTCTCACTCTGACCATCGGTCTGCGGATGATAGGCGGTACTCATATCTAACCTTGTACCCATAGCAGTCTGGAATGACTTCCAAAATCGTGAGGTGAAACGAGCATCACGATCGGAAATGATCGATACAGGAACTCCACGTTTCGATACAATCTCTGCAATATACAAACGCACGAATCTCTCCATCGGATAATTCTCGCGAATCGGTAGGAAATGAGCACACTTCGTCAAACGATCAACAATAACCCAGATACTGTCATAACCACTCGAAGATCTCGGAAGCTTAGTAACCGAAATCCATAGTAATACGCTCCCATTTCCACTCGGGAATCTTCGGTTGTTGGAGTAGCCCAGACGGTTTCTGATACTCAATCTTCACTTTGGAACAGGTCAAAACATCGACTAACATACTCGGCGATCTCACGCTTCATACCCGGCCACCAATAAAAATCTTTCAAGTCATGATACATTTGTCGAAACCGGATGGATGGAATAGTTAGACTTATGGGCTTCGTCCAGATCAACTGACGGATACTAATCGGACCCAAATACGCTCGAGGAAATACAGAACTCCATCCTCCTTCGGTTCTAATTCCAACGCCAACTTATACAATCTTTCCTCTTTAACACGGCCCCTGTCATAATACCCTCTTGTGCTTGAATAATCCGAGCCTTCAAGCTCGGCTGAATAGATACATCTATAGAACGAATACGGACTGGTTTGACTGTTTCTTTACGACTTAGTGCATCAGCAACAACGTTCCAGGGTGGTTAGCGAATGTCGCAATCATAAGTCGTTCAGTAATCAAACCCAGAGCGTCGTTGTCTCATGTTCAGCATCTTCTGGTCGAATATGTGTTGAAGACTCTTGTGATCGGTAACATACAGTACACTGGTCCCATACAGATAATGTCTCCAAATCTTCAATGCGAATACCGACGGCTCCAATTCTAGATCATGTGTCGTGTAATTCTGCTCATGGACTTTTCAACTGACGCGAAGCGAAGCTTATAACTTTACCATTCTGCATAAGCACACAACCCAGACCCTTGTGCGAAGCGTCGCAATAAACAACAAAATTCTCGGAACCAACTGGCAGACTAAGAATAGGAGCGTTACACAACCGCTGCTTCAATACCTGAAGGCTTTCTCCTGATCGGAACCCCAAACGAATGGTTCACTCTTCTGTGTCAACTTTGTCATAGGTGAAGCGATCTTGGAGAAGTTCTCGATGAATCGGCGATAATACCCAGCAAGACCCATCGGTCGGAGACTTTGGTGCAACCCAACTTTTAACAGCTTCAATCTTAGCAGGATCACATGAATACCCTTCGCGCTAACTCACGTGGCCAAGAAATTGAACTTCGGATAACCAGAACTCGCACTTAGAGAATTTCGCATACAACTTTTCTTTTCGAAGCACTTCTAGAACAAGACGCAAATGCTCTTCATGTTCCTTGCGACTTCGGGATTAGATAAGAATGTCGGACGACAAATACGGTTCATCAGATCCATGAATGCTGCAGGGGCGTTTGTCAGACCAAACGGCATCACCATGAACTCATAATGACCATACCGAGTACGAAAAGCGGTCTTAGGTATATCATCTTCCTGAACTCTCAACTGATGATAACCAGAGCGAAGATAGATCTTAGAGAAATAGCAAGAACCCTGAAGTTGATCGAATAAGTCGTCAATACGAGGAAGGGGATAACGGTTCTTCACAGTCAGCTTGTTTAACTCCCGATAATCAATACATAAAGGAGCCATCCTTCTTCTTAACAAGAGAACAGGAGCACCCACGGGGAGAAACTAGGCCGATAAAACCCTTATCGTACCAGTTCCTGAATTTGTTTGACAACTCAAGCATCTCTGGATAGGAGCCAACGATACGGAGCTTTAGCAACAGGTGCTGTCTCCAGGAACCAAGATCAATACGAAAGTCGGTTTGTCTCTGGGGAGGGACTCCAGGTTAAATCTTCGGGAATAAACGTCAGAACACTCGCGACCGACGGTTACACCCATCAATCTTTATCGTAGAATCTTTCTTCACCAAATGAGCGAGATATAAAGAACAACCTGACGGACAATACTCGCGAACTTTCAAACTTGAATGACTTTAAGGCGTTTCCAGCCTTGTCTCCGTGTACAATCAAATGATCTCCATCCGGCTTCTGAATACGAATAAGTTTTCTCATAACAGGACTATCTCGCCTTTATGCTTCGCTACCCAATCCATACCGACTACGACATCGAAACTACAGGTTCGATGGAAAAAGGAGTATCGGCTAATACGAGGGGAATATCACGAATAACTTCTCTAACACAAGCACATCTACCATCAGCTATTTCTACCTCATACGCAGGCTCTAAAGGACTAGAAGCACGGCTTACTAAGGGACGAAAATCACTAGATATAAAGCTTCTATCGGCACCCGAATCAAACAAGATAAAAGCAGGATAAGCATCGACAAGAAATGTACCAGTGACAACGGTAGGATCCTGGTGAGCTTCGGAAGATTCCATAGCGAAAGCTCGGCTCTTGGCAGGATTCCCTCTCGCACTAGTACCAGCACCAGGAGTAGGAAGGGGAGT
>CAJVGC010000591.1:31988183-32030237 GCA_910822075.1 Senecio squalidus | reverse complement strand
TATTTTTTTAATAAAATTATTTTTTTAGAAATCCTCATATGAATTTCTATTAATATGTAAGAATTACTAGCAGTACCGAAAAGAATAAATATAGCAGGCTCAGTTTCATAATATTGTTAGTAATTTAGTTTAATTAGAGAAATGGTTATTTGACTTGGTAACGGTTAGGAGTGTACGGAGTGTACGCCCGTTAAGTCAATAACATCTCGGACCCAAAAGCGGGTATAAAGGACTACAACCTTTATAGTGGTAGATTTACAATCACCTCTTTTAAGACACAATTAATGGGGAGTTACAAACGTGTTAATGACCATTATGTTTTGGTCTTGTAACCGTTTGCCCATTAAAGAAAGATCATTATGGTCACTTAAAGTTGTAACTCCTGTCATAATGGAGTAGCTTTATGACCATAATGTCTTGGTCTTGTAACCGCTAGTAGCTTTATGACCATAATGTCTTGGTCTTGTAACCGCTAGGAGTTATGGACCATTATGGTTATTTAATACCAATAATGTCCATTACATTTGGGTGCTCTATAAATAGAGACATTGTTATTCATGAGATGGAGAATACACAACACGAAACACTCTCTAGCAAAACGGGTTCTTGGTTTGTGCCAAAATCAAGAACATACTCTTATTCTTATCCCAAAACAAAGTTCGTGTAACCCAGGCATATAGGGTCGAATTGTTGTTTTCGGAAAGTGATACCACGATTGTAAGAGATATCCGGTCATTGAAATCTTTACCCGGTTACACAAAGGAAGCGAAACCCACCAACAAATATTACCTATATAAACTTTGTTCATTGCATATTAAACATTAAAATAGAAAATATAACAAAGTCGATCCAAATTAATTATAAAATTTTTAAAAACATTACCAAATATTATAGTATAGAACGATTTTTAATGAATGTTGTATCTTTCTAAATAAAATCGTTAGTAATATGTAGAGTTTTCTCCAATCTAATATGAATTGTTTCTTTTCAAAAAATATTTGATAACTAACATATTGGTTTGTGTAGAGATAGTCGTTAGCTTTAGAAGGGAATCATTTAAAAATGTCACTTGAAAGTTTCTTCAAACTTTCCATTAGTGTTATGTTTTACTATAAGGGTTTGATTGTTGGACGGGTGTTTTTAGATATGTATTGTTGATTTTTTTTTTATCTTATGTATAACATAATTAACATAAACCATTGGATATTAGGAGAGAGTTAAAACAAATTAATATTTAATATAATTTTTTTAAAAATAATCCATATTTGTTTTAAAAACGTATTATGAGCCTTTAACAAAAATTGTGTTATAATGAATTCGTTAAGCCCAAAAAATGAAAATAAATTTGTAAAAACTATTAAAAAATAGGTTAAATATTTGAAATAATTTTTGTGTAGAAAATCCTTATATAATTTTCTGTTAATACGTAACAATTACATATATAAATCATCTAAAAGAATAAATATAGCATCTTAAATTCATAACATTACATATATAAATATTGTTCATTGCATATTAAACATCAAAATAATAAATAAACAAAGTATATCCAAATTGATTATAGTTAAAAAAATTTTTTTACCAAACATTATAATATAAAACAGTTTATGTATGTTGTATGTTTATAATAAAAAACGTTAGTGATACGTAGAGTTTCATCAAATGTAACATGAATTGCTTCTTTGCAAAAAGATTTGATAATTGAAATGATGGTTTCTGTGGAGATAAGCGTTAACTATAGTAGGGAGTCATTTACAAATATCATTTGAAAGTTTCTTCAAACCGTGTCATCCCGTACTTCAGAGATATTAATAGATTATTGTTTACTTATTTATGTTCGCTTTAGTTTTGACTCATTGATTTACTTGTGATTATTCACGTTTATTGCGATTTGTCGGGTTTTATGTTATTTGTTGCTTCGTCCTCCGTGACGGAAGCGTTTTAGTTTACCTAAGTGTCGATTAGTTAGTATTCTCGTATATAAGTTAGTGTGTTTATGCCTTTAATTATTGGTTAAAAATTTACGTTAAAAAGTATTACAAATTTAGTCCTTTAACGCGAACTAACGGTAAAACGTTACACAATCTCAGTGCCTTTAACGGAAAGATAACGGAAAGATAACAGGACCAAGATGGTCCAGGAGGACGCGACTGCGCCGTCAGTCCCTACTGACTGCGACGCAGTCGGGCTCCTAGAAGATCATGCCAAAAACGTCTTTTTTCGATGTTTGGACATCACAACTTTTTCCCTCACGTGATTTTCCTTGGAAATTACCCAGTTTTGGTGGTTTGATCAGATTTAGATCTAAGACCATGTTTACCCTCTCTCATCTCATCCCACATTTTGATTTTACATCTCTTTTCACCTTTTCTCTTTCATTTGCATCACTCGCTCACTCTCAAATCCCTAACGTATTCTCTTTAAAATATCCAGGAGATATGAAGCACAAATACTTATAATTCATGAGAGTTTTTCAAGCTGGAAATAGTTTTCAATCATCTTCTACCATCATCCCTTTGACTTCCTCCAACTTTGGTAAGTATTTCTCCATGAAAAGTCTATTTTCTTACTCTTTAAGAGATTCCTAACACACATTTGTTTATGTGGAATACAAGGTTCTTCCACCACTCTCACTCTTTCATATTCAAGATTTCATTCTACCACCTTGAAGATATGCTCATCTTGAGTTTTGGTAAGAAATCTCCACTAATTCTCTATTTTTCTTTCTTATTCTTCAAGCTCTAATCAAATGGTGGTTTGTTATGTGTTGGAGTCGGTTTTCCCTCACCACCACCATCATAGGAGCTCATTTTCCGGATTCATTCTCCTGATTTCGTCTTGGTATTTGTAGATTTTGCGTAGATCTTCGGTACTTCCTAAATTCTCCTAATTTCCTCTTTACTTTCTTAAGTAGCCTTGAAATCTGTTAAATAACATGTAAACGGATTAATATGGAAGAAAACCTAATTATTTATCATAATATGTCTAATATCTTCTTATTAAAAGATTTTTGGTAATAATAATATAAAGTGGTGAAAATATGAGAATATGTTTGTAAAATAGTAAACTTTATGTTGTAATAATAGTAAAATTATAATGTATTGAACATTTTGGACAATTTCGGACTTTTGGACATAAATATATGTATACTCATATCACATTTTTGACAGAATACCTATCATTATTAAAACTTATCATAAAACTTAATTACGTAAAACGTTTAAATTAAGAAACTGTTTTTGTGACAACCGTCTAATTTTCAGGTGAAACTTTGTACTTATATCCTTGTGAAACTGTTCTTGTTCTTAACCGTACTGTTACTGTGAACGTGTCTGTGTTTGAATCATTATCGGAACCTTTAAATGGACCATAACACGTGTTTGTTACGCTGATTCCCACGTGTGCATGAAAATTGATTGGCCAACGATTTCTGGCTTTTGCCCACGTGGCAAGCTCTTATAAATAGCTTCATTTTTCCAACATTTTCTTCTTTTACCTCAAAACACACACACACACACACACACACACACACACACACATTGAGAGCAAATTACAGTCATTTTCAGCAACATAAAACCATTTTACACCATTAAAATCGTCCACATCTCAAGATATCAAAGGGTTATATTTAAAACGGGTTTTACAAGAAGTCTCCATCGATTGGAAGCTAAAAACACCATCAACGAAGCTTTAAAACCTCCATCCATCATTTCCTCGGTAAAACTTACTTAAAACCTTCTGTTTTTACTGATTAAACTTATTGCATGTATGATCAAACCATAAAAAAAATGCATTTTCAAAAATTTGAAATTCTTAACCCATTTACATACAAACGGTCAATGATAAAAACCAACTTTCGTGGCTTAAAATTGACTATAAACTGCTTACTTTACTGTGATTTTGAAAGACCTACAAGTACATATAAAACTTTACCGTCAAATATGAGTTTACGACACCGAAAAACGAGTTTTTAGCCAAAACAGCCCTTCAGTTTCACTGGCAGCGAAACTGACCAGCGAAACTGTCATCAGACCCCAAAACCTTACCGAATTCGTTGTAAAACGTAACTATAAGCCGGTTTTGTCACGTATTGGTCCAGGACAAACTGTTAAGCCTTTAACTAATACAAAATGACGTTTGAACACACAAACAACTATACTTATGCAAAATTTCGGTATTCCTTTAGGGTTTCCGTGATTCCCGACAAGTTCCGACCGCGTCATTTCATATTTGTTATCACTCTTCGCAATCCGTGAATTACATCCCCTCTTATTTACTGTTTTTGAATAACTGTTTTGGGGGAAACATGAGATCTACTTGTTTTATGAACTTTGAACGTTTTATGAAACTTATATGCGTAAACTATTTTATTGCAGTGATTGGACTATTTGACTTAAAGGCTTGCCCCCTGTTATTGGCTTAAAGGCTTGCCCCCTGTTATTGATACATGTTGAAAACTATTGTATATGATTCCAACCCTTGATAAAGAATATAACACGATTCATAAGTGCTTACTATCATTTTGAAACAAAACTGCATTAGTGCCCATTTTTAGCTCTTACACACTATTAGCATAAGCCGTTAGTAATTATTTGTATCGATACTTAGGAAAGAACCGTTCCTTACTTAGATGGCAATCTAAGTACATTAAGAACATAGACTCCTCGTCGATAGTACGGGGTAAGGGGCCTCACGGTTGGATAATCGGTTTAGTGTGTACACTTATGTTATATTATGCCAAGAGGTTGATACAATGTTTTGATTACCTGATACCTTATTTACGCAAATACACTTTTGCGATTGTAACCGCAACTACTATTTTTACAAGTATTGTTCTACTTGTCTTTGATCAACTATTAAGGTGTTGTTACACCTCGTTGCTATGTGAAATTTTAAAAGTATATAATTTAAGCGCCGTTCCGCTTCACTTCTTTTGAGAAACCGTTATACTTTTATACTTATCGGAACTTTATCGAGAACTTGAAAACTGTAACTCACTCACTATTTTATGTAGTTGACACTTTATCTCATGTTTCAGTAACCAAATGTAAGAATGAAGTGCATAGCATGGACGGGTATGGTCACAAGAGATACGAATCGGGAAAAGACTTGTATTGTTACATTGGGAATTTCATTAAAACAATTTAATCATGTATTTGTTGTTTGCTACGTTAAACGCTTGGTTGTATTTTCGAATTTGTAAACTTTAAATTTCTATTTTAATGACTTGAAGCCGTTACCCTTTTGTTATAACCCGTGTAATGATATTATTGCTCTTCGCACCTCGTGTTTCCGTTGTAGCGGGGTGTGACAGTTTTTGGCTCCAATGCGCCGCAGTAAACGTTAAGTGCGCCACAAACGGGTCGCGGAACGAGCATAGTATACCGCAGCGGTGATTCACTGCGCCGCATCTATGACTCCAGTACGTTTTCCAACTGTTGGCAATACTTGGACTGCCTCGCAGTAATGTATTGGTGCGCCGAATTGAGCTTCATAACAAAACATTATATATTTCAGATAACTAAAAACATGTATGATTATGTATTATACGTAAAAATAGTAACTATTAACAATTTGATGTCTTTGGACTCAAAAGACGTAATCGCAATCATAAACGTAATATTTATTATTATGATATTCACTAAACGTATATATATTTGATAAATATATTTTTCTCAAAAATGCGATCGTAATCTCATACGATAATAAATATATATTTTCGTTAAACTCTTTAAAATCGTTTTCAAACTATTTTTCACTCAAAATACTTAAACTCTTTAATGTCGAATGTTGACTTTTTAGTTGACTTTGACCTCTTTTCGAAATCGTTGGACTTTGACCAAATCAACTATCTTTTGACGTTGACCTTGGTTGACTTCGACTAAATTTGGCACCAGTATTCCAATCTTCATCGATAATTTTGTTAGTCATTTCGGCTCGAAATATCATTCCATTCTATACTTATTATTGACTCCAAATTATTGATATATTCTAGTAGTCATTATTGACTCGAGATGTCATTATCTTTTACTCGTCACTTACAATTCGAAATATTATCCGTTGGAACACTTGTAATATACTATATAATGTAACGTTAATTAATAAGGCTAAACGTACTAGACTTATAGAGATACTTAGACTTTTGTTATGTCGTATTTATAGGGAAGTTAGGTGTTGGAGCGATCTTTCCGTTTTTTCGTCCCGACACTGCTTTGCTTGACCTATGAGTTCTTCGAGCCCCTTTTTACTACTTATCTTTGGGTTGGAAAGCGTTACGTGAAAGTTGTCATTTCTTAAATCTTGTTTTACCTAGTGGATCAGAATTGCCTTAGATTGTATGATCATTAGGCCCTGTTAGGCCCCCATGTTTATACCTGTTAACTCTTTGAGCCACGTTTTGCATATATATAGATCTATATGGATTTGAACGAACCCTCATTACTCGAAGATTCATCGAGAATTTCTCGAAGATCGCTAAGCCTCTAACCGAACTCACTCAGAAGGACAAAGACTTTATTTGGGGAAAAGAACAGGATGAATCCTTTCATAAACTAAAACACCAATTGTGCCATGCACCGATCCTGAGCCTACCGGAGGGTACCAATAACTTTGTAGTCTATTCTGATGCATCTCACCAAGGACTTGGGTGAGTCCTTATGCAGAAGGACAAAGTCATCGCTTATTCTTCAAGGCAACTGAAAGTGCACGAACAGAACTACACCACACACGACTTAGAGCTGGGAGCCGTCGTGTTCGCTTTAAAAAATCTGGAGGCATTACCTGTATGGTACTAAGTGCACGGTTTTCACGGATCACAAAAGCCTTCAACATATTCTCAATCAGAAAATGCTCAACATGAGGCAACGGAGATGGATAGAACTTCTAAGCGACTACGATTGCGAGATCAAATACCACCCGGGTAAGGCAAACGTAGTGGCGGATTCCCTGAGTCGGAAGGAAAGGGTGAAACCATCTCGAGTAAGAGCATTGGTAATTAGAGTTCAGACAAGCCTTCAAACGCAAATCGACAGAGCTCAGCGAGAAGAGTTGAAGCCTGAGAACATTAAGGACGAAACGTTGCACAATCATGAAAAGGAATTCGAGCTCAAACCGGACGGAATCCACTATTTCAAGAATCGAGCATGGATTCCGAGAGTCGAAGACCTTCGTAAGCTTATTTTGGACGAGGTCCACTGTTCCCGATACTCTATTCACCCAGGATCCAACAAGTTGTACAAGGACCTTCGGGAATACTATTGGTGGCCAGGCATGAAGAAGGATATCGCCTTGTACGTAGCTAAGTGCCTTACTTGCTCGAAGGTCAAGGCGGAGTATCAGAAACCTTCTGGTCTACTACAGCAACCGGAGATTCCCATGTGGAAGTGGGAACAGATCTCCATGGACATCATCACTAAGCTACCCCGCACGGCAAGGGGTAATGACATGATTTGGGTCATTGTGGATCGATTGACTAAATCTGCACACTTTCTACCAGTACGAGAGAACCATTCAATAAAGAAGTTGGCCCAGATTTACATTAACGAGATCGTCTCTCGTCACGGAACACCTCTCTCCATTATCTCCGACATGGATAGTCGATTCACGTCCCGGTTTTGGAATGCGCTTCAGAAATCGCTCGGGACGCGACTAGACCTTAGCACCGCTTACCACACTCAGACCAATGGTCAGAGTGAAAGGAAGATCCAAACGCTTAAGGATATGCTAAAAGTGTGTGTGGTTGACTTCGGAGGAAGTTGGGATGCTCACCTTCCTTTGGTTGAGTTCTCCTATAACAACAGCTACCACGCTAGCATCAAGTGCGCACCGTTCGAGGCCTTATACGGACGTAAGTGTCGGTCACCTCTTTGTTGGCTAGAAGCTGGAGATCGACAACTCACAAGGATCGATATCGTCCAGGAAACAATTGACAAGATCACTACCATCAGGGAAAGGCTGAAGACATCCCGTTCAAGGCAAAAGAGCTACGCCGACAACCGGAGGAAACCCCTTGAGTTCCAAGTCGGCGATAGAGTACTCCTTAAGATATCACCATGGAAGGGAGTAGTTCGCTTCGGGAAGCGCGGCAAGCTAAGCCCGAGGTATACCGGACCGTTCGAGGAGATAGAGCGAATCGGCCAAGTGGCGTATCGACTCCAACTCCCGCAGGCTCTCTCCAACATTCACAATGTCTTTCACGTCTCGCACTTGAAAAAGTGCTTATCTGACGAGACCATCGTCATACCGCTCGACGAAGTCCAGATCGACAACAAGCTCAACTTCATTGAAGAACCGCTCGAGGTTGTAGAGTAGACCGAGAGGTCAAGCAACTCAGGAAGAGTCACATCCCCATTGTCAAAGTTCGGTGGAATTCCCGACGTGGTCATAAATTCACATGGGAACGTGAAGACCAAATCCGTCAGAAGTATCCACATCTGTTCAAGGACTCTTCCTCCCGATGAGGCGAATCAATTTCGAGAAGAAATTCTTTTCAACCTGGGGAGAATGTGACAACCGTCTAATTTTCACGTGAAACTTTGTACTTATATCCTTGTGAAACTGTTCTTGTTCTTAACCGTACTGTTACTGTGAACGTGTCTGTGTCGGAATCATTATCGGAACCTTTAAATGGACCATAATACCAAGAAAACGCTTATTGAACTTGCCTAAACGTGAACTTGTAACTAACGAAAATACTTAACGGCAACAAAAACGATTTTCAGATCGCTGTGTAACTGACAGTTTCGTTGGCTGGAAGCGAAACTGCCAGCGAAACTGTCAGCAGCGAAACTGACAGTTTCTCCAGCGAAACTGTTACGCTGATTCCCAGGTGTGCATGAAAATTGATTGGCCAACGATTTCTAACTTTTTCCCACGTGGCAAGCTCTTATTGGACCCCAAAAATGACCAGAAATTCAGTTTTGCCTACAAATAGCTTCATTTTTCCAACATTTTCTTCTTTTACCTCAAAACACACACACACACACACACACACACACACACACGCACATTGAGAGCAAATTACAGTCATTTTCAGCAGCATAAATCACCATTTTACACCATTAAAATCGTCAACATCTCAAGGATATCAAAGGGTTATATTTAAAACGAGTTTTACAAGAAGTTCATCGATTTTGAAGCTAAAAACACCATCAACGAAGCTTTAAACCTCCATCCATCATTTCCTTCGGTAACACTTACTTAAACCTTATGTTTTTACTGATTAAACTTATTGCATGTATAATCAAACCATAAAAAAATGCATTTTCAAAGATTTGAGATTTTTAACCCATTTACATACAAACGGGTCAATGATAAGACCTAACTTTCGTGGCTCAAAATTGACTATAAACTGCTTATTTTACTGTGATTTTGAAAAACCTACAAGTACATATAAAACTTTACCGTAAAATATGAGTTTACGACACCGAAAACGAGTTTTTAGCCAAAACAGTCCGTCAGTTTCGCTAGCAGCGAAACTGACCAGCGAAACTGACCAGCGAAACTGACCAGCGAAACTGTCATCAGACCCCGAAACCTTACCGAATTCGCTGTAAAAAGTAACTTTAAGCCCAGTTTTGTCACGTATTGGTCCAGGACAAACTGTAAAGCCTTTAACTAATACGAAATGACGTTTGAACACACGAACAACTATACTTATGCAAAATTTTGGTATTCCTTTAGGGTTTCCGTGATTCCCGACACGTTCCGACCGCTCATTTCATATTTGTTATCACTCTTCGCAATCCGTGAGTTACATCCCCTCTTATTTACTGTTTTTGAATAACTGTTTTGGGGGAAACATGAGATCTACTTGTTTTATGAACTTTGAAAGTTTTATGAAACTTATATGCGTAAACTATTTTATTGCCGTGATTGGCACTATTTGACTTAAAGGCTTGCCCCCTGTTCTTGGCTTAAAGGCTTGCCCCCTTGTATTGGCACATGTTGAAAACTATTGTATATGATTCCAACCCTTGATGAAGAATATAACGCGATTCATAAGTGCTTACTATCATTTTGAAACAAAACTGCATTAGTGCCCATTTTTAGCTCTTACACACTATTAGCATAAGCCGTTAGTAATTATGGGTATCGATACTTAGGAAAGAACCGTTCCTTACTTAGATGGCAATCTAAGTTCATTAAGAACATAGACTCCTCGTCGATAGTACGGGGTAAGGGGCCTCACGGTTGGATAATCGGTTTAGTGTGTACACTTATGTTATATTATGCCAAGAGGTTGATACAATGTTTTGATTACCTGATACCTTATTTACGCATATACTCTTTTGCGATTGTAACCGCAACTACTATTTTTACAAGTATTGTTCTACTTGTCTTTGATCAACTATTAAGGTGTTGTTACACCTCGTTGCTATGTGAACTTTTAAAAGTATATAATTTAAGCGCCGTTCCGCTTCACTTCTTTTGAGAAACCGTTATACTTTTATACTTATCGGAACTTTATCGAGAACTTGAAAACTGTAGCTCACTCACTACTTTATGTAGTTGACACTTTATCTCATGTTTCAGTAACCAAGTGTAAGAATGAAGTGCATAGCATGGACGGGTAAGGATGGTCACAAGAGATACGAATCGGGAAAAGACTTGTATTGTTACATTGGGAATTTCATTAAAACAATTTAATCATGTATTTGTTGTTTGCTACGTTAAACGCTTGGTTGTATTTTCGAATTTGTAAACTTTAAATTTCTATTTTAATGACTTGAAGCCGTTACCCTTTTGTTATAACCCGTGTAATGATATTATTGCTCTTCGCACCTCGTGTTTCCGCTGTAGCGGGGTGTGACAGTTTTTGGCTCCAATGCGCCGCAGTAAACGTTAACTGCGCCACAAACGGGTCGCGAAACGAGCATAGTATACCGCAGCGGTGATTCACTGCGCCGCATCTATGACTCCAGTACGTTTTCCAACTGTTGGCAATACTTGGACTGCCTCGCAGTAATGTATTGGTGCGCCGATTTGAGCTTCATAACAAAACATTATATATTTCAGATAACTAAAAACATGTATAATTATGTATTATACGTAAAAATAGTAACTATTAACAATTTGATGTCTTTGGACTCAAAAGACGTAATCGCAATCATAAACGTAATATTTATTATTATGATATTCACTAAACGTATATATATTTGATAAATATATTTTTCTCAAAAATGCGATCGTAATCTCATACGATAATAAATATTATATTTCGTTAAACTCTTTTAAAATCGTTTTCAAACTATTTTTCACTCAAAATACTTAAACTCTTTAATGTCGAATGTTGACTTTTTAGTTGACTTTGACTCCTTTTCGAAATCGTTGACTTTGACCAAATCAAGTATCTTTTGACGTTGACCTTGGTTGACTTCGACTAAATTTTGGCACCAGTATTCAATCTTCAATCGATAATTTGGTTAGTCATTTTCGGCTCGAAATATCATTCCATTCTATACTTATTATTGACTCCAAATTATTGATATATTCTAGTAGTCATTATTGACTCGAGATGTCATTATCTTTTACTCGTCACTTACAATTCGAAATATTATCCGTTGGAACACTTGTAATATACTATATAATGTAACGTTAATTAATAAGGCTAAACGTAATAGACTTATAGAGATACTTAGACTTTTGTTATGTCGTATTTATAGGGAAGTTAGGTGTTGGAGCGATCTTTCCGTTTTTTCGTCCCGACACTGCTTTTGCTTGACCTATGAGTTATTCGAGCCCCTTTTTACTACTTCTCTTTGGGTTGGAAATCGTTACGTGAAACTTGTCATTTCTTAAATCTTGTTTTACCTAGTGGATCAGAATTGCCTTAGATTGTATGATCATTAGGCCCTGTTAGGCCCCCATGTTTATACTTGTTAACTCTTTGAGCCACGTTTTGCATATATATAGATCTATATGGATTTGAACGAACCCTCATTACTCGATTGGATGTCCCTATGAGTGGATGTTATGACCGTTTGTGATTATTTGTTGCCATTGGTTGATCGCCTTAGGATTGGGGTTATTTATTGTGGTTAGGATCAGGTTTATGCTTATCTAGTCAGTATACGTCGCGCTAGTGTTGTAAAACAAGAGACTTTGGAACTTATTATTATTATTTTCATACTTATTTAAACTTGGTCAAACTTCACTTTCAAACTTAAATGCGAATAGTTCACCAACATGTCGTTGATGGCGTTTTAACGCTTTTTTATGAGTTTGAGGTTGCACTTTTAGTGATGGCATGCTTGTGTGGGCATTATAATAACTATTATGTTTATGATTGCGATTACGTTTTGAGTCCAAAAACGTTTCTTTGTCAATATATACTACTTTATATATAATATATATATGTATGTATATATATATATATATATATATATATATATATATATATATATATATATATATATATAGAGGTGGGTTCATTTAGGAACCATCAATTATTTAGGAACCATTAGGAACCATTTTTAGGCAAGGTGGCATTTTTGTAATTAAGTCAAATCCCCAAATTGGAAATCAATTAAAACCCACTTTAAAATACTAATTAACTTTAAATTAACATATCTAGAGTATAACTAGGTTTTAGGAAAAACTAAATACACCATTAAAACAAGCATTTAATTATCTTTCCAACGAGCACCCACTTGATATACTTTTGACGACTTTTTTTTTTTTTTTTTTTTAGTGAGTTTCGGTATATACACTAGTGTATATACTAAATATTCACGAGTGTATATACTAATTCACCAAAAACACATCTAAACCATATACACTATACACTAGTGTATACACTATATTCACTAATGTATACGAATCTTTATATTAATTCCTTTTAATTGTGAATACGCAATATACAAAAGTGAATATACATTATATATATACACAAGTGAATATACAATATACACCAGTGAATACGCAATATACACAAGTGAATATACAATATACACCAGTGAATACCATGTATTCAATAGAGAATACATCTTATACATTAGTGAATATAGTGTATACAATAGTGTATATTGTATAAATACACTAGTGTATAACTATACATTAGTGAATATAGTGTATACACTAGTGTATAAATACACTATTGTAGTGTATAAATACACTAGTGTATAACTATACATTAGTGAATATAGTGTATACACTAGTGTATAGTATATATGGTTCAAATGTGTTTTTTGTGAATTAGTATATACACTGGTGAATATTTAGTATATACACTAGTGTATATACCGAAACTCACTGTAAAAAAAAAAAAAAAAAAAAAGTCGTCAAAAGTATATCAAGTGGGTGCTCGTTGGAAAGATAATTAAATGCTTGTTCTAATGGTTTATTTAGTTTTTCCTAAAACCTAGTTATACTCTAGATATGTTAATTTAAAGTTAATTAGGATTTTAAAGTGGTTTTAATTGATTTCCAATTTGACTCTCAATTTTGACTTAATTACAAAATTGCCACCTTGAGTTTAATTACAAAATTGTCACCTTGCCTAAAAATGGTTCCTAATGGTTCCTAAATAATTACATGGTTCTTAAATGAAACCAACTCTCTATATATATATATATATATATATATATATATATATATATATATATATATATATATATATATATATATATGTTCGCTCAAAATATATAACGTTTTAGTTCAAGGGGCTCACTGCGGCGCACCAGGACAACACTGCGACGCAGTGAGTTTGTGACCATAGCGGGTTTGCGGCGCACTGGGCCGACAATGGCAAAAATGAGTTTCTTTCTTTTACGCTTTAAGGCATCGTTAACGTTTATATTAAGTCTTAATATTAATAAGTAATGTGTTCAGAATGTAAATATGTAGATAAGTTTATTTATATACTAAATATATAGGTTTTTCTTATATAATAATAACTAATTGTACTAATTAGAGTTCAAATATATTTATATGTATACTTAAGTCCAATTAGTCCAAAATAGCCCAAAAAGTCCAAATAATCAACTTTCGGTAAGAGTTACGAATATTACATATTTACTTATAATTTCTCGTTTTATAAGTTTACTTTCATATTTACCATTTTTAGGTTATTATTTAATATGAAGTTGATATGTATAATATGTTAATAATTCACATTTTCATCCATTTTTATTCATATTCATCTATTTTATATAATACTTAGACGAATTAAGTGATAGTTAAGAAAATGTAAAGAGAATTAGGGACTATTTAGAGAGTACCGAAGACCTCCGCAATAATCAACCAAAAATCGCCGAAAAAATGTTCACGAACTCAAACCCGGAAACGAGCTCCAAAATGGTGGTGGTGAGGATCCACGCTTCAAACACAAAAACACACACCATGTTAGTAGAAGAGCTAAGAAAGAAAAGATAGAGTGAGATTTTAGATATATTTTGCTTACCAAGCTTCAAGATGGAGAAACCTCCATGATGGTAAGCTATAAATTCGAAGGTGGAAGATGGTGATGGAAGATGAATCCTTGTAAAAACACCAAGATTTCTGTTAGGATCTCTAACATAAATAAAGAAGAAGAAAGAAACTAGAATATGAATATTTGTGTTGGAATTACTCACCAAATGAAGAAGAATCAAGGAGAGGGTGTTGAATATGATGTAGAATCTTCTTTTACCACAACACTCACTCAAATATGTGTTTATAATCTCTCATAACTTCTCGAAATTGGGAGAGAAAGTGAGAGAATGAGATAGGAAAAGAAGATGAAATGACAGAGAATGAAAGAATGAAGATGTGAAGTATGAATTATGATATGAGAGATGTTTGAATATGATGTTAGATCCAAAATGTGGTCAAATCCACCCATATTAGGGAGTTTCCAGCCAAAAATCACGTGAAAAGCAAGTTGTGGATCTCAAAACAATGGAAAAATACGTTTTTAACTTTTTGTGTCTGAAGCCCTGACTGCGTCGTAGTCCATAGTGACTCGGCACAGTCCGATGTTGACCAACAATTAAATTTCGTTAAGTTTCCGTTAAAAGGACCAGATTTGTAATAACTTAATGTTAATTCTCGTTAAAGGACTAACTTTGTAATATATTTTTAACGTTAATCTTAATCATATAATCGAAGGCATGAAACACCCTAACTTATCTTACGAGCATACTTATATACTAGGCACTTAGGTATCGAAAATGTTTCCATCACGAAGGACAAAACGTTAACTAAATTCCCGACTAAACAACAAATAACGCGTGATAAACGAAACAATAACAATAACAACAACAGGGTCAAAACAAAATATCGATAAATAAAAACGACAAGTGGAACACCGAATAGTACCTAAAAAACGCGGTTGTCACACACACACACACACACACACACACACACACACACACACACACACACACACACACACACACACACACACACACACATATATATATATATATATATATATATATATATATATATATATATATATATATATATATATATATATATATATATATATATATTTCTTTTGTTTCATGTAGAATATGAAAGAGATATCCTTGTAGTACCGAAGGGAAAGGATGACGAGCCAGAGGATTCATTGGTGTTGAACGTTGAACAAAATCTGACGAACAGTCAAATGTCACCAACCAATACAATCGATAATGCTTGACGACGAAGATATCTATTTGACAAGTTAAATTCAACATGCCGATAGAAGCTCACTATTATAATGACTTTATTGTCTACAATATGTTCATGTATTTTAATGTTTTCTTTAACAACCTTAAGTTACTTAATGTTTTTGTTTATACTAAATTTGTATAACCTTTTATGTTTTTTATGACATTAATTTCATGATTCTATGATTTATTATGTTAATACTCTTTTGTACCTTATGTCAACTATATATTCTATGATTTATTATGTTATTGTTTTCAATACAAACCAGTTGATAAAGAATGAACTAATATCAACCCACTCCATCGCACGAGCAACGTACTAGTTATTCTTGAAGCAATATGCAGTTACTTAACCAAGTGCATGTAGTTGTATAATAAAACTTTTAAAATAATACATATGTAAATTAAAACATAAATAAACACAATCATGCTTATATTCAAAACAAACATACACATATAAAAAAATCTGTTCATTTTAATGTTCATGCTCTTAATTAATCCCATTAAGGTAGTGTTTGTTTTGGACTTAATGGGTTTAATATAAAAATGACATAATTCATTATGTTTAATTAAAAAAGAATAGTTGATTATACAACGTCATTTGGATCTTAGTTCTTCACATTAAGTCATGATCTAATGGGTTTAACATGTTTTATTTTAGGGATATAATAGTAATTTAATACAATTCAGACACTTGATCTAATATACAAAACAAACATCATTTTTCATATATAAACAGAAGTTATATATCTACGCACACAATATATCTATTAAGGACTTAATTGAAAAAATAAGTAAAAGTAAAACATAAGAGCACCCGGAGTGGAGGGGGGGGGGGGGGGGTTCTCGCTCGTTGTAGGAGTGAGAACGAGCCCCCCTCTCGTTATCACTCCGGGTAGGCTCGTAAGGGGTCGTTATTAAGCCACCGTTGTGTGGACAACGCCCCGTTGTAATTTTTTTTTTCTTTTCTTTCTTTTCTTGTTTCTTTTTGAACAAATATATAATCAAACAATACTAAACTCACTGATTATACTATAAATCGAACCAATAAATTCAGAATATGAAACAATACTTTACCGATTACAATCGAATGAACAAGACAGTAGGTGTGAAAGAATGACTGCATAATATGTGTAACTAGGCGTATTCACGCGCGTTGCGCGGTGACAATTTTGTAAAGAGATTTGTTACGAACAATGATCAGAATCGGGAGTTTTGTGTCTTTAACCGCCACCGACCTTCTACTTTCTAAAATTTAAACACATGGTTTGTGCCTATTTCCTTCTACTTTCTGTTTCCCTCGAATGTAAAAAACTCAGCTTCCAAAAATCCCCAAACGCCAAATTAAATACAATATATAGATTCTTTACAAATTACAATAGAAATGTTCAATTAAATCGAATGGTTTCGAATAATTTCTACAACACCTTTGATCCAATTGAAGAATCGGATTAATTTCGCGTGTTTCATTTATGTTCCACAAAAAACAAAAAACTGGATTTAGGAAAGAAAACATAAACGTTTAGACAAAAGAAAAACCGGCACCAGTGAGGAGGAAATTGTTGTTGATTCTTTGTAGGTGAACTTCCGTTGGTGTGAAACTAAACACATTCAATGGAAACTCCTCATGACCACCTTCAAGTTTACGAACCGATGTTGCAATGTTGAAACGGATGCGGTATTGATTCGGGACAGCTTTATATCCCATTTGACCTTCAATCAATTTGAACCTCGAGATTTGATATACCTGGCCCTCTTCGAGAAGAGCCCTGAACTTTCGTATATGATTTCTAGTGATGAAACCTTGTATCGAACCGCCCTTTTTGGTTTTAAAAAAAAATGTAAGAAACTAATTTAACCCCCCACATTTTCCATATTTTCGTGGCGTACCCTTTTTCCGGCTTTTAAAATTTTCAAACAAATTAGAAATTAAACAAATTAGAAATTACCTCATCATCAGCCATAACCATCTCCAACCCAAGTAAGACATCACCGAGTTTCGTATTTACTGCCTCCCACATTCTACAAACCCTTACATGAACAACCCAATCTTCTCTAGTTGGGTCAAGGGCGCCAATCTTGGAGTGAGACATGTTTTTCGAAAGAGACATAATTGTACGTAGTTATGGGGTTTGTTGATGCAAAAGTAACTAACTTATATAGAAAAACACAAAACCACCAACCTTTTGAGTACCTAAAAACGTTTGTTAATCACATTATGGTAATTAAAACACAATAATTAGTATGTCATTAATACCACCAACTTTTGGAGTACCTAAAAACGTCTGTGTTATTAACTTAGGGTAACTGAACAGTTTAAATATCATTATATCTCACATTATGTTAATTAAAACACATGGCAACCAAAGAGTCAGAACTTTCAAATGTGTTATTAACTTAGGGTAACTGAACAGTTTAAATATCATTATACCTCACATTATAGTAATTAAAACACAGGGCAACCAAAGAGTCAGGAGTTTCGTGTTATTAACTTAGGGTAACTGAACAGTTTAAATATCATTATAACTCACATTATGGTAATTAAAACACAGGGCAACCAAAGAGTTAGAAGTTTCAAATGTGTTATTAACTTAGGGTAACTGAACAGTTTAAATATCATTATACCTCTCATTATGGTAATTAAAACACATGACAACCAAAGAGTCAGGAGTTTCAAATGCATACCATTCCACTATTTGGAATATCTCACACGTAATTAAAACGACAACTCTAGATTATAGTAAACTAGGCGTATTCCCGCGCGTTGCGCGGTGACAATTTCTAAAGAGATTTGTCACGAACAATGATCAGAATCGGGAGTTCGAACAATATGAATCTGAAACAGAATTAGAACAATATTGATGTGACCACTCAAATAGCTAAGGGATTGACTACAAAAGTCAAACTTTTCAAATACATATGTAAAAATAAAAAGACATTCCTACGTACAGTATTAGATATTAGATTAGATACATATATAATTCAGCAAACTGCTGCATATTTTCAAATAAGGTATAGAAAGAATATAACATGTTGTATCACTTGTCTAATCAACAACATCCACATGGACCCTATACCTGCAACAACGAAAACAGACATTACAAAAGGCAATAATTGGGTAGGTTAATACCATAGTCCCTACATAAAACAACTCAAAAAACCAACCTTATCATAGGGTACTTGCAAAAGTCATTGAAAAGATCACAAAAAAACAAACCATCGTTTACAACTAACTCTTTGTTGCACTCTCCACAACTCTTGTAGCACCAACCGGATTGAGTATATAGACGATCAACTGTTGCCAAAACAGAGAAAACATGACGACCAACTGTTGCCAAAATAGTGAAAACATGGTCAGTTACACATTTATAATAATATATAAAAGGTTTCCATCGTTGTACATAAAAAACATGGTAGAAATTATTGTATATTAACTGTTTTCGTGGCGTACCCTTTTTTCCGGCTTTTCAAATTTTCAAACAAATTAGAAATTACCTCATCATCAGTTATAACCATCTCCAACCCAAGTAAGACATCACCGAATTTCGTATTTACTGCCTCCCACATTCTACAAATACTTACATGAACAACCCAATCTTCTCTAGTTGGGTCAAGGGCGTCAATCTTGGAGTGAGACATGTTTTTCGAAAGAGACATAATTGTACGTGGTTATGTGGTTTGTTGATGCAAAAGAACTTATATAGAAAAACACAAAACCACCATTATACCTTACATTATGATAATTAAAACACAGGGAAACCAAAGAGTCAGGCGTTTCAAATGTGTTATTAACTTAGGGTAAATGAACAGTTTAAATATCATTATACCTCACATTATGGTAATTAAAACACAGGACAACCAAAGAGTCAGGAGTTTCGTGTTATTAACTTAGGGTAACTAAACAGTCTAAAAAATCATTATATCTCACATTATGGTAATTAAAACACAGGGCAACCAAAGAGTTAGGAATATCATTATACCTAACATTATGGTAATTAAAACACAGGGCAACTAAAGAGTCAGAAGTTTCAAATGTGTTATTAACTTAGGGTAACTGAACAGTTTACGTATCTTTATACCTCTCATTATGGTAATTAAAACAAATGGCAACTAAAAAGTCAGGAGTTTCAAATGCATACCATTCCACTATTTGGAATATCTCAAACATTAGCTATCCGACGACTCTCTATTATAAGTAACCGGCACCAGTGAGGAGGGAATTGTTGTTGATTCTTTGTAGGTGAACTTCGGTTGGTGTGAAACTAAACACATTCAATGGAAACTTCTCATGACCACCTTCAAGTTTACGAACCGATGTTGCAATGTTGAAACGGATGCGGTATTGATTCGGGACAACTTTATATCCCATTTGACCTTCAATCACTCTGAACCTCGAGATTTGATATACCTGGCCCTCTTCGCGAAGAGGCTTAAACTTTCGTATATGATTTCTAGTGATGAAACCTTGTATCGAACCGCCCTTTTTGGTAAAAAAAAAAAAACATGTAAGAAACTAATTTAACATGGTAGAAATTATTGTATCAAACAAATTAGAAATTACCTCATCATCAGCCATAACCATCTCCAACCCAAGTAAGACATCACCAAGTTTCGTATTTATTGCCTCCCACATTCTACAAAGTCGTACATGAACAACCCAATCTTCTCTAGTTGGGTCAAGGGCGCCAATCTTGGAGTGAGACATGTTTTTCGAAAGAGACATGATTGTACGTAGTTACGGGGCTTGTTGATGCAAATGTAACTTTTCGAACTAACTTATATAGAAAAACAAAAAACCACCAACCTTTGGAATACCTCAATAATTAGTATGCCATTAATCACATTATGGTAATTAAAACGTAGGGCAACCAAAGAGTCAGGAGTTTCAAATGCATAAGTATGCCATTAATCACATTATGGTAATTAAAACATAGGGCAACCAAAGAGTCAGGAGTTTCAAATGCATAAGTATGCCATTAATCATATTATGGTAATTAAAACATAGGGCAACCAAAGAGTCAGGAGTTTCAAATGTATTATGGTAATTAAAAAATAGGGCAACCAAAGAGTCAGAAGTTTCAAATGCATAAGTATGCCATTAATCACATTATGGTAATTAAAACATAGAGTAAACAAAGAGTCAGGAGTTTCAAATGCATACGATTCCACTATTTGGAAATTCTCGAATATTAGCCATCCGACGATCCTCCATTATAAGTAAATATAGATATAGATATAGATATAGATTTGGTAACCCTAACCCTAAATTATAAGGGTATATTTATAGACAAAATGTTACACTTCTGGTCCTCCATATATTTCACTAACAACACTTGTAAACCTTTAACTTCTTAATCTTAATTAAAGTTTCGTTTACTTACATTTTTATCCCAAAGTTGTTTTTTACTTACATTTTTGATTTTTTTTAAATTTAGCTATATTTAAAAAAGATAATTTTGTTAATTGTCTACTTTAATTAAATATAGTTTAGTGTTTAATATAATGTTTTTTTAATTTAATATAATTGTTAAGAAAAAAAAATAAAAATAAAAAACTGGTCCCACAACTTCCACAACCCTCACAACCCTCATTATCATACCACCTAAAATCTCACAATCCTCATTCTCACTGCCACGTCAGCGAAAATAATCTCACAACCTCAACAACCCCGATTATCCCTCATTATCACTCCGGTACTCCGGTGCTTCCAAGTAGTTTTGGGTTTTGCAAAGATGCCAAACCTTTGTTGGCTAGCCAAGCCGAAAGTCACATAGCTATCGTGCCATTGTACGGCTCATCAAATCCAACGGCTAAAACTCTTCCAAAATCTAAAAGATATGATCAAAGTAAAAGCAATACAGCTTACGACACTCTTTAGTCGTCACACAAGACGACTTTTCTTCTAGTCTCACTCTCTGTTTTTCTTTTTCTAGTAACACAAAATCTAACAGGTATTTTTCATCGTACATAATTATTGTATGTTTTAATTTTTTTAGGGTTTTAGATCAAGAAAAAATTGTTTTTATTTTTTGAAAATATTGTATTTAGGTTTGAAAAATGCAAACGAGGAATATGGAGAGGAAAAATTCGATTAGGGAGAGGGGGAAAAGAGGGTTGGAAGGTAGTGAAGAGGAGCAGCAGCAGCAGCAGCCGGAGCGAAAGCGGCCCGCCTTAGCTAGGTACTTATATTTATTAGTAATTAAGTTTGTTTATTGGGTTTGGGTTTGAGATCTATTTTGCAGTTGTAAATTGTATAGTTTTGAAAAAGCAATTATGTTGATTATGGTGTTATGCTTGTTGCTTTGAGTTTGTATCTGATTGATGGTTTATTCGAGTTTGTTCGCGGTATGGTTAACTTCCCTTTATGTATGATTTGATAATATATTAAGTTCATGGTTTTATATCTTGGGTCATTGTATGGATTACACACATTATTACGCTGTTAACGCTTCTGAGTTGTTGATGACGTTAGATACATTTTAGATGGAAGTGGTGTCTTTATTTAGGTGCAGTTTCTTATTTGTTCGTATAGTTTTGTTATTAATCTCGTTTCTGAGTATTGTTATCAATTGCAGCTATGTTGAAATTTTGTCCAGAATGCCAAATAGAATTAAAATAATATATTAGGTTCTTATTACTTTTATCATTGATCTGTAGATAATCTCTGTGTCTCTAGTACAGGTTTAGCCATTAGCTATTTATAGATGTAATTTTGAATGAAAGTAATAATGATTCTAGAAGATTCAGTAATTACATTAGTTGAGTTGGTAGGTTTAAATGTTTTAATGGGGCTTACGTTTAGTTGATGGTTCATAAACAATTAACCAAGTTAATTGTTAATTCTAGGCAGCCCAAATTGATCGATATCGATAAACATTTGTTGGTCGGTTATGTGACAGTGACCAGCACTCCTTTCTCAATCCTTTTTGTTTTGAAAATTAATTCTATCTCTAGTTTTTGTCTGTGCTTGTGGAGAGTTTTCGGAATTCCGCTTTTGACAAATATATTTTGTTTATGCAGTGTAATTGTGGAAGCTCTGAAAGTCGATAGTCTCCAAAAGCTTTGCTCATCCTTGGAACCCATTCTTCGCAGAGTTGTAAGATATTGCCCCTTACTTTCCTTTTTAGTTTGTGGGTTCCATCGACTATTGTAGTATGAATTAATCACACTTTTCTTCTTGTTACAAGTCGACCAACTATAATTTTTAATAACTTCAATATATATAGTACTAGGGTTTAACCTGTCTCAAATGCTTCCGGTTTTATAATCAACCGGATTATCCATGTGAAGCTATTGTCGTAAAGGTTTTTAATTATTGTATTATCACATTTTACATTTATACTAAGGAACTGAAGATGTTTTTTTTGAGCATTTTTTACTCAATACGAATGCTATTAGAAGTTACATACAATTTCTTCAGTTGTTAGCCATAATTCGACCAGCTCATAAGCCATTTTCTGTAAACAGGTTAGTGAGGAAGTAGAGCGAGCTTTAGCAAAGCTAGGCCCTGCCCGACCAAATAATGGAAGGTCTGTGATAGTTTTAATATATTTATTGCCTTATTGATCAATGTTAATGTAAATATGTAACTTATCCTTTCAAAATGAAAATATAGGTCTTCTCCTAAACGTATTGAAGGACCAGATGGGAGAAACTTGCAACTTCATTTCAAATCCAGGATGTCTTTACCGCTCTTCACAGGAGGAAAAGTTGAAGGGGAACAGGGTGCTGCTATTCATATTGTATTGGTCGATGCTATCACGGGCCATGTTGTTACATCAGGACCTGAATCATCTATAAAACTAGACGTTGTGGTTCTGGAAGGTGATTTCAATAATGAAGACGATGAAGGCTGGACTCAAGAAGAATTTGAAAGCCATGTTGTAAAAGAACGTGAAGGTAAAAGGCCACTGCTGCATGGGGAGTTGCAGGTGATGCTCAAAGAAGGGGTTGGGACATTAGGGGAGTTGACTTTTACGGACAACTCCAGTTGGATTAGAAGCAGGAAATTTAGGCTTGGTTTAAAGGTATCGTCTGGATTCTGTGAAGGCATACGTGTTCGTGAAGCAAAGACTGAAGCTTTTACTGTTAAAGATCATAGAGGCGAATGTATGTTAGTTCGGTTACTTTATATTTTATCGAAAAAGTTTCATTTCCATAATTAATCTTCATGTTGACAGTGTACAAGAAACACTACCCACCTGCTTTAAATGACGAGGTTTGGAGATTAGAGAAAATTGGAAAGGATGGATCATTCCACAAGAGGCTAAACAACGCAGGAATCTTTACAGTTGAAGATTTTCTTCGTCTGGTTGTTAGGGATTCCCCAAAACTTCGTTGTGTAAGTATCACTATGTTAATGTTATATATATATGATACAGTTGATTGTAATATATAACGTTTTAATGTGTAATTATCTTTTTTTCTTTCGCGTAGACTCTTGGAAGTGGCATGTCAAATAAGATGTGGGAAGCTTTGATAGAGCATGCAAAAACATGCGTGTTGAGTGGGAAGCTTTATGTATATTATTCCGAGGATAATAGAAACGTTGGTGTCGTTTTCAACAATATCTATGAGCTAAGTGGTCTGATTGCTGGTGATCAATATCAACCAGCTGATTCTCTTTCTGATGGCCAAAAGGTTTCTTTTTTATTTGCATTATATCATCTTAATATATTCACTTATTTATTATTCTCGAGTTTTTTTTTTTGTAATCATTGTCTTATTGTTGTTTCTTTTTGCAGGTATATGTGGATACATTGATGAAGAAAGCATACGAGAACTGGAACCAAGTTGTAGAGTATGATGGCAAGTCACTTGTGAGTTTCAAGCAAAATAAAAGATCAGTTGTGTCACGGAATGATTATGCAGGCGGGTCAGTAGAGTATCCAAATCCAAGATCTTCAATCAATCAGCTAATGCCACCACGTCCACCTGTGGTTGGCTCCTCAGAGTCCGTCTCTGTTGATTCAAATCTGCTACTAGGAGGTAATTTTCTTATATATATGTTTGTTTACGCTTCTCTTGTAATTGAGAAACTAGCTGACCATAAGGACTTAAGGTCATTATCTGTTTGTCCCTTAAGTACTTGAATCTTACAAATGGAGTTTTAATTTCTGCAACTTCTTCGTTTTTCTCACCGTTAACAATCTCCCCACCTCCTATTCTCACTGTCCTCGTATCTAGTTGTATCTGATAAGATTTCTTGCTTTAATATCTACAACTTATTAATTAAAAAGTCGTCATTAATGACTCTTAAATGTTACTACACTTTTACATGGAAAAAAAAAATTAAAACATGATTTCTATTATGAAAATTCTTGTACATATTTTTTACCGAGAGTTTTAAGAAAATTCTTTTACATATTTTGACGATAAAGTTTGACATACAATTTTTTTTTAAATGTTATTTGTTGTTTAATTTTAATGTCCGATTGTGTGAATTTTGCACGACAAATTTTAAGTAAAATGAAAAAATTGTTTTGTTTCACCTATCAAATATTTTAAAAAGCCATTGTTTTTATAATGACCAACTTTAAAAGCTTCTTGTTATGAATTCTTTGATACCAAGTTCTGTTTTATGTGATCGGCTTATTAGCGATTTTTTTCTACAAAGTTCTGAGTTCTTTATTCCATAGATTCATGTTTAAACATCTTTACTGCGTAACTTTGTAGTTGTTTCTTTATTGAAATTTCATTTATATCACTTGGGCTCAGGTTATAATGAGAATTTGGACGCTCTGTACCAAGCTCAACCACAAATTATGAACACCAATCCACATGGTCAATACGACATCAATTTTGGTTCAAATGGTCGTCATATTGCCAGTTCTCAGCAGATTCAAAACAATGGGTACGATAATAGATCGGGGCTAGCCCTTGGGCCACCACAACCATCTTCATCATTCCAGCAGCCATCAAACTCATCAGTTCAGTCGCCCAACATGAATCCCTTTAATGACTGGTCCCACAACAATGGGGACAAAGGGGCGACAGACTTCATGTCAGAGGAGGAGATTCGTATGAGAAGCCACGAGATGCTCGAGAATGAAGATATGCAGCATCTTCTTCGACTCTTCAGCATGGGTGGTAGTCATGGTGGTGGTAACATGGTGGAAGACGGATTTTCTTTTCCATCGTATATCCCATCACCAGCTCCAAATTTCGACTTCGACGATGATCGTAGCCGCTCTGGGAAAGCGGTGGTGGGTTGGTTGAAGATTAAAGCGGCAATGCGTTGGGGGTTTTTTGTCAGGAAAAAGGCTGCTGAAAGACGACGGGCACAGATTGTACAGTTAGACGATGATGAATAAAATCGACTGGTAAAACTGCTTGGTAATCACTCTCTACCGATTCAATTACAGTAAATTGTAGGGGTTTTCTAGAAGTGGTATTTGCATGTACAGTAAGGACTAGGAGTTGATATGTAACAAACTTCCTTTTTGAAGACATGAACAACTCAGATACATATTCCTTTGATTTTCGTCTTTTTTTTTTCTTTCCTTTTCTGTCTGTATAATTGGTTTGGTTTGTGAAAAAATTAGGGGAGGAACTGTTCTTCTGTAACGATAACCCTTTGGACTTGCAAGTAAAAATATGTGTGAGTTTGCTTCCAAGTTAATTTATTTACCCTTTCATTGCTTTGGTGGAGCAACCAAAGTTGCGGAACTTGTTACGATATATTCAATTAGTTTTATTATCGATAATCTGGTTGGTAGAAAACTTGGAGGTTGCAAAATGAATCGAACGTGGCAGGTTAAAACGGGTCACAACGGCACATTTTGATAGGGTTGGCTCGACTCTAATGTTTATAATAATGTTTATTATTGGATTAATAGCTACAATGAATAATGATATCATTTTTTTTTTTAACTTAAAGAACTAATTCTCCTTATGCCAATTTGCATTCTGGAGGGAATCCTTGAGGAAATCTTTTGGAATCTGAGCAGTAGTTGTATATCATGTAATTCTTTTGCACCCAACTGAGCCTCTCCTGTTTTGTATTATCCAACTCCGCGGATAGCCATGCCGGGTTAGAGGGAGAGCCAGTGCAAGACGACTTCCCAGAAGATACAACACAAGCATCGGCCTTAAAGTTTCACAAGTCCCCCTCTTGTTGCCCAATCGTCAGCATTCCATAAACTAGAATGTATCCTCATCGGTTGGTCTTTTGGAAAGGGTACCCCAATCGATTCTGCATTCTTGAATTCTCTAATGGGACTCCCATCAACTGAAAATCTGAAAACCAGTACATGAAGATAAGTAAACCAATACAACAGTGCGTTGACCGAAACTGTTTAGTTTGTGTAGTAAGTCTAAGATATACTTACATGATATGTTTAGGGTTCCAAAGGATGGAATAGGTGTGGAAATCGGCAGTTGGATCGAACCACAAGTAGAACTGCTGCTCTCTGTTTCCTTTTCCTTGGCTAAACACATTAGTATGTAAAATGTAAGGATCACCACTCAAGTTACCCAAGAACTCGAAGTCGATCTCATCCCAGTTTGATCCCTTGGAAGACAACTGCAATTAGTAATACAGTCATACATAGTTAATACTTTTTTTATGTATCTATTTACGCATTATTAAATTGAAAGAAACTTACGTAGTAGGCAGTGACTGTGCCAGCAGAGTTGCCAGGTACAAGCTTAAGTTGCATATCGATTTGGCCGAACCAGAGGATTTATCGAGGGAGAGCGTTAAGTGGTCAGCGTTCCACGGCCGTCGCCCCAAGTTATATCAAACTCATTGTTGAAATCGGCAGAGACAAGTGAAGAAGATACTAGATATGTTATTACTAGAAAACAGAAAGTTGAATAAGAAGCCATTTGAATGTATATATGTTTTTATGTTTGTTTGATGGAACGTGTGAAGTGAAGTATGTTGTATTTATAGGATGTTTGAGGGGAACACAAGACGAAAGTGGTATATAGAGTTGGTGAAAGGATTTTGGTTGTCTACAGCTGGAGACTGCATGGCAACTCGTTTTACAAACTACTAAAAGATTTCATTTCCGAACAGTGGTTAATTTAGTTCACTACCTATAAATATATGACCATTTGATAGATTTGACAGGTCCTAGATTCTAGATCTTACACACGTACTATTTCTCACTCTCTTACGTCACACACCCTAATCGACACGTCACTTTAGACTCGTCAATAGTTTGGTAGGTTTGCACTTCACTTCCAGGAAACCGTATTGGTTAGTCATCACACCCAAATTCGTTGAGCTCGTCAATCGTTGCTTAAACACACCCTTTAATATTTTTTTCTTTTTGATTATTATAGTAGGCTTATTAATACATTTACACTTATGTTCAACTTTTAATAGGGTTCATATACAAAAAAGTTGCTAAAATGTGATTTACAAAAATATTTAATTATGTTACTTTATATTTATTTATTTTTTCAAAAATATATAGCTAAACTTATGACAAAATTTAGTTAAATTACTGAACTTATAAAATCTTCACCTACATTTAATAAATTAAGAGTTAATTACATAATTGGTCCCTAAACTTGTTTCAATTTAACGGGTTCAGTCCCTAGGTCATCAATTTGGCTACAAGAATAGTCCCTCGTTGACCTAAAATGACTAGAATACCCTTAAATTATTTAAAATACATCTTTTTTATATTTTTGTTTAAAAGTTATGTCTAATACATAAAAATCTTCTATACTAATAAATGAGAGTTCTCGCTTACATCATAAAGATGATGTGACAATTTTCTAGATTGTCCACTTACACAAGTTTATTAGTTGATGATGTCATATATTTAGGTATAGATATTTACTAATTTTATTATGAATGCCATTTTAATATAACTTAATTATACAAACCCCGTGTATTACACGAGGAATAAACTAGTAAAGCTAATAAATCCAACCTCCCACCCCCATTTCAAATCTATGCCTCCCCTCTCACCCAGTAATCTACACCACCATCACTTCACCGCCGGAGACCACCACCATGTAATTTTTCAAAAAAATAGGACGAAAAGTGCCATTTAAAACTAAAGACGTAATATTTTTTAGTTTGTTCTGAATATCCCGTTCCCTTAGTCTGTTTTGGATTATTAATTAGTTCACTTCTTTTGGTATCAAACGTTGACATATTAAATTACTTGAAACAAAAATTCAGAGGATAATATAAATTGAATAGTATTTTTATTAACATCTAGTAACTTTACTCCATGCTTTGGAATAAAACACAAATACCAAGGTATATATGTGGGATTCTACGCGAAGAAAGGTGTTTGTGTATGTCTGATATGGCATATAAAGGATCTCAACAAACGCGTTTTGGTGGGTTCAGAGAAACTTCAGTTTAATGCCAAAAACATAATTAGTTTTGAGAGATTTTGAAATAACAGTTAAGAGCATAAAGTATGTATTGTATTAATTACTAGCTTATTGACCCGCCTAATATGCGGAAAATTATATCAAAAAAATATATAATGTTAACAAAGAACATATAACTTATATAAAAAGATTAATAGAAAGTTATTACTTATGTAGACAAAATGATTATGTTAACAAATGTGAAGTTAAATAAAACATTTATTGTGTAATTCGGAAAAAACCTTATTAAAAATAAAATAATTATAATATATAAAAAAAACTAAAAATATCGCGTAAATAGGACGAAAAAAAAATATAAGATTTTTTTATATAATATGTTTTCCGTTTTTATGAAAACACTCACAAAACAATAAAATAATTTTTTTTTTCTTTTTATAATATATAGAAAAATTAAAAATATTGGGTAAATAGGACAAAAAGAAAGAAAAAAAAACATAATATTTATTAATATAATATATATTTTCCGTTTATATACAAAACACTCGTAAAACAATAAAATAATTTTTGTTTCTTTTTATACTAAAAATGTGTATGTGTTTGAAGAAAAAATATATTTTGTATTTTTTTAGAATTAATTTAAAATACAAGTGTTAGATTATTTAAAGTAGAAAGATTAATTAATGTTATTTAATTAATACTATTAAATATAAGGATTAAATTATTTAAAGTAAAGAGGTTAAATTGAAATTATTAATGCTGACATCATCAAAATGATCTAATGGTTTAAATTAAAGAGTTATTTCTATCTAATGGTTAATATTTTGCCAAGTGACATTTTAGGGCTCTCTTTTATTATATATTAAGATAGGTAATAATTATCCTGTCTTGAGAATATAAATGCTTCGTGTGAAATTTAAATATGGACTACTCACAAACAAACTTATATTATATATAAAACGTTCTTTTAATTGTCTAACTACATTTTTTTTATTTATGTTTTTTGCTAAATTATTATGTACATATAGCCTTAAGGTCTTCTACGATCACACACCATATACATGATTTGTACCGTCTCTGACTATACATACATAAAATAAGTAAATAAATAAATTATATTCAACAATATCAGATACAATATCAAAAATTAGGGATATCCGAAACAATATTTTTTTACTTTTTGAACTCGATACATTTACAAATATTGCTCAAGTGTTCAAGATGTTAACAAGATCTCCATCTCCTAATGTCTCACTCACGAAATGCAATCCATTGTTACTCTAAGGGCCCATTTGTCTCACAAAATGTTTTTGAAGAAATTGAAATGTGTCAAAGATATTCGAATATGAAAGAATTGTAATTGGATTTAACTAAAATCTGTTTGTGTTTGGTTCACAGAATTGGAATGAAATTCGGTTTATTTTTTCAGTTATAATAATAATAATAATAATAATAATAATAATTATAATAATAAAATAATAATAATAATAATATTAATAATAATAATATTATATTTATTATTATTATTATTAATATTATTATTATTATTATTTTATTATTATAATTATAATTATTATTATTATTATTTTATTATTATTAAATAACTAAATTCCTTATTATTATTATTATTGTTATTATTTTTATTATTATTATTAATTTATTAAGTATTATAACTAGATTATTGTCTCGCAATAATCTGGATAAAGATTAAAATTGAATAGTAAACTTTATGTTTATGTAGATTATAAGTTATTATGAAAACACAATGTTACACGTATAATAAAATATATACCTTTACGGTTATACACATGTTGTTATAGTTATTATAACATATACACCTTTACGTTTATACACATGTTTTGATATTTTGTATCCGGAGATTTTAGAATAACAATAAGGTAAATCATAGTCCAGATTGAGAGATTTGTGTGCAAAATGTAAGAACTCGAAGTCGATCTCATCCCAGCTTGATCCTTGAAAGACCACTGCAGTAATATAAATATAGTTAATAATCCAATCTTTTTTCGTATTTCATTACACAATATTGACTAGAAAAAAAAACTTACATAGTAGGCGATACAAGCTTAAGTTGCATATCGATATGGCCAAACAAGTACTCGTTTCTTGATTCAAATCCCGAACCAGATGATTTATCGAGGGAAAGTGTTAGGAGGTCGTTGTTTAGTATTTTACCACGACCATCGCCCCAAGTTATATCAAACTCATTGTTGAAATCAGCAGAGACGAGTGAAGTAGAAACTAGATATATTATTACTAGAAAACAGAAAGTTGTAAAAGAAGCCATTTGAATGTAGAGAAATGATTGAGATGTCTAATTAATACGCCTAATAATATGGCTAATGCGTAAATGACTTATACCAAATGTATTAAATGATATATCCAGTTTCTATTTTGTCACACCCCGCTAAAGCGGAAACACGGAATGTGAAGAGCTGGAAAATCTTTACATAGGTCATATAAAACATAACGGTAATCAAGTCATTAATTAAAAGTAAAAGTGTTTACAAATCCATTCGAACGACCAAGACACGATAATTTAGTACATTGATACACAATTAAAAAGTTTCATTAAAAATTCCCAAAACAAATGGCCAAGTCTTTTCTCAAAGAGGTTCTCACACAACCGCCTCGACCCGTCCATGCCATGCACATCATGCTTACACTAATTTCCTGAAACATAAGATAAAGTGTCAACTACGAAAGTAGTGAGTGAGTTACAGTTTAAATAGTCGACAAAAATATAAGTAAAGTATATAAAAGTAAAAGTTTCCAAGAAGGAGATTAGCGGAGAAAAGTCGCTTAAAGTTTACATACTTTAAAGTCCAAGTAATGGGCGGACTGGTGCCCTAAGTTTGTAAAGACCAAATATAGTCAAATTTAGTCAAATAGTAGAAGCGTATATCAATAGCTAAAAAGTTATATGTTTATGCGTAAGTAACTAATTAGATTTTCTTGTATCAACCTCTTGGCATCTATAACTTAAGTGTTCACACTAATCCGATTATCCAACCGTGTCGGCCCCAACTCCCCGCCTCTCAAACGGGAAGTTAATCAGTACTTAGTAATATGTACTTAGACTGCCATCTAAGCAAGGAACGGTTCTTTCCTAAGTATCGATACCCATAATTACTATACGGCTAAGTAGTTAATAGTGTGAAAGTCTAAGTCTAAAATAGTCGGACACTAAGTAAATTTCATTTTTAAAAGCGAGAGAGTCGTACGTCCATCACTTAAGATCGTGTTATAGTTCCATCAAGGGTTGGTACGCATACAAGCATCAATGAATAGTTTAGTCAAAAGAGAGCGAGCCAATAAGTCTAAGTAAAGTAAAACATTTTACGCATAAGAGTTCAAATAGTCGTTCAAATAAGTCCAAGTACGTTCCAAAATAAGTCAAAATAAGTCTAAGTACGTTCCAAAACTCAAATAGTTTATAAGTTCAAAAGTCAAAGTTTAATAAGTCAAAAGTCAAAGTTTAATAAGTCAAAAGTCAAGTTCGATATATTGCAATTTGTTTCATAAGGCTTTTAAAATGCAATTAATCTTATGTTTCCCCCAAAATTCATGTAAAATATATAAAACAAGGGGTTGTAACTCACGGATTGCGAAAAGAACGAGAACTCGAAAACTCGGTCGGAATATGTAAGCCGGGAATCACGGATTGACTATTAATACCAAGATAGATTAATTAGTTGTTATATTATTATGTTCTTATATAATAACATAGATAAGCTTTATTAAACTTTAAGTGTCAAGGTTAAGTATAGTCAAAAATAGTCCGAAAAGGTAATTGTCACGTTTTTGTCCAAAAGTCCGATTTAACGTTTTCGATTATTATCTTAAGTGCTTTTGCTTGCTGAAGTGATTTACAATTTCTGAGGAAATTTGGGCAGCGCTTCCGCGCCCAAATTTCATGCCCAAAAATTGTACCATCACTTCCGCTCACAAATCACCTAAAACACAATATCATATATATTATCGCTCAAAATAGTCCAAATAGTCCAATATAGGTCACCATTATTATTAGTTTGGTTTATCTCAGTCCCGTAATAATGTTAGAACAAGTCCAGAATGTATACATAAATTTTAAACGGACAAAACGACGATTTTTGGGAAGAACAGCAGCCCGGTGCGCGGCACCTGTCAGGGGGTGCTGCGCACCTCCTTGCTGTTCTTCACCGTTTTGTGATTTCTTTGCTAAAAACGTCTTTTTACCCGTAGATTTCGACATGCAACCGGGTTAAACTTATTAAAACATCTTTTTAACAGTTATAAAACATTTTTGGTTACAAATCCGTGGATCTAAAGGTTATTTCGGTTAAAAACGTTTTTGACCATAAAAAGTCATAGACCTTCTATCCCCTCTTTTTCTTCTTTTAATATAAAATTCAAATAAAAATATAAATTAAATATAAAAATTAATACAATAAAAAGAAGAGTTAATTACATAAATGGTCCCTGTGTTTGTCGCAAAACAACAGGTCCAGTCCCTGGGTCGAAATTCCTTCGGACCCAGTCCCTGGACCCTATCTTTGGTTGCACGTTTGGTCCCTCCCACTAACGTTCGTTTATTTTGGTCGTTAAGTGAGTCATGTGCTTCTCACGTGAGGGGTATTATAGATATTCTTTGTTTTACAGGGTCAGTTATGTATTATAATATTATTAGTCTCCATCAATTTTGACTCTCAATTTCCCCAATTATTTTTTTAGGGTTTCTTATCAAGATCCCTTGACCTAACTCAATTATAACTGACCCCTCAACCTAACTCAACCTAACTCAGCTCACCTGAGTTCCCCACTGTCCTTTAACACACGATTCCGGCGAGATCTTACCGTCTCTTCCATACAACAACATTTTAATTCCATCAATTTCATTTTCATCATAAACACAAAATGAATAGTCTTCATCTCCCTCCACCCTTATCCACCACCAACCACCGTCATAACCGTCACAACCACCACAAACCACCACTCATTTCCGCCAATTTCACCGTCAACACATCCTCTCTCCGTTCATCCGACTCCATCACTCAATCCGACGTCGTTTTACTCTCCACTAACCGCCGCTACGATTTCTCACCTCTCCTCCAATTCCTCTCCAATTATAACTCCGACGACACTACCAACACGCCGTCTTCACCTAGCCAAACCGAGTTACGCCTCGCTGAGTCATACCGGGTCGTACCAGCTCCGTTTTGGCACGCGCTGCTTAAATCAATCACCTCATCATCAAATTCATCGTTTGAAACTGCTCACGCGCTAGTGACGTGGCTTCAGAAGCATAATCTATGCTTCAAATATGAATTACTATACTCAATTCATCGTCATATTGGGGTTTTTGTTGTTGGTGTTTTTTGTTTGGGTGATCAATAGAGGGGTTTGTGTTTGGGGAAGATGAAGGTTTTTATTATTGTTTTTTTTTTTTTTTAATTTATATTTAAAAAATAAACACTCATAACTAGTCCCTGCAAAAAAGAGAATGTCTTAAATAACCCTCACGTGAGAAGCACATGACTCACTTAACGACCAAAATAAACGAACGTTAGTGGGAGGGACCAAACGTGCAACCAAAGATAGGGTCCAGGGACTGGGTCCGAAGGAATTTCGACCCAGGGACTGGACCCGTTGTTTTGCGACAAACACAGGGACCATTTATGTAATTAACTCTTCTTTTTATTGTATTAATTTTTATATTTAATTTATATTTTTATTTGAATTTTATATTAAAAGAAGAAAAAGAGGGGATAGAAGGTCACTATTAGGAACAAATATGTAATAAAAAGCTATCGTATGTGATGCTGATATGACATTCATAATGAGTGGAGTCAAAACTACCACTTATGCTCTTAAAATTAAAGACCTAATAATTTTTATTTTGTTCTGAATATCCCGTTCCCTTAGTTTGTTTTGAATTGTTAAATAGTTCACTTCTTTTGGTATCAAACGTTTTGCTTAAGAGACATATTAAATTACTTGAAACAAAAATTCATAGAATAATATAAATTGAATAATATTTTTATTAACATCTGGTAACTTTACTCCATGCTTTGGAATAAGACACAAATACCAAGGTACATGATATATGTGGGAATCTACGCGAAGAAAGGTGTTTGTGTATGTCTGATTGGGCATATACAGGATCTCAACAAACGCGTTTTGGTGGGACTCATAGAAACTTCAGTTTAACGCCAAATTAGTGTTGAGAGATTTGGAAATCACAGTTAGAATATAAGAGTACCCGGAGTGATAATGCTCCACATTATGGGTTGTGGGGGTTGTGAGAAAAAAGTTGCTGACGCGGCAGTAAGAATGAGGATTGTGAGATTGTTGGGTGGTATGATAATGAGGGTTGTGGAGGTTGTGGAATTATTTTATTATTTTTATTTTTTTTTCTTAAAACATTAATATAAAAGATAAATAAATAATTAAAACAATATAACATTTTATTAAAATAAAAAACAAAACTTCAATAATTAAAATAAAAATACAAATACAAAAAATAAAATAAAAATACAATACAATAATTAAAAAAAAATACATTTTTGTAAAGTTTAAAACAAATTATCATTTATGTAATACAAAATTAAAAACAAGTTAAAAGTGTAAATAAACCAAACTTTGGGATAAATATGTTAATAAACCAAAAAATAAAACAAACCTGCTTCATCTTCTTCCTAAAAACCTGCAAAAACAAAAAAACAAATCGAAGGTTAAACAAATCGAAGAAAAAAAAAAGAAATCGAAGACCAAGAAAAGAAACAAGAAAATAAAGAAAAGAAACAAGAAAAGAAAGAAAAAAAAAAAAAATTACAACGGTGGCTCGACAACGACCCCAGAACGAGCCTACCCGGAGTGATAACGAGAGGGGGGCTCGTCCACAACGAGCAAGAACCCCTCTCTCCCCCCCCCCCCCCCCCCCCCCCCCCCCCCCCCCCCCCCCCCCAACACTCCGGGTGCTCTAAAGTATGTCCTGGATTAATCATAGATAATTATCCTGTCTCGAGAATATAAACGCTTCGTGTGGAATTTGAATATGGACTACTCACAAACAAACTTATTTTATATATAAAACATTTTTTTAATAAAATTGTTGTCTAATTATACTTTCTTTTTGCTAAATTGTTATATATATATATATATATATATATATATATATATATATATATATATATATATATATATATATATATATATATATATATACTAGTCTAGTACCCGCGCGATGCAACGGCGGCGACGAAGTTGATTTCGTAAAATGGTTTTGCGGTTATAGTTTTCAGTAGTTTTTAATCCGTCTCGTGATCCATATGTTAAGTATAACACTTTCGGTTGTTTTTCAGTCGTCATGTGATATGAATATAGAAACATATATAATATAAAATTGTATTGGATTTATATTGAAAATGTAAATAATAAAATTACAAAATCGAAACAAAAGAATAGTATTCAACCAATATGAATAAACATTGTTCGTATTAAACTATGGGTGTAAAGTATAGAGTATGATATAGGTTATTAGAATTCCTCAAGTTTCACTGGAAACAAATATGAATAAACATTGTTTGTATTAAAAATTCATTTCTAAAGATATTTCAAAACTGAATATTAAAAATCAACCAACTAAAAGTCAGAAACACCAATCCAGATAAACTTAAAATGGCAATGGCGGTTATCTCCGTTGACGGGATGAGAGTAGTGTAATAACCTAACAATCATTAGTTTGTTCTCAGGGATAAGATTATATTGTAATAATAATATATCTTTTTAAGGTTGATTAGTTTCATATGGACCTCCAAACTACACATCACTATATTAAAATTATTTATGCATAATTGTTTTTTGTGTACATATGAAACTCACGACATATAACGTGAATTGTAGCAACAGCCGTAGATCGGTAGATGTAAACAAACTTTCGAACAATGCAAATATTGGGTAACTATAATCCTAACAAAAAGCCTGTTCTATAAAGATCCTATTACACACTAAAAGCATATGTTGCATAGACAGCTCTTTATTCCATCTCTTAACGCCCAACAGAACCGCTACTCTTCAAGGGCACTCTTTCTCATATATTTCACTGCCGTATTTCCAGTTAATCACCTTCCAGATGTTCTTCAAGTAATCTGGCGTAACATTTTTGTAATGTAAATTGTACACAAAATAAGTAAAAGTTGAAATATAAAAAATTCAAAGTTATAGATTATTATTGTAATAATATTGCTTATGTACAATATAACTAACAACGTTACTACTTATAATAAACTAAAACATGAACAAGAAAGTATTTGGCAGGTCAAGCCATTTCGATCCGTATTCAAAAAAGACCCGTTACCCAACCTGCCTGACCCGCCCATTCTGCCACCTAATCATGAGTGTGGAATGAAGTTATCTAGAAGCACTTTTTACATATCATCATAAACTTGTTTTTGACGACTTTAGATGACCAAACTCACTATTTTAGAGATGTAACACATGAAATTTGGTTCAATACCTGTAAGTAGTATGCATGCTCCCAAACATATATGCGAATCAGAGGAACCAAACTTGCACCTTTTGTGACCAGTGGGTCCTGCACCAACACCAGAAATTCATATTTAATAATTCGATTAAAGTAGGCTAATTATGATAAAATTAGTTTAAATCGTTTGTAATCTGAAGAAAATAGACAGTTGGAGATCCGGGAACAGAAAATAGACAGTTGGAGAAAATAGTGGTTACACTTATGATTCAGGTAACAGAAAAAACTTACGCTGGTGGGAGCGAGATTCTTCCAGAAAATTGAGTGATTCACGTGACCTGTTCAAAGGGCACATATTCAATAGATACCTAAGACATCCATAGAACAAAAATACTAATGATATAACTTCCAAATAAAGAGTAAAAAAAACACTCCCTGGGGGACGTGTTCAGAGGGTAAAAATATTCACATATAAAATAGAAATTAAATGCAAAAACCAAATAAAAATCCCTACACACGAATGATGATTATTTGGCATTTATATTGAAGAAAATTTATAGCAAAAACTTGTATACTTCCAAATGCATTTCATGGCATAGTGCAAGTCTAGCTTAGGAAGGCTTGACCATCAACAAAAAGGGGAGTTGTTAAAACGCAACACCAAATCTATATCATAATGAAGAAACTGGGAGTTGTTAAAACGTAACACCCGCAATATTCTTCCCAACACAAAATATCATCAAACAAATCTCAACAGTAGAACACGAAAACATCTCCCCTACCAAAAGTTTCCTTAGAAATCATTCCGACAACAATTCAAAATTCCACAAACACAAAACCTGTTACAAATTCCGCATACCGTTCTCAACTTTTGAGGATCTATTCAAAAGCATCATCATCGTTATCTGGAAGCGGCTGGCTTGCAGCTGCAGCTAGCACAGCTTCATGCCTGCAACAAATTCATAGTTCACTTGATACCCACAAAAATTAAGTTGAAACGTAACAGCAAATGAACTTAAATGATACTTACTGTTGTTGAGCAACAATGTTGATTTGCACTTCTGGTGGTGCGAGGGCTGGGGATTCAACAAAATGCATGTCCGGGTCTATGTAAAAGATCCAAATTTACATCAAAATATGTATATTATTAAAAACTACAATCGTTGAACTTTTAAAACAGTTGAAAAAATGAACATTAATTAATTACCCAGCAAGTTTCCTAGCGAGATAAAGGAAGGGTTTCTCGAAGTTGTAGTTACTCTTGGCTGAAATCTCGTAGTACTGCAAGTTCTTCTTTCTGTGGAAGGTAACTTGCTTTGCCTTAACTTGACGGTTTTTCACATCAACCTTGTTTCCACAGAGTACAATCGGAATGTTCTAACAAACACTGTAAGCAGACATTCATAAATCATTGAAATGCGTCAAGAAACAAAATAAGAATATTAATATAAACAAGATAAGAACAAAGTTTAAGATCTAAACCATGAAGATCCGGCGGCGGCGGCTAGGGTTCCAGCAGCGGCGGCGACAGCGGCTAGGGTTCCGGCAACGGCATGTGTGAGTTCCGGTAGCAGCGTGTGTAAGTTCCGGCAGCGGCGTGTGTGAGTTCTGGCAGCGGAAGTTTAGAGTGTGTTAGTGAGTTTGTGTGAGAGTTTTGTAGTCAGCGGTTAAGAGTTTAAAGAAAGAAAAGAGAGAAAGTAGTAGAGATAAAAAAGATTTACCTAAAGAAAGTAGTCAGCGGCTAGGTTTCCGGCGAGAGTTCCGGCGGCGGCGGCTAGGTTTCCGGCGAGAGTTCCGGCGGCGGCTAGGTTTAGGTTTAGGCAGCGGCTAGGTTTAGGCAGGATGGTGGTTCCGGCGGACGGTGGATGGTGGTTCCGGCGGATGGTGGCTGGCGGTGATGGATTCTAGAGAGAGGTCAGAGGTTTTAGAGAGAGAGAGAGTTGTGTGTGTGTGTTTTGTGTTGTGTGTAATGTGTTTGTTTTGTATCTGTGTGTGTTGTGTGTGTGTGTTGTATAGTAGGCTTAAAATGTTGTATTATAGGCTTAAAATGTTGTATTGTAGGCTTAAAATGTTGTACCTCTTAATTCCTTAAACTCTTAAAACCTTAAATACTTTATATAGTAGTAGATATATATATATATATATATATATATATATATATATATATATATATATATATATATATATATATATATATATATATATATATATATATATATATATATATATATATACTACAAGAAAAGGTGGCTTTTAGGACCATTTTATAGGACCTTTTTCAACTACCGTCCTAAAACAATAGCTAATAGGACACACTAACTTTTTGGTCTTGTAAAGACAGAACATTATAGGACAGTTTCAATAAATGTCCTATTATATTATGTTTTATAGGACACCTACTCATAAGAGTCTTATTATGTTGGATTAAATAGGACACTTGTTTTATATGTTTTATTATAGTTTGTTTAAAACGACGCTATTTGTCGGGGTCTTAATAGGATGGAGGCTAATACGACATTTAACAAATATGTCATATTATAGTAAGTTTCATAGGACACCTATTCATAAGAGTCTTATTATGTTGGATTAAATAGGACACTTTTTTTATATGTTTTATTATAGTTTGTTTAAAACGACGCTATTTGTCGGGGTCTTAATAGATGGAGGCTAATACGACATTTAACAAATATGTCATATTATAGTAAGTTTCATAGGACACTTATTTATTAACGTCTTATCATAGTAGAATATAATGCGACATCTTTTATGTAGGTCGTTTTAGTATAATATTATAGGACATTTATATATGTATGTCATATTTTATACTCAGTAATTATTAACCTTTTATGAATAGGCCAAAAGACAAGTACATAACCAATGCTGAAAAGAATTTCCGCAACAAGCAAATAATATTTATAAACCTAGCTAAAACCATTTTTCTAACCTAAAAAGGAGCCCAACAAAAAAAGAAAAAGGGGTCTTCAGTTGCAAAACGACCTTCTTCTCCATCGTGTTCGATAACATCAAATTTGAAAAGGTAAGAGATTAAATTATGTTAATAATCTAATTATTAGCCGCATACATTTGCTTTTTAAAAATTTGGATTACTATAAGTTTATTAGTTATTTGATTGTTTTGGACTTTTTTGGCAAATAGACTTTACCTGTTTATTTAATTATTCTATGAAATTTAACTTTCTTCTTTATCATACTATTTTGCTCTACTTTATTATAATGAAATATTTAGGTGTATAAAGTTTTCGAGGAGCTAAATTGCAATATTCTTCTACGTCCATCCATGGTTACAAGCAATAGTTCAAAGTAAAAAAATTGAAAATATGTTCACTATTTAATTGTTGGGATAATAGCTTGTGTATTTCACTAACTTGACACGAAATCCTTTTGTGTAACCATAATTCTCAAAAGTTCTATTGAGTACTATAAATTGACTAATTATTTTTACTGAGTACTATCGGTGACATCTTCATTAAGTAACCGGTTACCTTCTCTATTTTAAAATTGACTTGTGGTTTTCTAAATTTATTTTAAAATTATTAAACATGTAATTGACTATTCATGTATGACTTTCTTTTATTGACTTTTTGGATAAGTTTGTTATTTTATTTAATATACAAATACAAATATCAAAGATAAACATAAATTGTTATTTTATTTAATAAGGCAGGAAACTATGTTTGCATAAAATTAGAGAAAAATGGTAAAACTATTAACAATCAAATTAAATTATATGAATGAAAACGTGAATTAAAGATCAAATTGATTCCATTTGTAGGCAAACTCACTGTAAAGCAGCAAGTTACAATTTCACCTAATTCTCGTTCTAGATCTCTTCAAAGGTCAGTTTTATAATTCATCAATTTCTTTCCTTTTTGTGTAATTTGTGTATATATCTATGTTTTTAATTGTTGGTTTTTTTTTATATTTTTTTATGCACGCTATGTGTTTGTTTAAATGTGTCAAAGAGTTTTTGATTACTATAATGATTTAACGGTTTTTTTTTTTGGCTCTGCAATTTTGCGTATGTTTTGTTAGCTCTATTTGAGCTTTAAACGATGCATTACATTTTTCATGCTATGAAAGGTGCTACGATCGGGTATTGTGGAGAATATATGTACTTAGTAATACGATATCGCTATCCTTACAAAATAATTTAATAGCCTAATAATACTTTAACCCGTATCTGATACTTTTGTTAAATATTGAAAATACAAAAATTTAGTGATGATCATTTTAATACAATATTGCTACACTTTATTGGTTTTGAGGGCTTGTAACTAAACTTTAGATTTCATATTGTATATCAGGTACTATAAAATTCAAAGAAAGATATTTTTTTAAAAACATGTCAATCGACCCGCTGGACCTATTTTGACCGAACCCATTTGAACAAGTTTTAGGAAGGTTTGTCCTTTTAATTCTTTTTATGTAAAATGCAACATGATCGAACATTCTGTAAATGTTTCATATATAGTACAAAGTGAGGATATAATTGTTAGCTTTCTCGATGTTTAGTGTAAGTATTTTAACTTGTATTTTGTTTTTAAGGGATAAGATGGATACGAGTTGGATGTCTCTATCAAGAGTAACTATTGAATATCATCAGGGTTTGGAAAAATTT
>CAJVGC010000591.1:31947352-31988083 GCA_910822075.1 Senecio squalidus | reverse complement strand
TAAAAAGGGTTAAAGTTCCGGATGGTTACGCAGGTAATATATCAAGATGCGTACAACTAAAACCTCCAAAAATTGCTGGGCTTAAAAGTCACGATAATCATATTTTAATGCAACAATTGCTTCCAATTGCATTACGTAAAGTTTTGCCTAAGCATGTGCGTTCTCCTTTAATGAAATTATGTGGTTACTATAGACAACTTTGTTCAAAAGTTCTTAAACCGTGTGATCTGGTTCGCATGGAAAACGAGATAGGTAAAATTCTTTGTGATCTCGAGAGGATTTTCCCACCATCATTCTTTGATGTCATGGTTCATCTTTCGGTGCATCTTGCTTCAGAGGCCAAACTTGCTGGTCCAGTTCATTATCGTTGGATGTATCCGATTGAAAGGTGTTTTTTATTTGTATTTTTATATACTCGTTTTTTTTAAGTGTAACTGTTGTAAGATTTTTAATATTTTTGATATTTTAGGTACCTGTCTACACTAAAATCTTATGTGCGAAACAGGAGTAGACCCGAAGGTTCCATTGCTGAAGGATATTTAGCTGATGAATGTATTGTATTTTGTTCGTTTTACTTATCTGATGATATTGAGACTAAACATAATAGGACAAGTCGAAACTATGATGATGGTGGTACTGATGATGTTCTATCTATCTTCTCGATGTCGGGTCGTTCCATTGGAAAAGCCGAGATAAAAATACTAGACCTTGAAAGTTTAGCTAAAGCACATTCTTATGTATTATTTAATTGTAGCGAAGTCGACGAGTTCAGAAAGTATGTCAATTCTTATAATATTGAGTTTTATTGTTATTGTTATTGTTATTCTTATTATTAGTATTTAGGTGTGTATTATTCTTTAACACTATAATATCATACAGTGAACATCTTCAGCTGATTCGGGGTCAAAATCGACGATTACGTGAACGGGAGGTTCAAAATATTCATGGTGAAGCTTTTGCTTTATGGTTTCGAGGTCATGTAAGTAATAATTAGAAGTAAACTCTTTCTTTTTCTTTATGAAATTTTACACATCTTTAATAATTTAGGTCGAAGAGTTGCATCTTAAAGGAGATAAACGAATCAACAAAGATCTAAGGGTCTTGGCCAGTGGTCCTGCCGAGGTTGTGAAAAAATATAAGGGATTTATTATTAATGGTTTCAGATTTCACACAAAAGATCTTGAATGGGACAGAAAAACACAAAATAGTGGAGTTATGCTTGAGGCAACGACTAATAGCTTCTCGAGTGCTAAAGATAACAATCCCATTGTGGGAGACGTGTCTTACTACGGGGTTTTAAAAGACATCATTGAGTTGGAGTATTTTATTGACAAAAAAGTAGTTATGTTTAATTGTGATTGGATCTCAAATGGTAAGAGGAAAAAAGAAGATGAAAATAGGTTTACTCTTCTCAATTTTAAAGGGTTAAAACCTGATAATGATCCATTTATACTAGCTTCTCAAGCACAACAAGTGTTTTACGTTACTGATCCTGTTGAGAAAGGGTGGAAAGTTGTAATCAAGACAACTGCTAGAGATTCTTATGACATGGATGAAGAAACATCTCTTGATGATGTCGAAACATATTTGCAAAGTGAAGCTTCTAATGGTCCCATACTAAACGAAGATATGGATATTGACTTGATTAGAAAGGGTTTCAGTGGAACTGTTGTCGAAAATAATATGATTGTTTTAGATGGAGATGAAGATTGAGTTCAAGCATTGTCAATATTTCCATTAACTAACAAGTAATTGGTCTGTCTTGTTTACTTTTTAGACTTTTTAGAAATTAATTGTTTTGCTATTAAATTGCAATTTATATTATTTGTTTTTGATTACTGTAGCAAAGCCCTTCAAAAAGTTTAAGTTATGGTGGGATTTAAAAATAGGTACATGCTGATGTAAATTGCAATTTTTATCATTATGGTGGGATTTAAAAATAGGTACATGCTGATGGAGGTGTTTGTCGATCCAAGTGATATGAGGGTGGCAAAGCTGACCCGTTATGTGATAAACGAGTTTGTTTGGGTCATTTTTCAGCTTCATGGGTCTGTTTAAAAGTAGGGGTTGTAATTTCAACCCATTTACTTGTGAATGGGTCGATTTGGGCTGTCTTTTGTATCATAAACCTGGTCAAGTACAATAAATAGCTAAATGGGGAACGGGTCAAACGGTTTGAAGGTCACCCACGGATTATATTTAATGCATACAATCTTTTAAATTTTTCAAATAAAAGATTTAGGCCATTATACTAATAAATTTGTATTTTGGAATCATAATTACACCTTAATTATTTATTTAAAATGAACAATGTGAAACCAACCCAGTCTGTCCTATTTTGACCCGTACTAAAATTAAGTAATTTCAACCCGTTACCGACCCATCCATATTTCTGATAGCTGAATTGTTTATTTTTGAACATGTAAACAGGGTCACATTTGTGGGGGCAGAAGCCTGTTTACTCGCTGCATCTGCAAAAAATGCTTACCACACTAAATATCGCACCATGTATGGTGGAGATGATCTGTCCTGCGAAACCCTACGAAAAGGAGTGTTTGCTGCTGGTGCCGCCTTGTCATTCCTCACAATGGTAGCTACGATTATCTATTATTTTGTTCATTCCAGGGCAGATACAGGTGGATGGCAAAAGCATGAAAACGAAGGCTTGGGTATGACTTCCTTAGAAAATCAGGATCACGCAAGTGCTGGTCGGTTTGAAAAGCTTTGATCAAATTCATTCAGTATATTTTCGTTAATATGATCATATTGTAGAAAAGAAAAGAAAAAAAAAAACCTTAAGATTAAGATATGTTTACGCTTTTTATTAGATTGAAGTGCTAGTAATATGTACGACTTTTAATGTTTTGTTCAGTCAACAGATATTTGTTTGGGTAACGCTCGTATTGACCCTAACCCGTTTTGACCCGCGACTCAATCCGACCCGACCCGTCCGTTTTGCCACCCCTAGATATGACTATTGAGATATAGATACTAACGAGCCCTATGTTTTCTCTCATATAACCAACATGAATAATGAAAACAATATTGAGTGAGTAATTTAGTTAATTGATGATTGTGTTATAAAGGTAACCGATTTGACTTTCAAAGTCAAAATGGTGATTTTTTTCCCTTGTTATATAAAGGTAATTTATTTGACCTTGAAAGTCAAAATGGTGACTTTTTTCACTGGTATAAAAGGGGATTTATTAGACTTTGAAAGTCAAAATGGTAATTTTTATTTCATGTTATATAACTATATAAGGAATTAATTTTACTTTCAAAAGTCAAAACGGTAACCTTTTCGTGTTATAAAAGCAAGTGATATGATGGTGGCAAAGCTGACCCGTTATGTGATAAACGAGTTTGTTTGGGTCATTTTTCAGCTTCATGGGTCTGTTTGGGTAACGCTCGTATTGACCCGCGACTCAATCCGACCCGACCCGTCCGTTTTGCCACCCCTAGATATGACTATTGAGATATAGATACTAACGAGCCCTATGTTTTCTCTCATATAACCAACATGAATAATGAAAACAATATTGAGTGAGTAATTTAGTTAATTGATGATTGTGTTATAAAGGTAACCGATTTGACCTTGAAAGTCAAAATGGTGACTTTTTTCACTGGTATAAAAGGGGATTTATTAGACTTTGAAAGTCAAAATGGTAATTTTTATTTCATGTTATATAACTATATAAGGAATTAATTTTACTTTCAAAAGTCAAAACGGTAACCTTTTCGTGTTATAAAAGCAAGTGATATGATGTTAGCCAAACCCGTTATTATATATGATTTTGTGTTATTGTTGTCTCATTACAATAACTTCACATTTTCTAGATGAGGATATTTACCAACTCAAAATTAGTCATTTACCAAAACATTAGAAATAGAATATATCGTTTTTTAGTGGGATACTATCAATAGACGTTAGAGTCAAGTTTAATACATATCCCGACACTCATACCTTTTTCAGTTGACAAACCGTGTATAATATTACCATTTTTGCCTTTCACTAGATAAAACGGTTCGGCTATGTCTAAAAGATTGGTTTGACTAGGTTGTTAATTTCACAAATGTGTCCATACCATAAGTATTACACTAGATAAGTTGGTTTGGCTCGGTCTAAAGAATTGCTTTAACTAGGTTGTTAATATGTTATGATTTCTCTTAGATGTCTCTAATCGTGTTGATCTTACTTAACATTCCCAAAGGTTAGGATATCGGTGACATATGATCCATACGATAGGTATATTTTCATTCATGGGCAAAGTGCTTAGGAATGTAACAAACTATACACGTTTTGCTATTGTATGCATCCTACTCTTAAACTTACTATTATATGTAATTAACTCTTAATTTTTCATAATTAATGTAACGGGTAACCTTTTGCTTAGGTTGCCGGTTAAATTTTATTTTTTATTTTACTTAGTAGGCAACGTGGATTTACTTTGAAACACATCAGTTGCCACATCACTTCCCCCAAATCAGAAATTAGGGTTTTCTGAATTTTCAAAATTGAATCCAAATGCCACGAAAATACCTTTCTTCGAAGAAATCAAATACACAAAATTCCTCTCAAACATGCTCAAACTCACCAGATCCTCCTAAAGGTAATGTAAATTTGAAAAAAATTTAGGGTTTTTTGAATTTTCAAAAATTTAGGGTTTTTAAAATTGTTGTTATTAACTTCATTATTGTTGCAATTTCATACAGATACGAAGAAATATGTTCCTTATCCTTTGCGTGGGTTTGAAATTGTTGTCCACTATGATGGGGCTTTTTTCTTCCAACCACTCCGATATGATGGTGGCGAAGTTTTATCTATCATAACCTCACCACTCAAGTATGACGAGCTTCATGAATACCTGGAGAAAGAAACAGGTCACCCTTTTACCGATATGTATTTGCTTTTGGAGGGTAATCCACTTGATGGTGGATTGGTTAGAATTCAGAATGACGTTGACACGGACACAATCTTTGAACTAGCTAACACATATGGTACTAAACAAGTTTTGTATTTAGATCATCTAAATTTGGACCTTGGTGATTACATTTTTAAAGTAGACACAAAAGAGGGTGATGTGACTGATAATGAGGGTGGTATTACTGATGCTGATAATGAGGAGGGTGATATGGCTACTGATGCTGATAATGAGGGTGATATGGCTAATGATGCTGATTATGAGGGTGATATGGATGACTCAGAAGATGATGATGCCAAGTCTGCTGCTTCTTTAGATCATTTAAGTGAAGGAGAGGATGAGGTAGAAGAAATTAGAAAAGGGAACCCCATTGCTAACATACCACATCCCAACCAACTTCCAAAATTAGGTGTGGAGAAAAAACCAGCAGGTGGTGAAGATGTGAAACCAGCATTCCAACATGAGCACGATGAATTCATGCAAGAATTGTTAAAAGCTATGAATGGTGCTGAAGATGTGAAAGAGGATCCTTTGAAAAATGTTGAAGTTGCTGAGAAATTTCCAATACATGACCCTCTAACACATTGGAAATTAAAGCAACCAAAGGTAAACATACACTGCTTATACTCATTATCCTTTGTATATACTTAATATAGTTGTATGTTTTGTTTGGCAGCTTGGAGAAAGATATGAAGGACCTGGACAGCTGAAAGAATGTTTAAGCTATTATGCTCTCCAGAATGGATTTTCATTATGGTATCAAAGGAGTGAAAAAAAGAGTATAATTGCAAGGTGTGGATCAAGACCACCAAGAATTGCCAAGCCAGAAAAAGGGAAGTTAAGGAAGTTTAAAAGATATCCTAGCAGAGTGAAAGGTGATGTGCCTTCTTGTACTTTTAGATGTTATGCTAGATGGATGTCTGCTGAAAAGTCATTTCAAATCATAACTTTGGTTGATAAGCACACCTGTTCTAGGAATTTTAAGTATGGTACATTGATAGATTACAAGTGGATAGGGAAACATTTTAGCAATAGGATTAGACAGAATCCAAATATAAGGTTAGTAGATATTGCAGACTTGGTTATGAAGAAGTATAAATGCTTTGTTAGTCCTGGTCAGTGTAAAAGAGCAAGAGCTTGGGCATTGAATGAATATGAGAAATCACTTGTTGAACATTATGGATTGTTAAGATCATATGGTGATGCAATCTTGAGAAGCAATCCAGGTTCAACTATTCAATTAGGTGTGTCTGTTAACCCTGATGAGAAGACATACTTTGAGAGGTTCTATGTTTGTTTATTTGGGTTGAAAGAAGGATGGAAACTAGGATGTAGGAGGGTTATAGCTCTGGATGGATGCTTTCTGAAACATACATGTAAGGGAGAACTGTTAACAGCTGTGGGAAGGGATGGCAACAACCATATTTTTCCAGTTGCTTGGGCAGTTGTGAGTGTAGAAAACAAGGAAAACTGGACATGGTTCCTGGAATTACTTGGGCAAGACTTGGATATGCCAGAGGGCCATGGTCTCACACTTATTTCTGATCAACACAAGGGATTAATAGAGGCTGTGAGGGATGTGATGCCACACTCAGAGCACAGACAATGTGCTAGACATATATATGAGAACTTTAGGAAAGCATTTAGTGGTGTTGAATTCAGAAACATGTTTTGGAGAGCATCAAAGGCCACATATCCTGCTTGGTTCAATAGAGAGATGGAGGCAATTAAACATGCAAACCCAAATGCCCACAACTACTTGGTTGAGTGTGGGAGCTTACTGGCAATTAAACATGCAAACCCAATTAAACAGTTGTAGAGTGTGGGAGCTTACTGGCATTCCTTGCACACATGCAATAGCTGGAATTTTTTATATGCACAAGAGGCCTGAAGACTACATATCAGGATGGTTTAGAAGGGAGAATTATCAACAAGCATACACTCAGTTCATATCACCTGTTGATGGGATGGATACATGGGAAGTGGATGAAAGAAACAAGCCATTACCACCTATTCCAAGGAGGATGCCAGGGAGGCCTAAGCAGAAGAGACAAAGGGCTGCACATGAGCCTATGGTTAGGGGAAACAGAGTCACAAAACATGGTGTTGAAATGACATGCAGCAAGTGTAAACAGAAGGGCCACAACAAGTTAACATGTGAGTCTGATATTATGGGCAGTTGTGAACCAAAGAAGAAGTCAACTCCTAACAAGAAAAAGTCATCTCCTAACAAGAAAAAGTCAACTGTTGATAAAGGTAAGCAACCATCTTGTTCCAATGCTGCAAATGTTGATAAAGGTAAGCAGGTTACACCAAGGAAAACTGTGAAGAAAACTGTGAAGCAGGTTACACCAAGGAAAAGGCCCCCAAGTGAAAGAATATTGAAGCAAAAATTGGGAAAACGTGTTGGGGGTCATGGGAGCAGCTTGGATGATTGCATGGATGTAGATGATTAGGTTTGAAGTACTTGTATATTGTACTTCTCTTTTGGATGTAAAGCTTACTGCAAACACTTATTTTTTTGGTTGGTTTGTATAACTTAACAATATGCAGTATATATAGCTTACATGGTTGTGTAGAAGATTAGGGTTGAACGAAATGGTTATGATTTTGGTCATTTGTTGAATGAAATGGTTATGATTTTGGTCATTTTTTGAAGGCTTTTTGGTATGCTTTTGGTGACTTTTGGTTATAAGCATTTGTTGTATCTATTTCCAGGCTTTTGGTAACAATATGCATCTTATAAAACTGTTGATAAAGGTAATTTGTAAACGATTTCATTTCATTACCAAACAAAGACTATATTACAACACTTCATTTCATTTTATAAGAAGTACAGCAACAACAACACATAGGATTGAAACAACTACAACAAACAATTTAAACAGTTTATCATATAGATTCAGTTTGAATTTTGTCGTAATCAACTCTTCTCTCATCATCTTTTCTTGAGATTCTTCCATCTGGAACACATACCCATCATCTTTTCTTGAATTCTTTGATTCCATACGCATCTCATACATAAGATCTTTGTAGTGTTGATTTGGTAGCTTATCATCAATGAAAGTAAAACCCTGACAATTTTTGCTTTTACCCTAAACAAACCAAAAAAATAACCATTATTACATCTTACCAAATTAGGGTTTCTTTAAAATTAGGGAAACTTACAATCGGGCAATACACAAATCTTCTCCCTGGGTTTTTGTTTGTCCATGAGGTACGAATGTACATCCTTGCTCCACACTTACATAGCATAAAAGAATTTCTCTGATTTGATGAAATTAAAGAAGAAGAAGAAGAAGAAGACATTGAAAAAAGACCAAAAGAAAACTGTGATCTGTGATTTATTTGTGAATTGTTTGGGTTTTATATACTCAAAATAAATGACACATAAGCGTCCTACGTGGATTAAAGAATGACAACCGTTTACAAGTCAGCACAACCTAAGCAAAAGGTTACCCGTTACATTAATTATGAAAAATTAAGAGTTAATTACATATAATAGTAAGTTTAAGAGTAGGATGCATACAATAGCAAAACGTGTATAGTTTGTTACATTCCTAAGCACTTTGCCCTTTCATTTAATATGTGAAATGTCAAATCTCAAAAGTAAGAGACGTTATTGTCCAATGTGAAACATTCTCCGTTTGATTGAGAAAATTTCTAAATGAAAAGAGTCGCTACGAACTTGATAAGAGATACTAATAATGACCTTGCACGTTTTAGAATAACTACGCTATAAACATTTGACATTTAAATTATATTATTTGTTAACATTTTTGGTACTCTTTTATAGTAACTATTACAATATATTTAGTTTGACGATAACTATTACATTATATTTGTTTTTTCCTATCTACATAGATATTTAGCTTATATATTATTACAATTATAACCAACTAAATCAATTTTCATATATTATATTATAATAATTGGGTCCAACGTATACTAACTAATTATAAGAATGAAATTTGTTAGAGATAAAAACTTTATTAATAATATTAGGTTATATGAGGGTGAATATATTTTTACCCAAAAGCCCAAAAGGGCTCCAAATTGTCCCGCCACTGACTATTTGGGAAAAATCGAATACAGCCTAATTGATCATTGTAACTGAATATGTATAAGGGATTCCGAAATTTAAGGCTCCACGATTGTTTACAAAAATACGAGGTTTGGTTTTTATTAATGAATCAAATTAAGTATACAGTTAGTTTGTTGTGGTTCAAAGGGGAAAAATATCAAACCACGGTTTTCTTCATTCTAAATCAGGTTCCGATTACTCATATATTCTGTTTTCTTTTTTTGTTTTTTGTAAATGTCTCATCGAGAATCGAACTTGGTTTTGTTAATCGGTTAATATATTACTTGCTGATTCATTTAGTAATTAATTATTTTTGATTTTAATTAGGATTAGTTGATTATCACAATCAATAGTTTTGTTTGTCAGTTATATCATTCCATTATGTCGTAGGGTTTTAATTGATGCTGAGTTAGTTATATTTGGGGTAATATCGTCTGGATCAGATCGAACAGGTTGTGTAAGTTTAACTGAATATGTCGAACAGGTTGTGTAAGTTTAATTGATGCTAAGTTTAACTGAACAGGTTGTGTAAGTTTAACTATTACACTTAGTTATATTTGGGGTAATATCGTCTTGATCATACGCAAACTTAGTTAATTGTTCTGTCACGTTAACGTCGTTGACTTCTGTGTAAACTGGTATATACAGAAATTCTTTCTCTACAAAATTGAAGGTAAAATCTTTATGTATACTCGATATTAATAGTATATCGTCGTTTTTACTTAATACTTGATCTCAATTTGAAAGAACTGAGTTTACGTATAATCTTAAAAGAGCTTCTTAAAAAAAAGTTCGAGCAAGTCTTTGACCAGTTAACCTTTTTAACAAGGGTAAGTGAAGACAGCACCGTGCAATGGAAAATAAGAAAATTGATTATTCGTCTTTTTTACCTTTTTGTCATTCTTTTGTCGTTGATGAATTGAGTAACACAACTTTCTGTCGTAGAAAAGAATCAATTCATGCTACATTTAAACAAACAACTGTCTCAAACATAGAGTTGATATATATGAACAAGGTACGTTAAGAAGTTGAAAAGCAGGAGTTTGAAGTTTAAAAGTAAAATAGTAAAATGGAAACCGTATACAGAACTATCATTCTGATACTGCGGAGACATTAATCATACAATCTCTTACAATAAACTAGAATTTCAAACAACAGTAACAAGACAACCTACTCTGCCTCCTTATTGCCTGCAGCTACGCCTACTACTACACCCGCTTAATACTTTATTTATACACGATATATGTATTTATTTATACCCATTTAATTTTAATTTTAAACTTTGATTATATTTACTATATTTAAATGTTCTTTCATCTGTCAATTGTGTCTTAGGAATGTCTTCAAGAAGGGCTAACGAAATGGGGAATACCATGGACAACAATAGCCAACAAGTAGAAGAAGATGAAATGGATTTTGGCTCTGAACATTATGATAACGATCAAGGTATCTAAATGTGGATATATGAATCGTATAACGAATTGACTATATTGACTAGTTTTGTTTACTTTTTGTAGTTGAAAGGAACTCACGCAAAAGAGCTAGAGGACCAACATGTATGCCAAAAATATGGGCCCAAGAACCGGGGCAACGGATTCTTGTTTCATTTAACGAATATGGACAACCTATTGACAAGAAAACCACCAGTCAACTTACTCATTTCATGGGGTCTCTAGCAAGAAGTGGGAAGTTTTGTCCAGTAGACAAACCATGGCATAAAGTTGAGATTGAAAAGAAAAAAATTCTTTTAGAGTTCTTAGAGGTATAATAAAATTTATAAATACATACTTTAATGTTAAAAATATTTCTTGTCTTATGTAGCTATTGTGTTATTTTCTATTTTAGAAAAAATTTGATCTGCCACCAAATTCTGAAGATTGGATCTTGGCATCATTTGGAAAGAAGGTTAGGAACTGGAGGGCAAGAGTAAAGAATGATTATTATGATTCTTCTTTGCCACTTCAAGAACAAATAAACTCTAAGCCAAAACGAGTACAAGAGGACCAGTGGAAGGAGCTAGTTACTGCTTGGAATAAGGAAGAGTCTAAGGTATAATATTTTCTTTTACACTTAATAACATTTGGTTATTTCTCATTTTTAATTTTAACTTGTGTACATCAGATACTGAGTGAAAAAAACAAGGCGAATAGGGAAAAAAAAAAGATGGTGCAAGTGACAGGCAAAAAAAAGTTATGCTCGAATTCGTGAAGAATTAAAGGTTATATACTATACTGTAATTTTTGATGTATATATGTTCGTGTATTTGAAATTTACATTGTTTGTAATAGGATTCTTTGGGACGTGACCCAAGTCGAATGGAGATGTTTTGTGCTTGCTTCTCTAACGGTGGTAACGAAAAAAATATGGAAGCTACTAATGCAATCGTATGTTAACCAGTCCTTAATTGTATTCTTAAAAGCTGAATAATTATAATGGGTCATACTTAACATACTAATAATTTTTGATACAGAGATTAATGGAAGAACTCAACTCTCAAGTTCCCGAGGGTTATGTTGATAATCCTAGTCCAGGAGATATATTTTCTAAGGTTATCGGGGAAGATAAGCATGGCGAGGCACGCATGTTTGGCTTAGGTGTTCGTGGTTCAGATGTTTGGGGTCTCGTGCCAAGTCGTCCATCTCGAAGAGAGAACATGAATTGGAAATCTGCATATGAACGTGTTAGTGGTGAAGTGGCAGAATTAAAAGCAATGTTTTTGAAGATGCATGGGACTAGTGGAGATACATTAAATGATTCGAGTGTCCCAGTTAGATTGCCAAATTCCCGTGTTGTAGCCGACCAACCTCTAGCTTTACGGGTATGCGTTTATTTATTTATTCCCCTTTCATCATCATTTGGCCAGATGTTTAGCATGTGAATTGATTTGTGTTCTTTTATGTACATTTACTGATTGAACTATGAAACATTTTCATTTAATGAAACGTTAGGTTGGAGTTGCAGTTTATCTTAAAAGTATTTTAAACTCTACGGAGATTGTAGCAAAAGGACGGATCAAAAGCTTGGATCCAGAAGAGTTAGTTGGGGGCGAAGAGATTGGACCAAATTGGTGTGAGGTAAATGTTTTAACTGCTGTCAAAAGGAATGAACGAGTGGTGAGACCATATGATCTTATTGTCACGCTTCAAGATGCTATTGGAGCAACTGTCGCATGGCCATGTCCATTCATTTCGGTATGTACATCTTACTGAACTTGTGAGTTATGTATATAAACCTTAATGTTCTAACTGTTGTAAAAATTGGTTTTGTTTGTTCAAAAAACTTTAAGTTAAGCAAAAAGATATCACACCCCTAAATGTTTTTTTCTTTTCAGGTGGTGCCCGTGGAAGATGCATAATGACTCGAGACTAGTGTGTTTAGCTCATGGATGATGCAAATACGTCAAGACTTTCTTGTTTAGATTTTTTCTATTTTACTTTCGTTTTTCTTTGGTTATTTTATGAATGCTAAGAATATTTTTTTTTTTATTGATGTTGTTAAGCTTTTATTTTGGATAAAAATGACATTTGTTATGAATATGAATATGAATATGAATTGGCGTGAAATTTTCTTTTTATTGTTTGAATGATGGTTATTGTGTATGTGATTAAACTATATACAATAAATAATACAATTTTACATATCATTTTATATTTATTATTATAATAATTTTTATTATTATTATTATTATTATTATTATTATTATTATTATTATTATTATTATTATTATTATTATTATTATTATTATTATTATTTTATACCTATTTTGGGACGCTCATAATCGTCTTAAAAAATAGTTCTACGAAAATTAACAATAAAAACAAGTGTCCTAAGATATGTAGTATTAGGACGGAAAATATATTATTTGCTTATCTTTTGGAACTACAGATATTGTTGTACCTTTATAGTAGAATACATGATAGGGCGTCATAAGGTTTGTCTTAACAGACCTATTACAACATTACTTTATTAGGACCACTTTCGTGGTACTTAAAAATATTAATACAACATACTATTTCGTCCTAAAAGAATACTTTTTAGGATGCTAATATGTGTCTCAAAATGTAATAGTAGGTTATTTATAGAAGGACACTAAAAAGTGTCCTAATATGTGATCTATTAGGACGTTTCTTGTGTTGTATAATAGATGTTATGAGGCCCTATAATTTGTTTTATAATATCGGTGTTTATTAGGATGCTATATGGGTCGTAATAACTTTTTACAACGCCATTGTATGAGACACTTCTATTGTTAGTCGTATTAGATGAAAGGTCCCAAAAAGTGATATTTTAAGACGTTATTGAGCGTCCTATAAAGCATGTTTTATTGTAGTATATGTATATATATATATATAAATAAATATATATATATATATTGCCTGAAGGTCCTCTACGATCGCACATCATAGATATGGTTTGGACCGGGTTTGACTATATCATACATAAAATAAATAAATAAATAAATTATATTCAACAATATCATATACAATATCAAAAATTAGGGATATTCGAAACAATTTATTTTTTTTTTTATCTTTTGAACTCGGTACATTTACAAATATTGCTCAAGTGTTCAAGATGTTAACAAGATCATATCTCCATCTCCTAATGATTCACTCACGAAATGCAATACATTGTTACTCTAAGGGCCCGTTTGGCTCACATAATGTTTTTGAAGGAATTGGAATGTGTCAAAGAAATTGAAATTTGAAGGAATTGTAATTGAAATTAACTAAAATTTGGTTGTGTTTGGTTCACAGAACTCGAATGGAATTCGGTTTATTTTTCAGTTATAATAATAATAATAATAATAATAATAATAATAATAATAATAATAATAATATTAATAATAAAATAATAATAATAATTATTATTATTGTTATTATTATAAATATATTATTATTATTATTATTATTATTATTATTATTATTATTATTATTATTATAAATAAGTAAATAAATAACTAAATTCCTTATTATTATTATTATTATTATTATTATTATTATTATTATTATTATTATTATTATAAATAAATAAATAAATAACTAAATTCCTTATTATTATTATTATTATTATTATTATTATTATTATTATTATTATTATTATTATTATTATTATTATTATTATTATTATTATTATTGTTGTTGTTGTTGTTGTTGTTGTTGATATTATTTTTATTACTAATTTATTATGTATTATAACTAGATTATTGTTCCGCGATAGCGCGGATAAAAATTAAAATTGAATCGTAAACTTTATGTTTATGTAGATTTTAAGTTATTAAGAGAATACAATGTTACACGTATAATAACATATATACCTTTACGTTTATACACATATTGTTTATGGTTATTATAACATATACACCTTTACGTTTATACACATGTTTGATATTTTGTATTCGTAGATTTTAGAATAACAATAAGGTAAATCATAGTCCAAATTAAGAGATTTTATAAGTAAATTAGAATTGGGTTTTTTTTATTTATTTTAGTGGAGATGGAATGAAAGAAAGAATGTAATTATCTATTGTAAAATGGTGTAAAATGAAAATAGTCAGTAATGACATCATCAATCTAATCTAATGACTGAAATTAAAGAAATTAACTCATCCGATGGACTTTATTTCGTCATATGACATTTAAGACCACTTTTTCATTAAAGATATATTGAATTTTTATTTATTGTTATTTTTTAGTAGAATAGTAAATTCTTTTGGAATTTTAAACATTCCATAAAAAAATGGAAGCAATGTTAAAATATACTAGTGGAGGAAATCTAGTTTGTTTGGAATCTTTTATAATTTAGTCTTGCTTTGAGTTTTAGGGGATGACCAGTCATTTTTTACTTTAGTTGTATATAGTCGCTATATTCTTCTTAAATAATTAGAAAATTACTAGAAAGAATCTCAAAGTTAGTTGGTAACATATCAAACAATTCTCAGAACGTATTACACAACAAAAATGCATCGTTCGACTTCAAGTAACTAGTCCGCCCTGATGTAAAATACTATTTTATTATACTAGGTTTATCTAGCACCATCCTCCAAAGTTGAGAATTTTTGAGTTCTCCGAGTCGATCTAAACTCGAGAAAAGGTTGGGAGGTTACATGAGCGTTTGATAAAGAGAATAAGGGCATAGCTTAAGACAATGAGTAAAAATTCCCCGAATATAGAACAAGGTGCTCGTAAGGGCATGTAGATAAGGTTCGTGAGGGCCATGTATAAAGATTTAGACATGTTGAATTACAAAAGCAATGTATGAACGAGTAAACATGAGATACTTCAAGGCGTCACTCTTTTGGCCAAAAATTACTTAGGATAATTCCATGATCCAATTAGTAAAAGTGAAGTTAGATGCTGATGTGATCTCGACGATGATCTCAAGACTCCTTAGAACAAAAATGATGAAAACGTAATAAAAATGCAAGTAAAGTAAAATGACACGATGATATATGGGGAAAGCCTTAATCTCTTTAGATTGACAACATAAAACCTCGGGAATGGATAATAATCTCTTGCCTTATTAATTTTAGAGTTAATTACAAATATAGTCCCTAAGGTTTATCATAAATTACGGATTTCGTCCCTAAGTTTAGAAAGTTGTATAAATCATCCACGTTTAGAAATTAATTACCTTTTTTGTCCCTAAGATTTGCTCCAATTACGGACTTCGTCCCTAAAGTTTGTTCTCAATTACGGATTCGGTCCCTAATATTTGCCCCAATTACGGGTGCAAATTAGAAATTAGGGACGAAAAGCGTAATTAATTTCTAAACTTGGACGATTTATGCAACTTCTTAAACTTAGGGACGAAATCCTAATTTAGGGTAAACCATAGGGACGATTTATGTAATTAACTCTTAATTTTATTAGAAAAAAAGCAAAATAATATAATACGGGAGCTCAATGATCGATCTAAGGTGATAATTTAAGTGTGGGTGATGCACAACGGTAAAACGTGCATGGGTTTGAGTGTGTTGTGTGTTCGTTGTACTATTTGCCTCTATTTATAAATAAAATGCAAATAACAAACTTTCCGATATCTCCAGGATCTTGGTCGTGATCTCCGGGGTCTCCAATTCCTCGAGATAATTTCACCTTAAAAACTTGTTTATTGACTTTTGACTCGTTTATCCAGGTAGAGGTAGACTCGGTCCAAATCTTTTCATGCAAGGCTTTGGTCAAGATATACAACATATATAAATGAGTTAGTAATACATAACTCGGGGATACTGAATTTATTCAAGATCCTAAGCATATTCAAGATAACAACAGAGTTCAGGATCAAAGATCCTGACCAAGATCCTGGTCATAAAATTAGACCCGTAACAACTCCGATAAAGATTAGTGACAAGAGGCGTATGAGGGTCTAACTTGGACTTGTGTGAGTCGGTGTGCTAATAAGGATTGGACGTGAACATATCGACACGAGTAAGAATATCATGAGAAAATTTTGTCTGAAACGAAGTGAACCACACGCAGGGGCGGATTCAGGGGGTATCTCGGGATATCGGTGAATTTATTCCGCTTAATGTAAAAATGTCGAAAATCTCAACTTTTTTAGTTTGGATACTAGTCTTTTAAGTAGTGGATACTCATTAATATTTCAAAATAAGGTCATCTAGAGTAGTGGTAAGAAGGAAAAGCTTTTATAGTGGAGACAAAGGTTCTAATCTTAGCAACTACCTTTTTATTTTTATTTTTTTTCCTCCTTCACTTGTTTGGGATACCGGTCATTTTTTATCCTTGTCTTTTCAAGATTGCATGCCAAAGATCATAAGCTGTTTTATGTTGTCTGAAGACCAGCTTCATCTCATTGCTTAAGCAAAGTTGAATTGATCCTAGAGTCTTCCGGTCTTTGTAGAAAGCTGCTTTCTCAACGTCAGTCAATTCATTAAGTGGCCTCACAGTACGCGTTCCATCTAGAGTTGAAGCCCCGTACTTCGAAAGAATGGGAATCCACATACCAGAGTCGGTATATGAGACGAAAGTATTGAAATTCAATACCCATTCTTCAAGAGTATGATTTGGATCATACTTTGGCGGAAGGAGAGGATTCCGATTGACATCCATCTCAAATGAACTCGAGTTCGGAACAAGTGCCATAATCCCAAAGTAGTCTCGAATACAAAACTTATCACAAAACCCGTGAATTCACAAGCCGCAACACAAACCCTTTAACACGAGAAGAAAACCCGAATAAACACACGCCCGTTTACATAAGAAAACCCAAATACCCAAAAAATCTAACACACAAACCTGAATACCTGAATCTTCAATCACACGAACTCGAATAATCAAACACACGAATGTCCAAATGCACAAATATCCGAATAAAAAATCACACGAACAACCGAATACCCGAATAACAAACACTCGAACAAACGAATAATTGATATTATTAAACCTTCGTAAAGGTTTACTATACGAATAGTATCAAATACAAACGATTACAAGACTTTAGACCGCTCGGAAATGGTGTTGCGCAAGGTAAGCTCTCGGGTTGCGTAACACACCATTTCTCTCTCTAAAACGGCCGCATTTATGGCTGGTAGTTGGGGTATTTATAGGTGACATAAAACTCTAACTTGTTACGCAGCCACAATACCAGAAACGGTGTTACGCATCCCTACACACTGTTGCGCAACGCAACACACTGCTGTTGTGCAACACTGAACGTAACAACCATAAAACGTGACGAAATGCTCTACAAATCGATCTATATACATACTAAGCTTCACGACATATTTCTAGACTAAGTACAAACTACAAACGGGACGAATATGCTCCAACAGTATTATCCAAATCCGCGGATAGCCATGACGGGTTAGAGGGAGAGCCAGTGCAAGATGACTTCCCTGAGGACACAATACAAGCATCAGCTTTAAAGGCTCTATATGAGGCAGTGAAAGGAGCTTTACTCCAATCTGTTTTCACAAGCCTACCTCTCGTTGCCCAATCATTTGCATTCCATAAACTAGAATGTATCCTCATCGGCTGGTCTTTTGGAAAAGGTACTCCAATTGATTATGAATTCTTGAATTTTCTAATGGGAGTTCCATCGACTGAAAATCTGAAATAAATACATGAACGAAGATGATTAAACCAATATATAAACCGAAATGGTTTTACTTTATAGAGTAATGAAGTCTAATACTTACATGATGTGTTTAGGGTTCCAAAGGATGGAATAGGTGTGGAAATCGACAGTTAGGTCGAACCATAAGTAGACCTGCTGCTCTCCGTTTCCTTTTCCTTGGCTAAAGACATTTGTGTGCAAAATGTAAGGATCACCACTCAAGTTACCAAAGAACTCGAAGTCGATCTCATCCCAGTTTGATCCCTTGAAAGACAACTGCAGTAATATAATTATAGTTAATAATCCAATCTTTTTTGGCATTTCATTAGACAATATTGACTAGAAAAGAAACTTACATAGTAGGCAGTGACATTGCTAGCAGAGTTGCCAGGTACAAGCTTAAGTTGCATATCGATCTGGCCAAACAAGTACTCGTTTCTTGATTCAAATCCCGAACCAGATCATGATTTATCGATGGATAGTGTTAGGAGGTCGCTGTTTAGTATTTTACCACGACCATCACCCCAAGTTATATCAAACTCATTGTTGAAATCGGAAGAGACTAGTGAAGTAGAACTAGAGATATTATTACTAGAAAACAAAAAGTTGTAAAAGAAGCCATTTGAATGTTGGGAAATGATTGGAATGTCTAATTCATACGACTAATAATATGGCTAATGCGTAAATGACTTGTACCAAATGTATTGAATGATATATACAGTTTCTCTCTTCTCATTTGCAATGCTTCATTTACAACTTATTAAAGCTCTATGTATGTTTTTGGACATAACGTCATGTATGTCTATCATTTCTCTTGAATGTATATGTTTTTATGTTTGTTGATGGAAAGTGTAAAGTGAAGTTTGTTGTATTTATAGGATGTTTAAGATTTGAGGGAAACTCAAGACGAAAGTGGCATAGAGTTGGTGAAGGATTTTGCGTGTCTACAGCTCAAGCCCGGAGCCTGCATGGCAACTAGTTTTACAAACTTATAGATTTCAAGCAGCGTTTTACTTTATTTTATTTTATTTTTATCTGATATTTTCGACTTTTGTTAATATTTATGTTATATTGAAAAAATTATGTAATAAATCTAAACTTATATTTTAGAGGATGTGTGTTAAACACATTTTTCAAATTCTCAAACAACGTACAATACAAATCAAAGGGCTTATAGACTAACAATATTAAGTGACTCATTGATCTAGTGGTCGATTTGAGCCCCACAATTGATAAAAAGTTGAATAAAAATGCGTTGCAATATAATATTTCTTTTTTAACTAAAATATAATAAAATAGAAATAAAAATAGGAAAATCTCAATAAATAGTTTACTTCTCATGGTATCAACCTTTTTGCTTTTGAGATATATTAAAAAAATTTGAAACAAAAATTCATAGAATTATATAAACATCTAGTACCAACTTTACTCCATGCTTTGGAATAAAATACAAATACCAAGGTACATGATATATATGTGGATTCTACACGGAGAAAGATGTTTGTGTATGTCTGATTTCATAAAAAGGATCTCAACAAACGCGTTTATGTGGGACTCATGGAAACTTCATTTTATGGCAATCATATTAACCAAGACTTTTGCTCTGATTCTACTAATTTTGCTATACATGTTAACATATAAATTTTGTTGATTTAATTAGAAAAATGGAGTAATTTAATTTTATTTTCAATAAATAAGATCTTAATGTTAAGATCAAATATCTATTTGTAATAAGTGCAACTTTGTACAAATAAATGATAATTTGAAATTAACCAATTCATGTTCGGTGGACAAAATTAATTACCTATTTACCTTTTACCCTTTTTTTCGAAGATGTATCGTAAAAATTATTCAAATAAATAAATAAATAATATTCAATAATATTCCGTATATCAATTAAATTATCAACCAAAATTAAATCAAAAATTATAAAACTCAAGTATAAAAGAAAAGGAAAAAAAGTAAAAAAAATTCAGTCAATGAGTCTTGAGAATAAAACTATTCTAGTCATTGTTGTCCACCGCCACCGCCGCCGCCCACCTCTCTTTGTTGCCGACCTTCATTGTTGTTGCTCCTCTTAGCAAAAGCCGGAAACCATCGACCAAATCTACCTCAACTATATTCTTTTGGTTAAAAAAACAAATACAACTTTGACAGCAGAAAATTTACTTAAAAATAACAATTTTTGAATGAGGATGTGATGTAAATCTATATTTTTATAAGTGAAAAAACAAAACGGTGTTAAAATGTTAAGTACACTATTTATCACCTATTTTATTTGAAGTATGTGTACTTGCCTCCTCATGTCACGTTTTGTTTAGCAAGTAAAGAGATAGTACACTATTTGTCACCTATTTTATTTTTTAAAGTATACTTCTCTTCTAATGCTACTTTTTTTCATTAAATAAAAAAAACTATTTATACCATCATTTTATTATTCACTAGATCAAAATCTTTATTAATTGGTTAGAAGGGATAACTAGGTGAATGTTGTATATATATAATCATTGTCTTCCTTTTCTAGTTAATGAGATAATGACAGAAAAATTCTCAAACTCTCTACAGAATTATGTTACAAAAGTTTATTACTAACAAGCATAAAATATTTCGAAATCTTTTAGGCTATAGAACCACATCATTCTACGAGTTGATGGGGGTATTCGTTGCTATCCCTTTGATTGAAGTATACAATCTACTACGTATAATATTATATAGATACTAGGCTTATCTAATACCATCTCAGAATCCGAGCTAAGGTTTATTGACTTCTCATACTGAGTTTAAGCTCAAGACAATGGAAAAATGTGAGCCTTTGATAAACAGAAGATGGGCATAACTTAAGACCATGAGTAAGAGTTCCACGAAGATACATAAGAGTGCGCTTACGTTGTGCTCACGAATTAAATTTTTTTTTTAAAAAAAAAGAAAAGAATGGAAGAGAAGGAAAAAAAAAGTATATTTTATTCCTTCCAAATCATCTCAAATATTGGAAGAAAATTTTTTAAACCAAAATCTATTAAATTATCATTTCTTTTCTCTTCCTTTCTATCTTTAAAAAAAACTCAAGAAAACAACTTGTTTTAGAATCCTTTGTCTTAAGGTTATGTAGATATGGTTCACGATGGTCATGCACATACATGTTGAATCGCAAAACAATTTATGGACAGGGGAGGATTCAGTTTGGGGGCACCAGGGGCAGTTGCTCATACGAGGATTTTGAAACGAAGGGTAATTTTCAACGAAAGTTACGATGTTTTAGTTTTTCCCCTCACAAAATACACTATTAATAAGGATTAGTTGAACACATTATACATAAATGCGATGCGATACAGTGGTAAGACACTTTCTCCCTATCTAAAATGTTATAGGTTCCATCCTTCTCAACAACATTTTTTTTTAATAATTTACCCATATGAAAAAACATTTGTGGCTCCCCCCTAGGATAGGTAAACGTGAGATACTTCAATCCACCGACTAGACTCCGATAAAGAGTAGTGAAAAGTGGACCATAAGGAGGGGAGGGGGGGGGGGGGGGGGGGGGGGGGGGGGGGGCTGGATTTTGGGTCGATCGGTGTGCTACAAGTGACCATATCGACATGTGTAAGAATATCATGAGACAATATAGTCCAGAACAAAATAAACCAGTTGCAGAGCGAGTGCAAAAACATCGAGAAAAAAACGTTAAGAAAGTAAGAACGATCCTAGCAAATATTTTGGAAAGCCGAAAGTCATAGGAGTCCATGTTTGGAGTATAGTCCTATTCAACTATACCCCAAATTAAATCATCAACTTAGACCGATTCCGAAACACCTTGCCTTGACACTGGACCGGTCTACAAAAGAGGTTAAAATGATTTCGTTCATCTCCAAAGCGTTAAACTTATCTGGAAAAAAAATTCCGTCTAACAAATACCCACCAATTCCCTTACTTGGCAAACACGGCGTACTTTGTAAGGTCATAGGCATTTAATGACTTAACCACACTTCGTATTTTTATTAAATGTTAAGTCGAATTTCGATGACTAAACACTACGGGTGTTCAAACGCCCGGTTTCGGTTGAACACGGTTATTCGATTTGGGTTTTATCGATTTTCAAAAAAAAAGAAAAAATTGAATCGCCGAACAATTCAACCAAATAGGCACAAACCACCCAAAAAACATTTGGGTTGATCGGTTTGGGGCCCGTAAATCCGAAATTCTAAAATAAGTTTAAGACATCCACTTTGATCTTAAACACCTCGATTCAATCATACAAACATTAGAGTAAAAAAAACATGAACACTTGAATATCATCAACAAAAATTATTAAAGTATCAATTAAAAATTACTAATTTGTCAATGAGAAATATTCAATTAAGCTTTTATGGTTGATTGGTTTTAATCCTAAATTTAGAAAAATGGCGTTTTAGTAAAATATATCGGGTTTCGGGCGGGTCCTAATTTGGATATTAATACCCAAATCCAATCCAAAAACCACATTATATACTCGGGTGAAACCAATATCCGGTCCAAATCCGAATTACCCACCAACGTTTCACCCATATTCATTTGGATTGGACGGTTTTCGGTTCAAACCGTTTAATGAACACCTCTACTAAACATCCCAAACACTATTATTGAAGAGCACATCTATTCACCTACTATGACACACACGACCCAAAAAGGGCTGTAAGGAAGCCATACCATGTGACAGGTAAGGACCCAATAGTGCTACGAAACTGTTGGGTTGTACGAAAACTCTTTGTTATTAAATCCACCATTAGTTGTATAAATACCATTTCTCAAGAGTTAAAGCAAAAACTAAATTCGCTAAACATTTATCACAAGAATATTTTCCGATCATCGAGAGAGTATATACCCAAATTCCTAATCCTCACCACATTCATTATTTCATTCTAACATTATATCATGATCACCTTTTTCACCATTAATTCTTACACCAGAGGTCGATCGGAATCCTCTCCAATGAGGGTAACATGTTTTCTTTCTTATTGTTGTCATAGCCATCACTAAGCCGAAGGTCAAGCCCGCGCTAGAGGTTCAGACACCTGGCGATAATGTACTTCAAAAGTCGTAGATGCTATACGTATACAACTAGAGTCATATTGTCAAACAATACATGGCAGCGGAATTTAAGATCACATAGTAAATAATAAATCGAATAAATAATTACCTTGAATTAGAAGCAAGTGAAAGTCGTAGATCTAGGTGTAAGATCTAATCTACGGTTACGTACGCTACACCTTCTTTTAACAACAGACTAGTATGCTAGTACACATTTAATTACTTTAAACAACAATTGTCTTGCAGCAACTCTTTATTACAAAAACCTAAATAAAAACAAAAACCCTTTTTATTTTTAAAAACCGATCGGCTAAGGTTTCTTTTAAACCTTAGTCGACATTTGTATTATTGAAGTAATTAGGGTTTAGGGTTTATCTTCTATTTATAGGTTTTCAAATCTAAGAGTTTGAGTTATATTACAATAAGGAAACCTCCTTATTTACATAATAAACCCTCTATTTAATAAATATTTACACTTAACCATTAAGTAATATTTAATAAATAAATTAAACTTGTAGTCGTGTCTAAATGTCGATGTGTGCGCTCCCGTAGTCTCACACATTTACGGACACACATTTGTTAAAACTATTCAAATACCAACAGCTCCCACTTTTGAATAATTTTCAAACAAAATGTGATAACATTGATTAATGTCTAGCAACATATCAATGCTCCCATAAATGTACGAGTAAGTTTCTCCAAAACTCACTTGTGAGTCTAAATTCGGTTCATATCCTTTTGTTACAGATACTTAGTTAAAATATTTTGATGGATCAAAATCATTCCATTTTAACTACTGTTTCTCATTTCGCGAATCACTTAAAGATTACCAAATACTATCGAGACACATCTGGATTTATTTGGGTTCGGCCGAACATACATCTTAAGTATTCATGAGTGGCCCAGTTAGTATCTAACTTCAGGGAACAAATCCTATCTTGACTACAATTGGTAGTCATCGTATTTCGCAACATTACCAAAAATAGCCTTTATAACACCCTTATTCAGGAGTGCGTTTGACTAGAATCAAATAATGCACTACGTACATGATTCCCAACTTGCATCTCAAGTCAAAGGACATTAAACCTTATGAATTATACTTAATGACAAGGATCCATAAGTACTAATTCATGTGGGATAATCTCGTGTTCATCTCAATGTACACTATCCGGGTTAGTGAGCCAAGCTGACTACTCAGACATTGTCTTAATTTAATCATATTCCCATATGATTAATCGACAATGGATATTTAGAATTAACATTTAAAATTTATATTTAAATATAAATCAAGGATTAAAACATGAAAAATTGGATAACAATTATATAAGAAATGAAATCACATATCCTCAATATTATTCATTCTTAATAAAATGGTTTATTACATCCATATGTCCAAATACTATATCAATCACAGATTACATGAAACAACTAGATAAACGAAGTCCTATACCCTCAACCAAGTGAGTTAGGTTCGTCTTTACCAAAGCCTTGGTGAAAGGATTAGCTAAGTTGTCATCTGTGTGAACTTTGAGTACTTGAATTTCACCTTGTTCGACTCTTTCATGAATATAGTGAATTTTCTTCTGAAAGTGTTTAGCTCCCTTTTGAACCCTCGAGTTCATTGGCTATGATCATTGCACCATTTTTGTTGCAATATCTATCCAAAGGAGTCTTGGCTGTGGGAACAATACCAAGTCCTATAATAAATTTCCGAATCCAATCCATTTGCATCTCTGGAAGATGCAATATACTCAGATTCTGTTGTAGAGATGGTTATTTCTGAAATCCAGCATCACAATTTCCAATATTAGCCTCAGGATTTTCACCATACATGACAAGAACCATATCTTTAGTATCCCTAAGGTACTTTAGTATGTTCTTTATAGCAATCCAGTGTCTTTCGCCTGGATTCTGTTAAATCTTGTTAACAATGTTCTGTGCAAAAGCCACATCAGGCCTTGTGCATCTCATCACATAAAAAATATATCCTTTTGCCTAAGCATAAGGTATCCTTTGCATGCGCTCCATTTCTTGAGGTGTAAGAGCACTATCCTTGATGTTGAGATTAAGTCTATCTTTCATTGATAATTTTCCATGTTCGGAATTTTCTATACTAACTGCTTAAGTATATCATCAATGTAAGCCTTTTGACTTAACTCAATTATCCGCTTAGATCTATCTCTCAAGATCTTGATTCCCAAATCAATACTGCTTCTCCTAAGTCTTTCATGGCAAAACATTTTCCAATATGAGATTTAACATCTTCAAGCATTGGAACACTGTTTCCCATTAGCTATATGTCATCTACATATAAGACTAAGAAAGTAACATTACTTCCACTGAATTTGTTTGATACACACATGGCTTATCGAAATTCTGAACAAAATCAACCTTTTGATTTCTTCATCAAATCTTTTATTCCAACTTCTTGATGCTTGCTTAAGTCCATAAACGAACTTCTTTAGCTTGCATACTTGTTGGAATGTAATGGATCAATAAAACCTTCTGCTGATACATATAGACGTCATCTTCTATATAACCATTTAGAAAGGTTGTCTTGACATCCATTTGCCATATCTCATAGTTATAGAACACCGCTATGGCTAAGAGAATTCTAATAGCTCTTATGTCTGTCATTGGGGAAAAGGTTTCCTCATAATCTATACCATAGACTTGAGTAAATCCTTTTGCCACGAGACGAGCTTTATAGATATGTATTTTCCCATCCATGTATGTTCTTTATCTTTAAAAAGAAACATATGCAATCAATAGTCTTGGCATTTGGAGTTTTATCTACCAAATTCCAAACTTCGTTGTCATTCATGGATTGAATCTCCAAATTCGCAGCTTGAAGTCATTTCTCAGAGTTTGGACCTGATAATAACTTTCAAGTTTCGAGGTTCATTAAGATCCCCTTATACGTCACCATCCTCTATATTAACGTTTAAGTTCAACCTAGAAGGTGTACGTATAGTCCTTTCGGACCTACGAATTGGAGCATCAACAATTTGTTGTTGAGACTGAACTTGTGGCTCAATCACAACTTGAGTCGGACTAGATTGAGGCATAACCCGAGACTCAACTCTATCCCCCCCCCCCCCCAAATTGTTGATCACCAGTGTGAGTAGAAGGTGATGTATCTCCCTCTTGAACCTTGTCAAGTTCTACAACCCTCCCACTGTTTCCTTGTCCGATAAGCCGTGTTTCGAAAAACTCGGAATATCGTGCAACTTGAACAGTTTGTTGGAATCATATTGAGAATGCATAAAGCAGGCTCTAGAGCATAATCCCAAAAGATAATGGCAGAATATTAAGGTTCATCATTGATCATACCCTGCCAAGCAAGGTTCGATTTCTCCTCTCCGATACACCATTGGGTTGTGGAGTATAGGAAGGAGTAAGCAATTGGACAATTCCACATGCTTTGAGATGATCCTTAATCTATAGGCTTAAGTACTCACCACCACAATCCGATCAAAGGATCTTGATGGTTTTGCCGAGTTGATTTTCTACTTTCGTTTTGAAACACTTTGAATGTTTCAACCACCTTATGTTTATGTTTAAGCAAGTTAAACATAACCATAACTGTTGAAATTATCCGTAAATGTAACGAAATAGTTAGCACCTTTCTTTGACACATGTCTAAAGGGATCACATACATCAGTATGTATGATTTCTAAAAGATCAGTTGCCCTTTTCGTCTCATACGGAAAAGGTTTCCTTGTCATTTTGCCCGACACACACAAGATTCGCATTTATCAAATAAAATATCATTTGACTTTAAAAGCTGAGAAGCCTTTTAATGCAATACTTGTATATGTGCGCAATACAACAATGTCATAAATAGGTTGAGTCCAAGTTTGACTTAACGCATTTAGTGCTAATAATAAATATAGAATTAGAATTTAAAGAAGAATGAGCATGCAAATCTATTTCATATATGTCATTAATATCAATCATATTAGTATAATAACATTATGTTCGAAACATAAATACCAAATTCATTATTCTGTAAAACATAAACTGAAACATTCCCCCTAACATAAGTAAGTGCATAATAACAATTGTCTAATACAATTATTATGCCCTAGGGTAAATGTAAGTCTTAACTTCTAATGGCTTTCATAACTATACGTTTGACATAGCCTACGTATAGTTATAAAGATCCATTCTTCAGTTTCTTCTTTGTTCTAAATCCTTGTAAGGAATCACAAATATGAGTACCACAACCAATGTCACATACTCAGGTATTTGTTTTTAGAGAAAAAAAACATAATTTTATAAGTGAAGATACCCGAAGATCCGGCGTTGCCGACTCTCTTCTTATCTTGCACCTCGGCTAGAGTAGGACAATTCCCCTTTCAATGCCTAATCACTTAACAATGATTTCAACCATCATCCTTAGTAGGATGTTCTCTTTTCGCTAGAGGGGTTAGCTTAGGCTTGTGAATATAAACAATTGCTTGTTTATTCGTTCCATCTTGTTTAGCTTTGCCCTTAGCTTGCGGTTGTCTTTTCTTATCTGAACCATACCACCACTGACCGCTAGGATCTGGTCGGTAACCGATTAGGAAGGAATTTCTCAAACTCTACGAGCATCATATGAAGTTCTTGAGAATTTTAGCCATACCATGCATATTGTTGTTAGGTGTAAATTCATCAATACCTTGTGAAAGGCAATTTAGAACAACAATAGTTTAATGATAGGGTAATTCATCATTTCCAAATGATTAACTTAGCTTGTTATGTTGACAACGTGAGTCCATATTGACGTTCCGGCAACATGTTTTCACTAATGTAATTCTTGAATCAAGTCGTTCAATTCAAGACCAACTTGTTTCTCATACATAATGTGAAGCTTAAAAATCATTATATCCGACTACTTATCGCCGCTTGATAAGTTGCCCGAGTTATCTCATCATAAGCATTCTTCGGCTCAAGAGATATCTGTTTATTAATGACTGGTAATTACTTCATCGCTCATAGAACGATTCTCAGCTGATGAAACCAATCATTAAAACTTGGTTCAGTAAGTATTTCACCTTTGAACATTGTTTTGATTCCTGACATAATCCCGCTTAAATCGGGATTTTGTGCCATTTCTACAAAACAGAAGAAAGTTCTCATTAGTACTTTCGACATAAGATTTCTTAACAAAACGTAAAACCCATGGTTTACTTTCCGTTAAGACTAGGACCCAATTGACATATTACCGTTCCATCAGTTGATCTGCTAGGAACTAAATAATACTCAAAAGGTAAGTGACGATCCGTAATTGCATTTACCGGTGCAACTCCTAGAAAATGGGACTTAATTTCATAATTCGATCCGAGCATCAAAATGGTGATCGTGACATTAATTATGTTTCGTCGCATCTTATCGCTATCGGCGTTTACAGTCTCACTGCATAACCCGATTTAAGTCATCCGACTGAAGACTGCAGATAGTCCACCACAGTCTCACTATGAGTGGTAATCCGCCTTGGATACACTTCACCTACGTCTCACGTAGAGTGACGAGCAAGTACAAGTTGTCTAGGCAATACGGATAGCAATTGACTTAAATTCCATGGGTGTTAAAAATCTGCGTACGCAATTGCCATGCAACAATTTCGTAACGTAATTTAATTAAAAACAAAATGTTTTTATTTTACTGGTAAACATGTTTCTATGATTACCTAATTTATACAACTAATCGTAACATGGTCATCATTAAAACCCTTTCGGTAGCTCTACGAGAGTACGACCAGGAAAGCATGTGAGGTGTAGCGAATGGTTCAACATTTCTTAATAGCATTGCCTCATTAGGAGTGTACCCCACGTCACATAACTTTCCTAGACATCGTCCCATGTTGTAGGTGAGCCTAGTTGGGTAATAATACACTGAGCATGTACAATCTAGTTATAAATTACCAATCACACGTTTATTAAATCGATGGTTTTTAAGATATTTTGTAAATTTATACGTTCCGTCGCTGTACCAAATTACGGTATATAAACCCAACCAAATGCAATATAGAACGTATAAAAGTGCCAAATTAAATTAATAACTCGTCATAATAATTCTTTAGTCTTATTATTAAATTTTGTTTCTTTCAAAAGACATTTGACAAACAATATTTATAATAAACAATTTAGAATTATTCTACGCAACTAATTGGGTAATGCCTAAAAAGTCTCTATGGTCATCGTTTACATATTGAATCACTCCCGTTTCAAAGGAAACGGACCACATACATCCGTCCAAATAAACAAGTTTGGATTGCGTAAGCTATCAATATGTAAACAATTCGTATATCAAATAAACCACACATAACTTTTTATCATACAAATCCTTTTGTGTCGCACATATTCATATAACAATTAATAATATGTCACTAATTCAATTTACTTTTTAACAATATCAATATATCTAATTATGCTTACAAAGTTATGCATGTAACTTTATAAACATAATTTTGCATAAAAGTAAATTGGGTAATTAAACATCAAATTGCAAGGTAGATTGATTTCAAATTAACTTTTTAATTTTGTAAAATTATACAATAAACCAACCTTAGATCCCCCTTAATTTTGATGTTTTAGATCCAAAATAATATTTACCTATGTTTTGGCTGATACCACTATAGGTATACAACTAGAGTCATATTGTTAAATAATACATGACAGCGGAATCTAGGATCACATAGTAAATAATAAATCGAATAAATAATTACCTTGAATTAGAAGCTAGCGAAAGTCGTAGATCTAAGTGTAAGATCTAATCTACGGTTACGTACGCGACACCTTCTTTTAGCAACAGACTAGTATGCTAGTACACGTTTAATTGCTTTAAACAACAATTGTCTTAGCAGCAACTTTTTATTACAAAAACCAAAATAAAAACAAAAACCCTTTTTCTTTTTAAAAACCGATCGGCTATTAGAATAAGGAAACCTCCTTATTTACATAATAAACCCTCTATTTAATAAATATTTACACTTAACCAATAAGTAATATTTAATAAATAAATTAAACTTATAGTCGTGTCTAAATGTCGATGTGTGCGCTCCCGTAGTCTCACACATTTACGAACACACATTTGTTAAAACTATTCAAATACCAACAGATGCAACTTAGAGTAGAATATGTGCAATATATCAATATATAATGTAACAAGCTAGGTTCATAGGAACCCAAAGGGCCATCGTTTTTGGTTCCGATTTTTAACATAACACGCAAGCACACTTAACACTTAGAAAATATTAAGAGCTTTGACACTTGTTTTCCGTAGACATATTTTGCTCAGATGTAATAACACAAGTAAGGAAATTTAAAAGATTAATTATGTTTATTGTATAAAAAGAATTACATAATATATATTCCACAAACAAGACTACATGACATGTAATCTAAACCGGTTCTACTTCCAGTATAAATAAACGATCTTAGAAAACTATACTCCTTCAAACTTACAAGTAAAATAATGTTTGAGCTTGGTTCATGCTAATTATACGCTTTTCATTACCTTGATGGTCGAACAAGTACAGATTATAGTCTGCTTGTGAGCAACCAATGTTACGGAACTTGCTATGATATAGTGAACTGGTTTTATACACTACAACAAAAAGGTTATTTTTTCGCACTTTTTAAGGCATATTTTCGCACTTAAAAGCACGAAAATTTAAGAAGTTCGCATTTGATTTGTGTGCGAGGAATATTGGCGTAACAAAATTCTTCACGCTATTAAATGTGAATGTATGAGGTTTTTATTCACACTTGCAATTGTGAAGATTTTGTAATAACTATTCACACTTCTAGGTGTGGATGTAATTTATCACACTTCCAAATGTGAGGATTTTCTAATAATTCTTCACACTTCTATGTGTGAAGGTAATTTATCACACTTTCAAGTGTGAATTTTCTAATAATTCTTCACACTTCTATGTGTGAGCATTATGATTTGTCACCCTCGAAAGTGTTGGGAATTTAACATCATTCCTCACGCTTTTATGTGAGAATTTCACTATAAATTTTATATTTATAATATATATAATATACTACAACAATATCGAAAAACGATAATAAAACAAAACATATGTAAAAGATTGATACTTTAATAGATCTTTAAAAATTTTAATTGTCATACATGAATTAAGTAAACACTAAAATTCCAAAAGGATCTAAATACAAATTCTGTATGGATTTCCCGACAGGCAATAATGAACATTGCAGCAGTATCTGGTTGTTGAGCTTCACGGAGTGTTGCAAGTGCATCTTGTAATGAACCCGCTGCTATATATAAAACCAAGGCTCTGCAATCGGAAATCAAAAAGATTTAAATCCATTTTATGAGAAATAAAATTGAATAAAAGGGAATCCAGAAGTTTATGAATGGGTCAATTTGGGTTATGTTTTATCTCTAGTAAGTCAAATGAAAACAAATGTCGATACCTCCAGATGTTAAATTCGACATGAAGGACACGTCGAGCCCATCTATGTAATACCCTGTAAAACCACATAGTCATACTTAAGTGTTTAGTGCTTTTTCAATCAATGAAAATGGATCATGTAGTAGAGTTGATATCGAAAAATGCATGAAATTAATAAATAAAGCAACAAAAAAGCCAATGAGATACTGAGCTGAAGATGTTAAGATACAAACCTTGCATAATCCGTTCCTTTTAAATGAGTTGCTGCTAATGTTGCATCATCTGTCCAGCATCCAGCCTCTTGTAGCTGAAGCATAGACGCAAATAAAATAAAAAAATCAATCATACGACGTATAAACAGGCCTTTCATGTTCAAGATTTTAACATTTTATCCAACGCCTTTTTGGTACTATCCAATTAAGATCTAAAATGCATATCATTCTATCCGGTGAAATTCGCAATTGCTTGTAGAGTTATAAAGATTCATGCAAATGCAGAAAATTATATTATGATATTAAACTAATTGAACTTCTAACCTCAGAACAAGCTTCTTTATATCTCCCTACAGCACAAAAAACAGATGTGTGCCAGATAACGACTTGTCAGTCTCCACCATATTTGCGGCAACCACCTAGAAAAAAATAGCAAGTGAACAAAAGGCAATTATAAATAATTGAGTTACTTACATATATGGCCTCAACGGTTTATCGGGTATTACGAATCCAATTCCTCATGCAAAAATTTTGCGGGTTCAATATCTACTTTCAATGTTTCATTAATGGTTTGGTCCTTTACTACTCCCTACTTTCAATTATTATTACAGGTTTCGTCAGACCAGATTCGTAAGAAAAATTCGAATGTGAGGACCAAACTTTCAAAAGGTTTGTAGGAGGACCCGATTAGTAATGCCCGCTAAATCCTAGGGGGTATATATGTAATTTACTCGAAATAATTAGAATGGATACTCTGATATTCTAAAGAGGAAAAGCAATATAGGTATTGAATCTCAACTAACTACCTTTACGGTAAGTTCATTTAGGGATCTTGAGACTGCAGATGAAAGTGAAACGGCACGCAAAGCGTTCGGATAGAAATAAGGGCTCTCTCGAGGAGTAGAAAGCATTAAAAAAATACGTATGTATCAAAACAAACCAACCTTTTAACTTGCAAAAGGCTTAGTTTCCAGTTACGTGATTGTGAATGAAATTGAACATTGTTAGCAATAGAATTAACTAAAGAGAAATTATAATAAATTTTTAATAACATCATCTATAAGAAAGTAAATAAAAAGAGTAACAAAAAAACGGGTCGTTGTTATCTCATTCAGTTTAGGGTCCTAGTTTATGAGTTAAGTTTTCGCAACTAATATTTTCCTTAAGCATAAAGTACTATCAAAATCGTGAAAAAAACAACATGAAAAATACCTCATCAGTTGAACCAAAACAGTCTTCACACTACCAGATATGTTGAATAAGAAAGTTTTTCCTTCTTTTTAGCAGTGTAGCAAAGTCTAGATAAAAAGCAATAAACAAATAACTGAATAAGAATTTGAGTTTCTACTATTAACCAGCTATTTTCTTATGCAATTAGCAAGAAACATACTCTTATTAAACATCCACCGCAATTTCATAGGCAGTTACTTAAGTTAAGGCAGAAACAATGAATTTATAAACAGTGACGGAACAGAAGCTTCAATGTTTGAATTTCGTCAGCAGCTTATGAGATAAAATAACGTGAATAAAAGAGGGTGGGACAGCGACATATAAAAGTTTGAAATAAAAAGAGTTTAATTACAAACAAAAAACAAGAATTATAGTGTTGTTTAAAACTTGGTTGGCGTATGCACCACAACATCAGTAAAAACACACAGAAAGAGGGTAAAGGTATGTTAATCGAGAGCAAAGGCAAACAAATGAATACTGAAAAAACTGTTAAGAGTAAAATAGTCCATGTAGTAAATGTCATGGTAACCATCGTTCCAAAAACAACCCTATAAAATACTAAACAGGTTACGAAACTAACCTTCAATAAGATTATGATGTGCTGACTGAGGGAATAGAGCGGGATTTGTTTTAAATTTAAAACGTAACTTGATCTCACATTTGAATACTCTTTCTTTTCCATACCACGTTTTAGCTACAATTTTTCATAATTTAAGTTCAGTATGTTAGGATGGGCAAAATGGAAGCATTTATGATTTAACAAGTTAGATAACACTGAAACCTTTTGTTTTGCAGATTTATAAAATATTAAACACATACTAATATAAGTAATTCATACACGCATAATAGTGTTATATTACCTAGGAGCGAGGATCAATAGGGATGGTTATTCCATATCTGAACAGGTGAGATGGAATGATAACATAACTAATACATTAAAAAAGGATAATACGAACACATTTTCATACAAGTTGATGAAATTTCATTCCTAGGGCCTAAACATTTGTTATGCATGTAGCGGTATTACTTGAGTTATTTATGAACACAAACAAACTGACTCGAGAAAAACAAAAATAGAAAATAAATAAAATGTTACTCTATCATACTCATCTCATATCAGTGTTTTTCTCCACGTTTCCTAAAACCATCATACATAATGGTTTAAACATACGCAAATAAAAAGAGTTTAGTTGATTTTTATAAAACTGTTTCCTTTTCATCACTATATTTGGTCAAATTAATTTAAAAATGGCAATCATCAAGAAACTCACCAAGCCTATTCCAAGGACATCAAATTAGCAAAACATGTATTTGATTTATATTCTCGACATAGTCCACCCTCCTGCATATCGTACATACAAGAATAATTAGTAAATGCTCACATTCACATAGCACTTAAAAAGAGGACATAGTATGTACCACGAGATGAAAGTTTAAGAGTTCATTCAGACATTTTATCAAACTCTTAGAGTGCATATAAAACGGCCAAATAGAAAACTTGTTAAAAGTGATAAATTTATCAAATTACACAATAGATAACTAGTAGATTGAGAGCACGATGTAGCAAAACCTTGCAGGTAGCAAATAGACAGTTATCCAAACGAATCAACATTATCATTGAACTAAAATACTACCATAGAGAGTAAAATCGTGTAAACTGCAAACCTAATTATTAATTTGGTGATTGGATGCTTAATTCATGGAGTTCAAATTGATCGGTTTTAATCGAGAAATTAATTTAAGGATTTACCGTTCGAAGCCTGTCAACTGAAGAAACAGAAAATGAGGCGCCATAGAGGAATCTAGAAGTAGATACGGTGGTTGTGATGACCGACGGCTAGCTGAGGTCCGGCGACAAGCTGAGGTCCGGCGGTAAGCGGAGGTCTGGCGGTAAGCAGAGGTCCGGAGGTAAGCGGAGGTCCGGAGGTAAGCGACGGTCCGACGATAAACGGCGGTCCGGCGGAGGTGATGTAGACGACGGTTGTTAAAGTAAAATTTTGCACCTGTAGCCCTTCGTCCGGCTAACTGACGAAGGGAGTATAATTGGTATACACTAGTGTTGAATTAACTATGTTTACAATGGCATTCAATATTACAATGATTGATAATGAATGTGGAGAATAATATTAATGAGAAAGTTGTTTATATAAAATGTTTGCTACTACCAAAAATCTCTCTCTTCTATTCCCTTTTTGTCCTCTACTTATATGGCAAATGTCCGGTCCTTACCCAGGGGATAATGCCGAAGGACCGGTCCGTCCCTGTTCTGTCTTCAACTTCCCATGCTTGCTAACGACGTGGCTCATTTCCTTCCACATCTCTCAGTTGCCTCAGTCATTTAATGCAAGCGCGTGGACGGCGCTTTGTCTCCCACGCTCTTCTTCATTAAATGCTATGACCGACTCTGTATTGTCCATCATTAATGCCACACTTCTTTTAATGCTCCCACTCTCTGATATGTTTGACCACTCTTCTTACCTGCCGCAGCCTCTACTCCCTAATTATAAGGCCCATCGGTGGGTGGCTGGGACGAAGGGTCATATCCTTTGTGAGCAATAAATACCCTATCCCAACATCTCCCCCCCTAGCCTAGAGAAGTGAGTAAAGAAGTGGGGGCCCGTTTCTGCTCGAATCTTCACTAGACTATGATTGCCTGACGTTGCCACTTGCTCTTGGAGGGTGATTATTGCCTATTGTTTTTAAATGCACTTGATTTGATAGGTGAAATGATTGATTTTGTGTGGAAACTTGCGAGCTTGCTGATTTCCCTATAAATAGTCTTCAATATATTAGGTATTCTGATTTTATTATCCTTTCCTTTTCTTCCCCTTTTTTCGTTTTTCTTCCCCTTTTTTCGTTTTCTTTTTAAGCCCATCATCATTGCTCGCTACTTTCCTTATTCCGATTTCACCGATATGGGGAAAGGCGACATGCTTACTTCTCGTTGCAACCTTAAATACTCCTCGTTTATTGATCTTATCAAAGATTATGGCTTGAAATCGGAGTGGCGAGTCCGTAATCACGCGGCGGAGACCAACGTCACCAGCTGCCCCGAGGATTCATTAGCGATGTACACTCGTTTCTTTGATTCAGCCAACGTTCGAATTCCCTTTACTCGTTTCTACTTGTCTGTTATTGAATATTATCAGATGACTCCGATTCAGATGAATCCTTCGGGTGCCTTAAGAATGACCAATTTTGAATTGCTATGTAATGCCCTGGGTTTCCCTGCTACTTTGAACTTGTGGAGAAGCTTCTTTAAACTGATCCGTTCAGGAGACTGGTTCACCATTGAACGCCGACCGAAGGTGGACAACGAGGAATGGGAATGCTTCCGTTCAGTGCCTACTAGCTTGAAGCTGTGGAAAGATAGGTTTATTTGGCTTGATGCTTCTGTAGCCCCCATACCGATTCACTGGAGACCTATTCTTCAAGGTGGGATATCTGACCCAACTCCTGTTCTTACTGACGAAGAGGTGGAGCGTTGCCGGTTGATTTCGAAAAACAAGATCCCTGCCCGCACTCATGATGAGGCCGTGTTGGTACTCGGTGGTATAAGTCGCCATTGGACCTCGCTAAATATGGACCCGTCCATTCACCGGAATGGTCTTCGTAAGTTTCTTAATTTTTTTCGAAGCGATATTTTTCGTCTTTTTGCATTACGCGTAACTTTCTCTCTCTCCTCTTTTTTTTATATATGAGCAGCTATATCTTTGTTGGACTATCTGAAGCTTGATACCTTGGCCGGAGTTTCATTTCCTTTGATTGCCCTAGGGGAAAATGTCCCTGGTATTTTGGAGCGGGGGATTGGAGATTTCATTTTTCCCTCTGCTAAAGTTCAATCTGTGATACCTGGCGTGGCTGCTCTTGTGGTGGATCCTCCAGCAACATCTGTTCCACCAATAACACGAAAGAGGCGACAAGTTCAGGGTTCTGGTATGCTGAAAATCAAGCGAGGAAAGCTTACTCCTGTAGATGGTATATCTATATCTTACGTCATATCTTTTATCTTGTCTACATATTGTATCTTAATGTATTGTACATATATGGCAGATCCTTCTTCCCACAGTGCCACACCCTCTCTGGATCTTCCCCCTACTGCTCAAGCTTCCAGTTCTCGTCGTCCAGTAGTTTCCTCCTCTGTTGGTCCGGAAGTTAGGGAACCTACTCCTTCTGGTGACCAATGCCAGAATGTAGTTACGCATGTTGACGAAGGGGAGAGTATACAAGTGGAACCCCTTGTTACCGAAGCCGAAGGTTCTTTTACTCCCCATTCAACAAGTGACAGGGAAGATCCTTTATCCGCTCTCTATGTGGCTGGTTGGAAAGCTAGGTGTGGCAGCGGGATGAACGATCCGGAAGTATGCCAGGACATGCTGAACCATTTCGCTACTCCTGTTGAGGCCTTGCGCTGGAGAAGCCTTCCGGAAGCCACCCTGATTGACAACTATAATGTGCTGCTGGCCCAATTGGCGGTAGCCGGTACTGAGGTCCGTGGTCGTTTTGTGGCTTCCCAGGGTACCGCTGCCAAGTTCGAAAAATCCCTTGTCAAGAAAGAAGGGCGTCTGACGGCTGCGAAAGCCAAGATCCAGGAATTGGATATCAAGCTTCGGAGGCGCACCAAAGCCCAGTTCCGAAGGCTTATGCTCGGGTTGAAGGGACATTGTGAGTCCCAACACAGAATCAAAGACTTGGAAAAACTTATCCGTGATCTAGAGTACACGAATAGTAAGCTCGTAAATGCTCAATCCGCTGCAACCATAGATCCAGGGATGAAATTGGTATCTGTCTCCGACTGGGAAGACTTAGTCGGGAAGGTGAAACTATTAGAAGTTGACAATGAGGGGTTATCTTCTGAAAAGACTGCGGCAGAGGCAGGGGCTGAAAGATTGACAGCCGATAAGGCTGTTCTTGAATGTGAAAACCAGAAGCTTTTGGCCGAAAATGTCACCTTGGGAGTTGAGAATGAGAAGCTTTCGGCCGACAGGGACGCCTTGAGAGAGAAAGCTACATGGCTGATCAAAAGTGGTGTAAAGGTCTTCGTTGAGAAACTCCACCGAAGCCATGAATTTAATGCTCCCTATGGGGACATTGCCACTCTGTATACCAACTCTGGGTATACTCTTGGAGTGCGCAGTGGTTTCCGTCAGGCCCAAAGGAATCTGCCTCTTATGGCCACACCGAACTTCGATCCAGATGCCGATACTAAGTTGGATGAGGCTCTTGGCCGTTTACAGCAACTTTCCCTCCCCTACCTAGAGACACTTAGTCAGGATCCCAATCTCTCAGTGGATGACTTATTGAAGATAGAACCTACTGCCCCTGCTGCTAAATAGTATGTTGTGACTCGTTTTATTTCCTTGTATGGAAATTATGTAATAATGTGTCTGTGTTTGTAATTCTATCACTTTACTCAATATTACAGCGTCAATGCACGAGTTTTTCCCTTTAAATTTTTGTATGTTGCTTCTCTTATATATATATATATATATATATATATATATATATATATATATAATATATATATATATATATATATATATATATATATATATATATATATATATATATATATATATATACAATTGTTGAGCTGGGAAGCGTATTGGCCCTTTTTTTTTTTTTTTTTATATCTATCTACACTAGGATATACGTTCAGACTAGTGGATACGAAAATTTCTGTCCCTATCCGAGAGACAGATATACGTTTTCATATAATAAGAAAAAGTTACATTCATTACATCATACAAAAGAGTTTCTTTTGACATCATTAGACGTAACACTTCCTTAGTAGACCTCCATGCCATGTTCGTGGAATGGGTCTACCTTCTATTTCTTCCAACTCGTAGGATCCGTTCCCAAGGACTTCTTTGATCCTGTAGGGTCCTTCCTAAGTCGGGCCCAGCTTACAGGTGTCTTTTTGTCTGCTTGCTTCATTACTCCTTAGAACCAATTCTCCTTTTTTGAAAGCTTTCGGATTCACTCGCTTGTTGTAGTATCCCTCTATCTGCCTCTTGTACCTTTCTTCCCGTATCGCTGCTATTTCTCTTCTTTCTTCAGCCATATCGAGGTTGAGACGGAGCTCTCTATCATTTTCTTCGGTTGGTCTTGAACTGGTTCTTGCCGTTGGCATACCTATCTCAGTAGGGATGATGGCTTCGGTTCCGTATGCCAGGCTGAAAGGGGTATCCCCATTACTGATCTTTATCATGGTTCGGTGTGCCCATAACACATGTGACAACTGATCTAACCATTTACCCCCTTCCTTATCCAGCCTTGTTTTTATTCCTTCGACCAAGCTCCTGTTTGCCCGCTCTACCTGGCCATTCGCCTGTGGGTGAGCTACTGATGTGAAGTTATGTTGGATTCTCATTTCCTTGCACCATGCTTTGAACGGGTTATCCGCGAATTGCTTTCCATTGTCTGAGATGATGATTCCTGGTAGGCCGAACCGACATACTATGTTCTCCCAAACGAATTTTTTCACTTGGGGCCCTGAAATAGAGGCTAGCGGTTTTGCCTCCACCCATTTGGTGAAATAATCTATGGCCACTAACAAAAATTTTACCCCTCCGGAAGCGACTGGGAAGGGTCCGACGATGTCTATGCCCCATTTGTAAAATGGCCAAGCCGATGTGATGAAATCATGTCGTTCTTGGATGGCCTTGATACCGAAGCATACCTCTGGCAACTTTGACATTCTGGATTTCTTCAGTGCGTCTCGATGCATGGAGGGCCAATAATACCCTAAATTGATTATTTGGCCACGACGGCTCGAGGTCCTGAGTGCATACTACAAGCGCCTTCATGGACCTCTCTGATCACATAATTGGCTTCCTTTGGGCCTACGCATCTCAGTAATGGCATGAGGAAGGCCTTCTTGTATAGTGTTCCTTCCATGAGTACATACATGGGGAGCTTCATCCTTAGCTTCCTTGCCTCCTTCTTGTCGGTGGGCTCTTCTCCCGTTCTGAGACAATGGATGATAGGAGTCATCCAGTTCGGATCAACGTCTTCTATTATCGTAACTACCATCTCCCCTTCCGTGCTCCTGCGGCTCAAGACCTCCACCAAGATTTTCTTTTGCCCTTCTGGATGCGCGAGCGATGCCACCTTGCTGGCTGCATCAGCCTTTGCGTTCTCCCCCCTTGGGATCTGTCGGATGTTAAAGTGCCTGAAACTCTTTATGAGGGTGATCGCCAGCCCTTTATACTTGGCCATGTTTTCATCTTTGGCTTCGAAATTTCCCTTTACTTGATTAGCTACAAGAGCTGAGTCTACTCTAACTTCGAGATCTTGTATCTTCATTTTGATTGCTATTCGTAGACCCGCTAACAAAGCCTCATACTCCGCTTCATTATTCGTGGTTTCGAAAGACAGATTTAGTGCGTATGTGAACTCTTCTCCTATAGGGCTAACAAGAACCATGCCTGCTCCAGATCCTGAACTACTAGAGGCCCCATCAGTATATAGGAACCATACATTACCCTCTGGTGGTGGGGTGGGTGGCTTTGTCGTTTTTTCCTTCTGGCTACTTACCGGTGGTGGAGGGGGCATCGGTACTTCGGTGATAAAGTCTGCCAGGACTTGTCCCTTCATAGCTTGTCTAGGCCTATACTCTATCGAATAGGCCCCTAACTCTATGGACCACTTTGCTAACCGTCCCGACCTTTCTGGAGTTGCTAGTATATCCTTGATAGGTAGTTCAGTCATGACTACGATCGGGTAAGC
>CAJVGC010000591.1:31892400-31947252 GCA_910822075.1 Senecio squalidus | reverse complement strand
TTAGTAGTTTCTAAAAGTAGAACAAGACTTAAGAATAGTTCGAACCAAAACAGTTGATTAAAAGATAGATGCGGAAGTCGTATAACTCTATACGCGCATGATAAGTAACTATGATTGAAATCCATGTATAACGACTACTTGGCATAATAACTTAAGTGTTCACACTAAAACCGATTTTCTGGTCAGAACACGCCCCAAAGTTTCACAATAATGGAGTTTCTCTGATTCTAGTAATATGTACTTAGGTCGCGAACCTCAAGCAAGGAGTGACCTCTCCTAAGTATCGATACCCATAAACGGCTGTTGCTAATAGTGTAATGTTTCTGAACTCTAAAACGGGGCACTTTGAACTCTGTTTCTAAAATAGTAGTCACTTATGGTTAGTTATATCCCTCAAGAGTCACGATAGTTATACGATCAATCAAAGTACATACGAGTGCCGAGAATGGCATTAAATAAGTTTGATATATTTTTGAAGCAAGAGCCGAATAAAGGTGGCGAACCATTAGTTTATCATAGGCCAAACGGCCATAAAACTAAATAAGCATAAGTTTCACAAAAAACGTTCAATAGAGTTCATAATTGTACAAAAGTTCATAATAGTTCCAAAGTTCATTTAGACCTCTTGTTTCCCCCAAAATTTATTTGAAAAACAGTAAATAAGTGGGGTTGTAACTCACGTGAAAATGAGGCGGTGAAAAGATAGCTCGGACGGAGGTGAGTCGGTTCTAACGAAAATCCGGCAGAGCTTCCGCGCTAAATAAAGAATGTCCAAAATAACAAATCACTTTCCCGAAATGTGAAATGAATCTAATGAATCACAAAGACTTACGCTAGAGCGAGAGAATGGTACTAGGAGTGTGCGTGGAGTGACCGGAATAGGAATCAGAATCGCGTGAACCTAAATTATACCGAATATGAAACTGTCAGATTCTGTTGTTGTAATATTTTATAAAATAACATAAAAATCACATTCTGTGATACGAAGTCATAGGAACTGGATTCGTCTCAATCCGACAGTTTTTGAAGAAGTTAGAGTTGTTTACGTATTTAACGCGTTTTAACCGTAAAAACAGTAAATAATAGTAGATTAATTCCAAAAATTCCAGTAAAATCTGTAAAATCATATTTTGATAGATTTTAGACTATGTCAAATTTTTGTAAGCTGATAAATTCGTTTGGTATGTTTTCTAGAAATTCAAGATTAAATCAGATTAAATACTGTAAAATTCATAATAAATCGAAAAATAGGAGTTAGGTTCCCAATTTTTTGACAGTAAGCTACATTTTACAGTTTACATCTTTTTTCATAATTTCGTAATTTTTACATGCATGCAACAGATTCTGTCGATTTCTTCGGTTAGAGTCATAAATCGAAATCTTAAGTTGAAAAACATAACTTTTGTTTATTTTAATGAAAATCCCAGATTTTTCCATCTTATAAACTCCATTTCTACCAATAAAATTTGCATGCAATGGAGTTTTTGATATGTTTTCATCATTTTAGTTATAAAACATATATAGATTTGATGATTTATGTATAATCTTGAGTAAGTATGAAAAATAAGTTCAAGAACAAGATTTTTACCTTTGAAATGATGAAATGATGGTGATGAAAGTATGAAAATATCCTTGAATTACTTAGATTATGCCTTTAGAAGGATTGTTTTTGAAAGAGTTATGTGTTTGTATGTGAGAATTGAGAGAGTATGAGTGTATGTGTGTGTTTGAGTTTGTGAAAAATGAAAGGGACAAAGGGGGTAATGCCAATGTACAAATTCTGGATTCAAGGGGTGTTTGACACCTGTGTTGGTCCATATGGTCGGTTTTGGGTGAGTCACCAAGCACTAGCAACAACAAAATTTTTGAATTCCTGTGCTGAGTTGCGCCGCAACTGATTCTGTTGCTCCGCAAGAGGCTGATTTTCTGACTTTTTCGTTTTTGTTTAGTTTTCTTTGTTAAGTGTTTCGTTAGTTGAAAGTTTCCGGTTATTTTAGATAGGAACTTAGACAAGTTCACTAAGTATTTTCTTGGTATTAGAATTCATTTTGTGATTCCGATTCGATTCCGACGTACACGAGTTTACGAGACAAGTAACGACAAGGTTAATACAAAGTTAAGTTTAAAGGTAGAGAGTGCGGTTTTCACCTGAACTGGGACGGTTGTCACAACCATTTGATTGTACTTTTAATATTAAAAAATGGTTGTTAACATGTGCCCCTAGGGCACAAGTTAGAAAAACCCATCTCTTATTTGATCCAAAATTTAAAAGAAAGAAATAAAGAATTAATCTATTATTTAATATGTATTTGTTGGCTCTTATCTTTTTGAAAAATAAATAAATAAATATATATATATATATGAATTGTGGAAGAGTTATAATATGTTTACGTGAGTCAAAATAAGTACCAAAAGCGTTCGAAGGAATCATAAAGTGCAAACAAACTCTTGATAAAAATTGTTTTTGTAAAAACCTCTAACCGCAAGTGAAGTTATTAAAATAAGTATAATCAACTATCTAAACATAAGTTTGATAAGTTAATTTGAACTAGATATTAGTGTATGGGTATATATTATAAACAAGTTGGGTGGTCCATGTCCAACCCATCCATTAATATACATATTCTCTAGAGAATTCTAATAAGATCCTACGATCCTTGTGCGATTATGATCCTGTAAATACGAAAAAATGGATAGTCTCGACTATCATAATATTAGATGAAGTAATTTAGTTTTAATAAATTTTACGTTTATGATGATTGAGAAATAATATCGTTATCATGTGAAATAAGAATACATTTCTCGATTAAAAGAAAATTTCATTTTACTTTGTATGATAGTTAGGCGTGTCTTAATTCCGCAAGTAAGTTGTATATATATAAAATCGATGATTATTTAACTCTCAAATAATCGAGGATCCAACACCCGTTAGATAATTGTCTAGAATGACAATGACTCATGTTTGACTATGGAAAAACACGCAAAACATATTCAAAGACTATTGGACATTGTAGGCCATTTGACAAAGTTAAATTCTATGTTAAGTAAATGTGCTTAAAAAACATATATTTTGGAGCTTAAATTATTTGTTGACGTTATATGCTATGTGTCAAAATAAAATAATTCTTAAAAACTTATCAGATTTTATTATTAAATGTCTAAACAGTTACAGTATAAATTTTTAATTAATTCTGTTTACCTATTTTTAATTCTACTCTAAAAGTTAATAATACCCCCAAAAATATAAAAATAACTTTGAATGAAATGGAAATGAGAATAGAGTTGTAATATTTTCCACATATTAAGTCATTAAATAAATTAAATAAATAAATAAATTAAATTGTTACTCTACTATTCAAAAATTACATCAAATTACCCATCAAGAAACCTCATCAAGGCTCGATTTCGATATAATCGAATAACACAAGCCGTGTCACTCTTCTGGTTGTCGAAACCCAGTCGAAAAAACACACTTGCAACAAGTAACCCGTTCGGGTTACAAGTAATCGGACCAAAAAAGCTTCATCCCCATATTCCCAACATTCCATCAAGCACAAATCATAAATTTGCAAATAGGAATGGCTAAACCCGAAGCCAAAACAAGAGAAATAGTGATAAAATATCGAGAAAACCAAGTAACCGGTTTCCATTTAATCTCAACACTCGAACTTTTCATCCTTTTATCATTTCCAGGCTGTTTCGACAAATCAAAACTAACCCCTTTCATCCTCAACTCTTGAACACATCTCATTAAACCGCGGTTATCAATTTTCGCCTTCTCAATCCGACCAGACACTTTCCAATACCGAAAAAGCTTCATTTGTACCAAAAACACCATCACAACACAAAAACACAACGATGTCATCATCGGTATCCACCATTTTTCACACACATCATTATCATTTGATGATGTGAACAAAATGGTCAAAAAAAGACCATGAAACGTGAAGAAAAATAAACATAGTTGGAATATTTCTCTTCTTAGAATATCTAATCTTGTTTCTTTTCGAGAAATTCTTTTCCCGGAAAGATCTTGATCTCTTTGTAATAGCTTTAGTAGCAACAAATGGCCCGGGGATTCGGAGATTTCCATTAACGGGTGGTCTTGGATTGCGGAGATGGCGTTAATCGCGGAGATTATTTGCTTTTGATTCTCTCCATCAATTGGGATTTCGACTACATGGTCGAGATGATGGTGGTCTAGGAGAGTTTTTGTATCGGCCATAGACGGAATTCGATAGCTTCGAAACGAAGAATGTGAGAGATCTGGTTAGATTTGGAAATGAGAGAGTGAGGTTTTGATGATTCAAGTGACGATTTGTTGGATATTTTAAGGTTGAGATTGTAACGGTCTCTTTTATTTTTGTTGCTCACAACGGTCACATTTTTTGCATTTGGGTTAGTTCACAGTTTAACCCCTCAAACTTTTATACTTAGGTTTCATGCCCTTACTTTATGCTTTCTTTTGCATAAAAGTCCTCTCACTTAATAAATATAGGATAATATCTTGTGTATGTCACCAACTTGACACGAAATCCTTTATTGTACCCCAAATTCTCAAAACTTCTATTGAATACCATGTATTGACAATTTTTTGCTATTGCGTACCACCGGTTAGGGAGTTGATTTTTACACTTTGAGTTTGTATTCATTTACTTATTTTAAAATGAATAGGCAATTATGTCCTTCACTTAATTTACATTATTTTACACGATACTTTTACCATTAACTCTTTATCCCAAAATCATTCTCGTTTCTCATCTCCTCTTTCTTTCTGGCTCCTTGCACCGCTGCTGCCTTAGTTACATTGATTTTTTTTTTTCTTGATTTCACGGTAAATCTAATTGTTTCATCCATAATTTTTCTTTTTCCATCACTCACAGATTCGCTTGTCCATCGCTCACAAAGTTGTGGGTGTCATACCTGACTTAAAACATTCAATTGAACGGGTCTAAACGGGTCAACTAATTATAACGTGAATTGAATGAGACACTAATTGTATTTGTTTACTTGTGCTTGTTTCGCTTAAAACAACTTAAAAGTAAGACTACAATTGTCTTTGCCAAACTGGAAGCGGAAATGGACAGTCTAAACAACTTCAAAATCATAAACCGCAATTTTTTCGAAATAAGTTTAGAAACCAACATAGGCAATTCAATATAGACACTACTGTGAAACTTCAATTGAGACACAATAAAAGCACGATGGTATGGGGAAGGTCGACCAGAAACAACCACACAAGGAGAAATGGAATAGAGAAGACGGTTATAGAAGGCCGCCAAGAAATAGCCACAAGCGTTAGGAACCTCAATTAAAAGTGGAAAAGATAATGACTGCTTAAATTTGGGTTTGGAGTTAATTGACAGAGAAATAGGGTAAAATAGAGAAAGGGTATAATTGTCTTTAATATAATTATAAGTGTATGAATAAATACTCAAAGTGTAAATATCAACTCCCCATCGGTTACCTTCTAATTTTTCAATATTAAATTATCTACGTGGCATGTCATATCAGTAAAGTGGACATTGACTTTATTTTAACCCATTTCTTTTGTTTTCATTTTATAAATAAAAATTATATACTAGTGGGGCCACAATCAACAAACACACAATTAAAAGAAAAAACATCTCTCCACACCATCAAAAACATCGGTAAAAGAATTAAGAGTTAATTACATAATTGGTCCCTGTGTTTGTTCCAATTTAACGAGTTCAATCCCTGGGTCGAAAATCGTTCGAGTTCAGTCCCTGGGTCATATGTTTGGTTACACGTTTGGTCCCTTTGTCACTTAAAATGACGAAAATACCCTTAATAAATAAATATTAATTTATCTATCAATTTAAAAAATAAATAAAACATAAAAAAAAAACTAATTACTTCAATTCCAAATCACAACAACAAAAAAAAAAACTAATTATCTCAATCCCAATTCCAAATCACAATCCCAAATTATCTCAATCCCAAATCACAACAACCAAAAAACACAAACATATATTCATCGATTAAAAAGGAAGATTGATCAAAATAATTTGGATGTTACACTTTGAATCTGAAGCAAGCACAGTATATATACAAGACTCATAGAGACAGCAGTCAAAGAGAGTAATCCTAAGTAGCACTAGATTGATGAAAACAAAACACCAACATATATTTATTGATTAAAAAGAAAGATGTCGCCGATATCAAAGATCTCCTCATCAATGCTAAAACTTGGTTAACGTCATTTCGATTCTGCTGGTTAGTTTTTTTTTTCAGTTTTGGGGGTGTTTGGATAGTTTCTTGTTTGGCGAATCGGCAGAATCCTCCATCGAACAAGCAACTCTTTTCGAGTAATTCCTTGACGGCGGAGTGGAGGTGTAGGATTACTTGACCGGAGCAGATTCTGTGGATTGCGGTTTTGTTAATTGGTTTAATCGATTGAGAAGCATGATTCGATTGTTTTGAAAATTTGGGGAAATGAAGAACCCTTATTGGGGGGGGGGGGGGGGGGGGGGGGAGATTCGATTGTTTTGAATATTGGGGGAAATGAAGAACCTGATTCTAGTAAAAAAAAAAAAAAGAATTGATTGTTGTGATTTTTGATTGGAATAATTTGGGATTGTGATTTGGAATTGGGATTGAGATAATTAATTTTTTTTTTTTTTATGTTTTATTTATTTTTTAAATTGATAGATAAATTAATATTTATTTATTAAGGGTATTTTCGTCATTTTAAGTGACAAAGGGACCAAACGTGTAACCAAACATATGACCCAGGGACTGAACCCGAACGATTTTCGACCCAGGGACTGAACCCGTTAAATTGGAACAAACACAGGGACCAATTATGTAATTAACTCAAGAATTAAATCAAATTAAAAGTAGATGATCGTGAAGATCTACTGACCATTTCACAAACAGTTTACTATGAAAAACCATTTTTACTTTGGATATGTCTTGCTCACCTTCATCACATTCATCGCTACCGCCACTCCAATCTCCACCGCCACCACAAACACGGGTCATCACAACCACCGCCAACAACTACCTTTAACACAAACGTGGGTCATCATAAGCACCAAGACAAAGGGCACCAAAAACTCACTCATACTCGATTACAAAATGGGTTCACTCAAAGTAAAAATAATTATTCTTTATACACCAAAACTGTTGGCACAACCTTTTTGGTTCTTCTGGTTTATATTGATGATATAATCCTCACTAGAAACAATTCGGAAGAAATCAATAGCTTCAAAAAGTTTTTAAACAATAAATTTTCAATAAAAGATCTTGGAAAATTCAAATACTTTCTTGGAATTGAAGTTTTAGAAACAAAAAATGGAACTTGCATGAATCAAAGGATGTATTGTCTTGAACTTTTAAGTAATTTTGGTATGTTGGAGTGTAAACCACTTAACACCCTAATGGAACAAAACATCTCTATAAACACTTGCGAAAACAACCAAGATACCCTCCTTGTCAACATCACTAAATACCAAAAACTTGAGGGAAAATTAATCTACCTTACTCACACGAGACGCAAACATTTCATATGTTATCCATTGCCTCAGTCAATTCATGCATGCCCATTTAGAATCTCACTTAAAACTTGCTATCCATGTGTTGAGATACCTCAAAAAATCACCTGGAAAAGGAGTCCTAATTGAGAAAAACAATTCCACAAACTTGCATGCTTTTGTTGATGCTGACTATGGCAAATGCCTAGCTAGTAGAAAGTTTGTCACTGGTTTCAGTGTGTTCCTTTGTGGGAACTTAATATCTTGGAAAAGCAAGAAACAAAACATTGTTTCTAGATCTTCTGTTGAATCTGAATACAGAGCCCTTGCCTTAGTCACCACTGAAATCATGTGGATCTTAAAACTACTTGATGAACTCAAATTCCCCAACATGTTACCTGCAAAAGTTTTCTGTGACAACAAAGCCACTTTACAAATAGCTGCTAACCTAATCTTTCATGAGAGAACAAAAGCATTTGGAAATTGATCTTCATTTTCTCAGGGGGAAAAAATCACTACAGGAATCATTCAAACTGTCAAAGTTGAATCTGCTAATAACACTGCAGACATCTTTACCAAAGGGCTTGGGGAAGCAACAACATCAATATCTTTAAGAAAAATTAAATCCTTTTGACATATTTCAAAGTCAAGCTTGAGAGGGGAGGGGGGGGGGGGGTGTTTGGTTAAAAGTACCAACCTCACTTTGCTCTAACTAACTTGATTTATTGTTATTGTGTTATTATTAGGTTTCTCCAAATAAAGGGTCAAATATGACAAGCATTGAAACCTGCATTCAAGGGGGAAATCTGTATATATGGAAAGCGAAAAGGGTGCAAGCTGTCGACGTCTCATTCTTGCATATAAGACACACAAACACCCTAGTCTCAAGCATCGAACAATCTCATCTCTCCTTGGTGTACTTGTTTTGTTTCGATCATCTCTTTGTCTTAAACCCAAAATGGTTGTTCTTATTCTTGTACTTGAATCTGTAAGTTTAGACAAATTCAATCGTTGGTTTATTAAACATTGTACTAATACTATTGTACTTCATTGAATCTTTGATTACGGTTACCACTTTGGGTATCTGTTGCCCTAATATACTTCCATTTCTATTTCTCTGTCATCGTGATTCAATCTATACCACTTTACACATGGCAAAACATCCTCAAACTTTTTAGATGGTGGAAATTTAGGTATACAACTCGAGTCATATTGTCAAACAATACATGGCAGCGGAAATAGGATCACATAGGAAAAATTAAATCGGATAAAGTAATACCTTTTAGTCTTGAATTACCAGTAAGCAAGTTGTGTAGATCTAAGTGTAAGATCTATTCTACGGTTACGTACGCGACACCTTCTTTTAGCAACCGCCTTGTATGCTAGTACACGTTTGTAACTTACAACCTTTGTCTTGTACACACCTTCTGCTTTGAACAACACGCTACTTGGATGCTCAAACAGATCTGCTCGAACCCCCTTTACGTCGTAAGCAGCAACCTTCTTTTCTCGAAAAACTGGAAGTCAAACATCCCTATGAAGGGTTTCGGTCGACTAGAAAAGCAGAAAATCGATTAGGAAGAAACCTAAATCGATTTTAGGTTTATTTGTTGTGTTCAAGAATGAGGGTTGGGTATTGTTTATATAGGTAAACAATAACTTGGTGAACAAGTTGTATTACAATTAGGAAACTTCCTAATTACATAATACACCCTCATATTTACTAATTAGTACAATTAACTCATTTAATTAATAATTAGATAACAACAAACGTATAGTCGTGATCTAAATGTCGATGCGTGCGTTTCCATAGGCTCACACATTTACGGACACACATTTGTTAAAACTATTCAAATACCAACAGGAAAGTCCTCTAGATTCATCATCTTGGCCAGGAATATAAATACTGTCTTCCTTCCGTGTAAACTTTGATATAATGCACTTGAGGGTCACTCTACTATTCCAAATAATCCGGTTGGGTCATTGAACATAAAAAAATATAACACTTTCATTCTACTATCAAAAAACTTTAAAACCACCACTTTCTATTTGAAAACGGATTAAGTTCATCACGTGGGTCCAAGATGACCGGCTAAGAGCAGGTCAATTTCACACAAACACCAATTACATCGAGTTTGTTAGTACACATCATATCCATGTCATTTTCTTTTTTTCTGTTAAATCCACATAGACAATCCCCTCTCTCAGAGACCCCCACCTTCATCTTCTCCACTTTTCCGACCAAATATTCCGGCAACCATGCAATCTCCGGCAATCCCCCACCGCCACTTTTTCACAACCACCACCCTCCATCCACCCGAAACCCACCACCACCGCCACCTCCCCCTTCACCTTCCGCATGTCCCTCCGAGAAGACGCGCCGCCAATCGCCGTTGTCGGCGTCACCGGCGCCGTCGGGCAAGAATTCCTCTTTCCTGATTAAACTTATTTAATTTACGAACTTGTCCCGAACATCAATCTGATTTACGCTCAAACGAACATCAGCCGATCAAGAATTGATTTGTCACGAGCATCAAACGAACACCTTTGCTGTTTATGTTTTTTGAATATTCCAAACTGCCGATTAACCCCAAGTCGCCGAACAAGAATCAATTGCCGGTTTCAATTACCAGTCCGCCAACAAGAATGACGAATATGATGTATTAGTTGATTGGATTTCTGATTTTGATTTCACGAACTTGAGATCAGTTTGCCTATCATATCGCCGAAAATCATGAAACTAAATTGATTAATTTGAAAAAGCCAATCTGAAATGCTTTGATTGATTTATGGAGGGAGGAAGAAAAAAAAATTAGGTATTGTGATTTGGGGGTTTTACATACAGGGAGAGAGAGATAAGCACGTAAACAGAGGGAGGAAGAAAACAAATTAGGGGTATTTTTTTTCTTTTTCTTGGAAATGATTGGATATATTAGATTAAATTAAATTATTATTATATTGCTTTTGTAAAATAGTGGTTGCCACGTAGATTAATTAGCCACGTCATCCGGTAATAATAACTGGAAACCTGCTATAACCAAGAAAGTGATGGTTTTAAAGTTTTTTTTGATAGTAGAATGAAAGTGTTATATTTTATTTTAGTTCAATGACCCAATCGGATTATTTGGAATAGTACACTGACCCTTGAGTGCATTAACCCTTTCCATGTACTAATATAAACCTACACAATAAAGTACACCTAGTCATTTGCTATAAACTTGTATAATGAATAAAATAAGTAGAATTAAATCATAATCAGCTAAGCAATCGGTAGTCTTAAAATCTGACATCTTTGAACTGACATTAACGCACGATACATAACCATAGGCTCCCAACTTAAACCCGTTGTCTGTTGTAAAACATACTTTACAAATATCGGTTCACCTAGCCTAATGCCGACTGTTAAAGTAAAATTTTGCACCTGTAGCCCTTCGTCCGGCTGACTGACGAAGGGAGTATAATTTGTATACGCAAGTGTTGAATTAACTATGTTTACAATGGCATTCAATGTTACAATGATTGATAATGAATGTGGAGAATAATATTAATGAGAAGGTTGTTTACACAAAATGATTGCTATTACAAAATATTTCTCACTTCTATTCCTTTTTGTCCTCTCCACTTAAGTGTCATAAATTCTTCTACTTATATGGCAAATGTCCGGTCCTTACCCAGGGGATAATGCCGAAGGACCGGTCCACCCCTGTACTATCTTCAACTTCCCATGCTTGCTAACGACGTGGCTCATTTCCTTCCACATAACTCTTGTATAGCTCTCAGTTGCCTCAGTCATTTAATGCGGGCGCGTGAGCGGCGCTATGTCTCCCACGCTCTCCTTCATTAAATGCTATGACCGACTCTGTCTTGTCCACCATTAATGCCACACTTCTTTTAATGCTCCCACTCTCTGATATGTTTGACCACTCTTCTTAACTGCCGCAACCTCTACTCCCTAATTATAAGGCCCATCGGTGGGTGGCTGGGACGAAGGGTCATATCCTTTGTGAGCAATAAATACCTTATCCCAACATCTCCCCCCCTAGCCTAGAGAAGTGAGGAAAGAAGTGGGGGCCCGTTTCTGCTCGAATCTTCACTAGACTATGATTGCCTGACGTTGCCACTTGCTCTTGGAGGGTGATTTATTGCCTATTGGTTTTAAATGCACTTGATTTGATAGGTGATTTTTTTGGAATCTCATGACTTTTGAAATGATTGATTTTGTGTGGAAACTTGCGAGCTTGCTGATTTCCCTATAAATAGTCTTCAATATTAGGTATTCTGATTTTATTATCCTTTCCTTTTCTTCCCCTTTTTTCGTTTTTCTTCCCCTTTTTTCGTTGCTCGCTGCTTTACTTATTCCGATTTCACCGATATGGGGAAAGGCGACATGCTTACTTCTCGTTGCAACCTTAAATACTCCTCGTTTATTGATCTTGTCAAAGATTATGGCTTGAAATTGGAGTGGCGAGTCCGTAATCCCGCGGCGGAGACCAACGTCACCAGCTGCCCCGAGGATTCGTTAGCGATGTACACTTGTTTCTTTGATTCAGCCAACGTTCGAATTCCTTTTACTCATTTCTACTTGTCTGTTATTGAATATTATCATATGACTCCGATTCAGATGAATCCTTTGGGTGCCTTAAGAATGACCAATTTTGAATTGCTATGTAATGCCCTGGGTTTCCCTGCTACTTTGAATTTTTGGAGAAGCTTCTTTAAACTGATCCGTTCAGGAGACTGGTTGACCATTGAACGCCGACCGAAGGTGGACAACGAGGAATGGGAATGCTTCCGTTCAGTGCCTACTAGCTTGAAGCTGTGGAAAGATAGGTTTATTTGGCTTGATGCTTCTGTAGCCCCCATACCGATTCACTGGAGACCTATTCTTCAAGGTGGGATATCTGACCCAGCTCCTGTTCTTACTGACGAAGAGAAGGAGTGTTGCAGGTTGATTTCGAAAAACAAGATCCCTGCCCGCTCTCATGATGAGGCCGTGTTGGTACTCGGTGGTATAAGTCGCCATTGGACTTCACTAAATATGGACCCGACCATTCACCGGAATGGTCTTCGTAAGTTTCTTAATTTTTGTCGAAGCGTTATTTTTCGTCGTTTTGCATTACACGTAACTTTCTCTCTCTCCTTTTTTTTTATATATATGCAGCTATATCTTTGTTGGACTATCTGAAGTTTGATACCTTGGCCGGAGTTTCATTTCCCTTGATTGCCCTAGGGGAAAATGCCCCTGGTATTTTGGAGCGGGGGATTGGAGATTTCATTTTCCCCTCTGCTGAAGTTCGATCTGTGATACCTGGCGTGGCCGCTCTTGTGATGAATCCTCCAGCAACATCTGTTCCACCAATAACACGAAAGAGGCGACAAGTTCAGGGTTCTCGTACGCTGAAAATCAAGCGAGGAAAGCTTACTCCTGTAGATGGTATCTCTATATCTTACGTCATATCTTTTATCTTGTCTACGTATTGTATCTTAATGTATTGTACATATATGGCAGATCCTTCTTCCCACAGTGCCACACCCTCTCTGGATCTTCCCCCTACTGCTCATGCTTCCAGTTCTCATTGTCCAGTAGTTTCCACCTCTGTTGGTCCGGAAGTTAGGGAACCTACTCCTTCTGGTGACCAATGCAAGAATGTAGTTACTCATGTTGACGAAGGGGAGAGTATACCAATGGAACCCATTGTTACCGAAGCCGGAGGTTCTTTTACTCCCCATTCAACAAGTGACAAGGAAGATCCTTTATCCGCTCTCTATGTGGCTGGTTGGAAAGCTAGGTGTGGCAGCGGAATGAACGATCCCGAAGTATGTCAGGACATGGCGACATGCTGAACCATTTCGCTACTCCTGTCCGGAAGCCACCCTGATTGACAACTATAATGTGCTGCTGGACCAATTGGCGGTAGCCGGTACTGAGGTCCGTGGTCGTTTCGTGGCTTCCCAGGGTACCGCTGCCAAGTTCGAAAAATCCCTTGTCAAGAAAGAAGGGCGTCTGACGGCTGCGAAAGCCAAGATCCAGGAATTGGAGAAGGATAATATCAAGCTTCGGAGGCGCACCAAAGCCCAGTTCCAAAGGCTTATGCTCGGGTTGAAGGGACGTTGTGAGTCCCAACACAAAATCAAAGACTTGGAAAAACTTATCCGTGATCTAGAGTACACGAATAATAAGCTCGTAAAAGCTCAATCCGCTGCAACCATAGATCCAGGGATGAAATTGGTATCTGTCTCCGACTGGGAAGACTTAGTCGGGAAGGTGAAACTATTAGAAGTTGACAATGAGGGGTTATCTTCTGAAAAGACTGCGGCAGAGGCAGCGGCTGAAAGATTGACAGCCGATAAGGCTGTTCTTGAATGTGAAAACCAGAAGCTTTTGGCCGAAAATGTCGCCTTGGGAGTTGAGAATGAGAAGCTTTCGGCCGATAGGAACGCCTTGAGAGAGAAAGCTACATGGCTGATCAAGAGTGGTATAAAGGTCTTCGTTGAGAAACTCCACCGAAGCCATGAATTTAATGCTCCCTATGGGGACATTGCCACTCTGTATACCAACTCTGGGTATACTCTTGGAGTGCGCAGTGGTTTCCGTCAGGCCCAAAGGAATCTACCTCTTATGGCCACATTAAACTTCGATCCAGATGCCGATACTAAGTTGGATGAGGCTCTTGGCCGTTTACAGAAACTTTCCTTCCCCTACCTAGAGACACTTAGTCAGGATCCCAATCTCTCAGTGGATGACCTATTGAAGATAGAACCTATTGCCCCTGCTGCTGAATAGTATGTTGTGACTCGTTTTATTTCCTTGTATGAAAGTTATGTAATAATGTGTCTGTGTTTGTAATTCTATCACTTTATTCAATATTACAGCGTCAATGCACGCGTTTTTCCCTTTAGATTGTTGATTGTTGCTTCTCTTTTTTATATATATATATATATATATATGTATACAATTGTTGAGCTGGGAAGCGTCCTTCCCAGAAGAGCGCATTGACCCTTTTTTCTTTTTTTTTTATATCTATCTACACTAGGATATACGTTCAGACTAGTGGATACGAAAATTTCTGTCCCTATCCGAGAGACAGATATACGTTTTCATATAATAAGAAAAAGTTACATTCATTACATCATACAAAAGAGTTTCTTTTGACATCACTAGACGTAACACTTCCTTAGTAGACCTCCATGCCATGTTCGTGGAATGGGTCTACCTTCTATTTCTTCCAACTCGTAGGATCCGTTCCCAAGGACTTCTTTGATCTTGTAGGGTCCTTCCTAAGTCGGGCCCAGCTTACCGGTGTCTTTTTGTCTGCTTGCTTCATTACTCCTTAGAACCAATTCTCCTTTTTTGAAAGCTTTCGGATTCACTCGCTTGTTGCTGCCTCTTGTACCTTTCTTCCCGTATCGCTGCTATTTCTCTTCTTTCTTCAGCCATATCGAGGTTGAGACGGAGCTCTCTATCATTTTCTTCGGTTGGTCTTGAACTGGTTCTTGCCGTTGGCATACCTATCTCAGTAGGGATGATGGCTTCGGTTCCGTATGCCAGGCTGAAAGGGGTCTCCCCATTACTGGTCTTTATCATGGTTCGGTGTGCCCATAACACATGTGACAACTGATCTAACCATTTACCCCCTTCCTTATCCAGCCTTGTTTTTATTCCTTCGACCAAGCTCCTGTTTGCCCGCTCTACCTGGCCATTCGCCTGTGGGTGAGCTACTGATGTGAAGTTCTGTTGGATTCTCATTTCCTTGCACCATGCTTTGAACGGGTTATCCGCGAATTGCTTTCCATTGTCTGAGATGATGATTCCTGGTAGGCCGAACCGACATACTATGTTCTCCCAAACGAATTTTTTCACTTGGGGCCCTGAAATAGAGGCTAGCGGTTTTGCCTCCACCCATTTGGTGAAATAATCTATGGCCACTAACAAAAATTTTACCCCTCCGGAAGCGACTGGGAAGGGTCCGACGATGTCTATGCCCCATTGATAAAATGGCCAAGCCGATGTGACTGAAATCATGTCGTTCTTTGGATGCCTTGATACCGAAGCATACCTCTGGCAACTTTGACATTTCTGGATTTCTTCAGTGGCGTCTCGATGCATGGAGGGCCAATAATACCCTAAATTGATTATTTTGGCCACGACGGCTCGAGGTCCTGAGTGCATACTACAAGCGCCTTCATGGACCTCTCTGATCACATAATTGGCTTCCTTTGGGCCTACGCATCTCAGTAATGGCATGAGGAAGGCCTTCTTGTATAGTGTTCCTTCCATGAGTACATACATGGGGAGCTTCATCCTTAGCTTCCTTGCCTCCTTCTTGTCGGTGGGCTCTTCTCCCGTTCTGAGACAATGGATGATAGGAGTCATCCAGTTCGGATCAGCGTCTTCTATTATCGTAACTACCATCTCCCCTTCCGTGCTCCTGCGGCTCAAGACCTCCACCAAGATTTTCTTTTGCCCTTCTGGATGCGCGAGCGATGCCACCTTGCTGGCTGCATCAGCCTTTGCGTTCTCCCCCCTTGGGATCTGTCGGATGTTAAAGTGCCTGAAACTCTTTATGAGGGTGATCGCCAGCCCTTTATACTTGGCCATGTTTTCATCTTTGGCTTCGAAATTTCCCTTTACTTGATTAGCTACAAGAGCTGAGTCTACTCTAACTTCGAGATCTTGTATCTTCATTTTGATTGCTATTCGCAGACCCGCTAACAAAGCCTCATACTCCGCTTCATTATTCGTGGTTTCGAAAGACAGCTTTAGTGCGTATGTGAACTCTTCTCCTATAGGGCTAACAAGAACCATGCCTGCTCCAGATCCTGAACTACTAGAGGCCCCATCAGTATATAGGAACCATACATTACCCTCTGGTGGTGGGGTGGGTGGCTTTGTCGTTTTTTCCTTCTGGCTACTTACCGGTGGTGGAGGGGGCATCGGTACTTCGGCGATAAAGTCTGCCAGGACTTGTCCCTTCATAGCTTGTCTAGGCCTATACTCTATCGAATAGGCCCCTAACTCTATGGACCACTTAGCTAACCTTCCCGACCTTTCTGGAGTTGCCAGTATATCCTTGATAGGTAGTTCAGTCATGACTACGATCGGGTAAGCTTGGAAGTATCGAGGTAAACGTCTAGCCGTGTGTATGAGAGCTAATGCCAATTTTTCCATGGGGGGATAGTTCAGTTCGGCTGCTCGTAGCGCTTTACTCACGAAATAAACTGGGGTTTGCTTTCCTTTTTCTTCTGATATCAAGACTGCACTTACGGTGTTAAGGGAGGCCGCTAGGTATACAAATAATTCCTTTCCTTCGGTTGGGGCTACCAGAGCCGGCAGCCGAGTTAAGTACCGTTTCAATTCCTGAAAAGCATCTTCAGCTTCGGCTGTCCACACAAAATCAGTTACATTGATGCTTTTCTTCAATGCCTTGAAAAAGGGGAGTGATCGCTCGGCAGACCGCGAGAGGTATCGGCTTAGACCTGCTAATCTTCCGTTTAAGCTCTGGACTTCTCCCAACGTCCTGGGAGACTGCATCTCGGTGACCGCTCTGATCTTGTCGGGGCAGGCCTTGATACCTCTTTCGGTTATCACGTGGCCTAGGAACTTCCCTTCTACCACGCCAAACGTGCATTTCTTTGGGTTTAGCTTCATGTTGATACTTCTCAGTTTTCGGAAGGTTTCGTCAATGTCGTAGATCATATCTTCTTCTTTATGACTCTTAATAACGAGATCGTCCACATAAGCTTCCAAATTTCGACCAATCTGTGCTTCAAAGGTTTTGTCAATCATCCTTTGGTAAGTAGCTCCGACGTTTTTCAGCCCGAAGGGCATTTTCTTGTAGCAAAATATGCCGAAATCCGTGTAGAATGCTGTCTTGTCTTCGTCCTCCGGTGCCATCTGGATCTGGTGATAACCTTTGTAAGCGTCCAAAAAACACTTGTACTTGTAACCCATCAAGGAATCGATCTTCCAATCTATCTCAGGTAGCTGGTAGTTATCTTTTGGACAGACCTTATTTATGTTCTTGAAGTCCACACACATTCTCCAAGAATGGTCGCTTTTCTCAACGAGCACCGGGTTTGCCACCCAAGTTTGATACCTTGCTTCTCGAAGGATCCCTGCATCCAGTAGTTTACTTACCTCATCCTTAACGATCTGACTACGTTCCGGTGCCATTCCCCTTTTCTTCTGTCTGATTGGTTCCACACTGGGGTATGTTTTGAGTCGATGCTCGGCTATGCTTCTAGGCACTCCCGTCATGTCCGACGGCGTCCATGCGAATACATCCATGTTGCTACTGAGTAAAGTAAATAACTTCTCCTTACAAGATCTGGATAAATGCGACCCAACGGCGATAGTTTGCTCCGGGAATTTAGGGTTGATGACAAGCTTTTCTTCCGGATCAGGGCTCCGGTAAGTTATCTGACCTTTCCGCAAAAGCACACCATTTCTCTCTTCGTCTTTTGGTACGAACCGTCGCAACACCATTGGGGGTGGGAAACTTCATCAATCCATGAAAGGGTGACGGTACCGCTCCCAGCTGATACAATCCTGGTCTCCCCAGGATGATGTCGAAAGGGGCTGGCGCTTGAACAACTGCAAAATTCATCCACTCGGTCCTCATGCGTGGATATTCTCCCAATGTCAAAGGGAGAGTTATTTCTCCTAAGGGCCACGTCATGTCGTTGTTGAACCCTTGGAGTGCCGACTCAGGCCTCCTTATGCGCGCTTGGACCGACCTCCGAAGTTGCCGAAAGAAGTGTTCATAAATAACTTCTGTGGAGCTTCCCGTGTCCACATATATTCTGGGAACGATGGCGTTCCCCATTCGTCCTTCCACTATGATGGGATCCAAGGTAGGACAACATTCACTCCGGGGAGGGAACGCTATTTCCTGATTCATCCAGGCCGGATCTGGTTCTTTTCTTTTCAAAGGTTGCGAGTCCTTTTTTATCATGTTGACAGTCCGTGTCTTGGTTCCTTGAGATCGGTCATCTTTCCCTCTTCGGTTATTCCTGTTGCCTTGTGGTACTCCCTTCTTTATATCCTTGATCAAGTGTGCCAGTTCTCCTGATTTGACTGCCTCTTCGATCTTTCTTTTTAGGTGGTAGCAGTCATTAGTATTATGCCCATGGTCTAAATGGAATTCACAAAACTTATCTGACAGTTTCCTTTCCTTGTTTTCCAACATCGGATGAGGGGCAGGGAAGTTCTTTCCCACCTCCTCCGTTGATAGGATCTCACAGGGGGTCTTTGTGAGTGCTGTGAACACCTCCTTTCGCGTATAATCAGTAGTTGTATAGGGGTTAGGGTATGGGCCCCGATTACGCTGCTCTGGCTGCTTCCCTTCATTTCTTTGTGGTCCCGGACCCTCCGGTCGGATGGTATTCCCAGGCTTCCAATTTCTGTCTTCCCTGTGAGTCTTGCTAGAACCGATCTCCCGGCTGAGGTTAGCTGCCTCTTTCCCTCTAATGAAATCTCTTACCCTTGTCATCATTTCCTCCACAGTGTCAGGGACCTTGTTATTCAAAGCTTCTATGAGCTGAGTATTTTTTATGGCATGCATAAAACCAGAGACCCGCATGTCCTCCGTAGCCCCTTTTATCTCTAAACTTTCCTTATTAAAGTGTTCTATAAAGGTTCTAAGACTCTCGTGTTCTTTCTGTTTGATGTTGTGCATCTCTACCGACTTCCTCTCACACCTTCGCTGTTGCATGAAGTTGTTCCTAAATTTATGCTGTAGGTCTTCAAAACCATCCACGCTCTCTGTGGGTAGGCTGTCATACCACAATCGCGCCGATCCCAAGAGAGTTTGGACGAACATGTGGCACCAAACAGGCATAAACCATTGTTCTACCTCCGCGGCTCCGGAAAAAACACTTAGATGATCATCTGGGTCTTGCGAACCGTCGTACATCTTGACGTTTGCAGGCATCTTTATTCTTGGAGGAAACTTGAAGTTAGCTATGCGTTTTGTAAACTTGGTATCTTTCGACCTATGGTACGGTTTGGACAGGTCATCCACTTCAGGGACAGGTTGCTGGATGACCGGGGGTGGTTGCCACAAGTAAGGGGGACCTCCCATGTTGGGTTGAGACCCATACAACGACTGTCCAAACTGAGGGAGCTGCATTGGCTGATACTGAGGGAATTGCGTCTGAGGGTGTGGCATGCCGAAATTAAACATTCCTGCCTCGGGCCGATTTCCCCCGTCTGGGTGTTGGGCGTTAAGGAGGCTAGCGAACGTCCCTGTTTGCCTGTTGTTGAGCATGGCGGTCGCCGGTTCTCTATCTGACGCCCTTCTGGATGGCAACATCCGGCTTTGATTCGAGTGATCATTCGGGATTGAGCTTTCCTCATGCTCTATTTCTTCTGCATCTCCGTATGAAAGTTCGACAGGATTTCCTCTTCTGCGTTCTTTCTGGGCATGTTTGTTCATCATGGCTCTTAGTTTATTGAAGTTCTTGCTTACAAATTCTGGCGTGATCGGACTTGTTTGCTCGTTTGCTCCTGGGGTGAATGTCGGAGGTGGCCCCGTGTCCTCAGCAGACTCTTGGGTAACGGATTGGACTTGCCCTTCTTCTTGCTGATCTATGGGTACTTTTTCCATGTCTTCCCTCGATCTATCGCTGATTGACAAGAGGTCCCACGGATGGCGCCAATGTTAAAGTAAAATTTTGCACCTCTCGCCCTTCGTCCGGCTAACTGACGAAGGGAGTATAATTGGTATACACGAGTGTTGAATTAACTATGTTTACAATGGCATTCAATGTTACAATGATTGATAATGAATGTGGAGAATAATATTAATGAGAAAGTTGTTTACATAAAATGATTGCTACTACCAAAAATCTCTCTCTTCTATTCCCTTTTTGTCTTCTACTTATATGGCAAATGTCCGGTCCTTACCCAGGGGATAATGCCGAAGGACCGGTCCGTCCCTGTTCTGTCTTCAACTTCCCATGCTTGCTAACGACGTGGCTCATTTCCTTCCACATCTCTCAGTTGTCTCAGTCATTTAATGCAAGCGCGAGGACGGCGCTTTGTCTCCCACGCTCTCCTTCATTAAATGCTATGACCGACTCTGTCTTGTCCATCATTAATGCCACACTTCTTTTAATGCTCCCACTCTCTGATATGTTTGACCACTCTTCTTACCTGCCGCAGCCTGTACTCCCTAATTATAAGGCCCATCGGTGGGTGGCTGGGACGAAGGGTCATATCCTTTGTGAGCAATAAATACCCTATCCCAACAACGGTCAATAGCGTAGAGTGTGAGGGTTTGAGTTTTAGGGTTTCAGTTTGGAACAGATACTTTTTAGTTTTTACATCTTTCCTACTTAATTTATAATTGTTCATTTTTTGTTTTAAAAATACATGTCAACTCTTTTTTGTTTCAGTCAAAAATGGTATGAGTCACTAAATAGCAGTTATCTTGTAGTGATATAAATTAGTATTGTTCGTGTATAAAAGTGTGATAGAAAATTATATTGTTCACACTTTATGATGCGATGAAAATGTATATTTTTTCTTTCACATTTAAAAGTGTGGACTTTTTTCTTCACAATTATAAATGTTCTTTTTTTTTTAGCTTTTCATATCTTCACAATTATATGTGTATTAAAAGTTTACACACATAAAATTGTGAACATCATACATTTTTTGTTCACACCTTCGTAGACCGCGAAAAAAAAAGCGTGAATAATTAGCAATTTTGTTGTAGTGTATAATTGATAATATGGTTGGTAGTAAACTAAGAGGTTGCTAAACTGATAAGCCGATCGAAGCTATTGGGTCAAAACGGGTCAAAACGACCCATACCTAATCACAACCGAAATATGGAGACCCACATGGAAAATAACTGCCACTTTGGCAGTTACAAACGAAAAGACACAAAGCTTAATCAACGGACATACTGCTTCATCAAAGGACGCGACTTTAGATTAGCACCTTTTCGTTTTATATTTAAAGACATAATTATTGTACAAACAAAATGATGACTCTTTGATTATTGAATAAAAATTAGATTAGGGTATATCTTGATTTTGCACTATCAAATCTTTTGCGATCCAACATTTGGTATCAGAGCATTTGGTTGATCAGGCCAAATCATCATATACCTTTGATTTTGTGTTCATCCCGAATCAAAAAAAAAACCCAGAAAATACTTTAATCATAGGAATAAAACCCACGACGCCACCAAAGTGATTTAATCACTGGCAACGAAGGATTTAACCCTCAAAGAAGTATTTTTCGGTTTTCTGAAAATCCCAATTTTTTTTCGATTCGAAACCAAGAAAAACAACCACAGACAGAGTCATCACAGGAGAATCGAATACTGATTCTGCCATTAAGAAAAACCCATATTAAGTGGAGTTTTTACGAAATCCCATCTAAGACCGAAACCCTAATTAGAGTTCGTGAACTTGGGATAGAGATTGTGGTTGAAGAACACAAAATACAAGAGAGAGGCGTACCGGAAATCGCCACCATCACCGGAGGATTAACACCACCGGAGAAGGAATTAAGAGCCAGCCGCCAACAAAATTTCGAACACACACAGAGGGTCGAACAATACTGGAGAGGCGCACTGGTTAATAAAAAGGGGGAAATTTATTTAGGGTTTACATTACGTACCCTTATCAGGTTTTGACTTTTCAAAACACACCCTTTTATTTCATATCTTTTTATATTTAGATTATTAGATATAAAAACTTTATTTTTAGGCATTTGATAGATTCCCCTTGACTAAAAGATTAGTCATTTTTAGCCTAAAACTAGGATATAGATAGTAGACAAATTATTAAGATTGCCTACTATATTTTTCTAAAAGGATAATTTATAAGGAGTAATTAACCTTAGATAATTTTTAGAAAAATAAGAATCTCAAGAATAAGGCCATTAAGGCAAGAATAAGAGTACTCACAGAAAAAAGGAAAATCCGACACTTAGTGTTAGGGATTTATATTCTTTGGAGATTTTAGATTTGATATCCTATAAGATATGACGACTGAGAAGATAGAATCGTCTAAGAAGGAACTTAGTACGATTAATACACCTCAATTTCAATGTCCAATATTAAAACCCTCGAATTACTCACTATGGGCAATTCGAATGCAAATAATCCTTGAAGCCAGCAGTTTATGGGAAATGATAGAACCGTAGAGGATAAAAGAAAAGACAAAACTGCCATTGCTTTTCTATACCAAGCCTTACCCGAAGAACAAATACTTCAAGTTACCAAACATAAAACCGCGAACAAAATTTGGACTGCTTTAAAAACCAAATACGTAGGAGAAGAAAGAGTACAACAAGCGAGGTTACAAACACTCAAATCTGAATTTGAGTTGTTGCACATGAAGGAAGACGAAACAATAGACACCTTCACCCCAAAACTAACTACCCTCGCAAGTAAAGCCACTGGTTTAGGACATACATTTGATGATGCCACCTTAGTACGCAAACTATTGAATGCCGTACCCGATAGGTATTTACAAATAGTTGCATCCATAGAACAATATTCAGACTTAGCTGAAATGTCCTTAGAAGAAGCAATTGGTAGACTTAAGGCATATGAGGAAAGGATTAAATTTAAGAAAGGGAAGCAAGTGAACGAACAGGAGAAATTAATGTTCACACGACATGATAATAGAGGAAAGAATTTTAGGGGACGTGGTCGTGGAAACAATAGATTTTCACATAATAATAACCACGAAAAATTTAGAGAGGATAAGAGAAATGGAGATACCTCTTCTAAGAAAGATGATAGAAACAACTTCAGGAAATCCAGAGCAGATCATAGCAAATTAACTTGCTTTCGATGCAATAAGATAGGGCATATTGCGCCAAATTTTCAACAAAGGACAAACACGCACGAGAAATCACATCTAGTAGAAGAAGAACTAGAACCAACCCTATTAATGGCAATACTGGATAATGAGAGAGAAGTTGTAGACCAAGAAGTCTCGCTACAAGAATATGTAGGATACAAAGAGACAACTAGGGATAGTCAATGGTACTTGGATAATGGAGCAAGTAACCACATGACTGGAATAAAAGATCATTTTGAGAATCTAGATAAGAAGGTTAGTGGGAGAGTCAAATTTGGAGATGGCTCATATATTGAGATCAAGGGAAAAGGTTCAATTATAATAGAATGCGATGATGGGAAACAAAGAATTATCTCACACGTCTATTATCTACCTAGCCTAAAAAGCAACCTTTTAAGCCTTGGTCAATTCACTGAAATCGGCTGCAAAGTAGAAATGGAGGACAACGAATTACGACTTTATGACATAAATAACCATATTTTTATAAGAGTTCCAAGACAACATAACATACTCTATAACGCTAATTTAAGGATAGGGACGCCTGTCTGTCTATTAGCAAATCTGAGCGGCACTACATGGTTATGGCACGCAAGATTAGGACACCTCAACTTTGAGTCACTGAAAACTATGAATCAAAAGGACTTAGTCCATGGAATACCCACCATCAAACACACAACACAAATTTGTGATATTTGTTTAATTGGAAAACAAAGCAGAGCTCCATTCCCAAAGAAAGCAAAAGGTAGATCTACATCGCCACTAGATCTAATCTATGGAGATTTATGCGGACCAATTACACCACAAACACCTTCTGGCAAGAGATACATATTCTTGATAGTCGATGACTACTCAAGATATATGTGGGCATATTTCCTAAGTACAAAAGATCAAGTTTTTGATACTTTTAAGGAATGTAAGAGATCGATAGAAAATGAGTTAAGGACAACATTAAAGATGTTTAGGACGGATCGTGGAGGAGAATTCAATTCAAATGAATTCACACAATATTGCAAAGAAAATGGCATAGCACGACAACTTACCGCTCCTTACTCACCACAACAAAATGGAGTAGTAGAAAGAAGAAATAGGACCATCATGTCAACTACGAGATGCATGATGAAGGCAACTGAAATGCCACAAGATTTTTGGGCTGAAGCTGTTAGACACGCTATCTACATTCTAAACAGCGTACCTACAAAAGCCCTAGAAGACATCACTCCATATGAAGCTATCAAGAGAAAGAAGCCAAACCTAAAAGACCTAAGAGTCTTTGGCTGCATTGCATACGCAAAAGTACCATCACAACATCTAACAAAACTAGATGACAGAAGCATTAGAATGGTATATCTAGGAAATGAGCACGGATCAAAAGATTATCGCTTGTTTGATCCAACAACACAGAGGATATGTGTTAGTAGGGATGTGAAGTTTAAAGAAGATGAGAAATGGGATTGGAGTAAGTATCTAGGTGAAAATACAAACGACGAACCAGAATGGACTGACTTCAGAATAGTAAATCTTGAAGAAACAAACAACCATCAAAATCTAGAAAATCACCCAAATGAAGTGGACAACGATTTTCCCTACAACGATGATGATGGATATGACTCACCATCAGCAGACTCACCCACCGAGACACTTCACACACCACCTACAAGGTCACCTCAAATGAATTCCCAAAGACTACCCAATCAAAGTGACAATGGCATAGCCACAACTACAGACACAAAATCACACTTTGATCATACACCAACAAGAGGTTTCAGAACCTTGTCAGATATTTATGAAAGCACTGAGGAATTATTACTAGCTGAGGATGAACCAAAGAATTACAAAGAAGCATCAAATGATCAAAAATGGATAGAAGCAATGAAGGATGAACTTGATTCCATTAATAGGAACAACACTTGGAGATTAACATCCTTACCACCTGGTCATAAGGCAATTGGCTTGAAATGGATATTCAAGACCAAGAGAGATGCAGACGGGAAGATAATAAGGCATAAAGCTAGACTAGTAGCAAAGGGCTACATACAAGAGCATGGCATAGACTTTGAAGAAGTATTTGCACCGATAGCTAGAATGGAAACCATCAGGTTACTACTTGCCATAGCAGCTAACAACAAATGGCAAGTGCATCACCTTGACGTGAAATCTGCATTCTTACATGGAGACCTACAAGAAGAAGTATACGTCACACAACCTGAAGGGTTTATAAAGAGAATCGATAATGGAAAAGTCTACAGACTTATAAAAGCATTATAAGGATTAAGACAAGCACCACGAGCTTGGAACATCAAACTAGATAACACCTTGAAATCTCTAGACTTCAAGAAATGCGCACTGGAGCAAGCCATCTACACAAGAACAGAAAAAGATTCGATCCTTCTAGTAGGAGTCTACGTGGATGATTTAATCATCACTGGCACACCTAAGAAAGAGATAGATAAATTTAAGTATCAAATGAAAGAGATCTTTGAGATGAGCGATTTGGGATTGCTAGCCTATTACCTTGGCATTGAAGTCACACAATCTGGAGGTAACATATCTATAAAGCAATCTGCCTACGCAAGGAAGATATTAAAGGAAGTTGGAATGCTGGAAAGCAATGAAACACTCATACCAATGGCTCCAGGAACAAGACTGACAAAGACCACTGAAGGAACCATGGTTAACTCGACCGAATACAGAAGCTTAATTGGATGTTTAAGATATCTGCTTCACACAAGACCCGACTTAAGTTATTATGTAGGATTACTTAGTCGTTTTATGCAGGAACCAAAGGAACAACATATGAAGGCCATAAAGCAAGTACTACGCTATGTGAAAGGAACAAAATATTATGGAATCACCCACAAGCATGACGGAGGAAACATAATACATGGATACGGCGACAGCAGCTATGGTGTCAACACTCAAGAAGGAAAGGGAACTACAAGCATAATATTCTACTATGGAGAATCACCAATTAGCTGGAGCACACAGAAACAAGCCACTGTAGCCTTATCATCTTGTGAATCAGAATTCATCGCAGCAACTGCAGCAGCAACGCAAGCACTATGGTTAAAGAGACTACTGAGCAGACTTACACATTCGGACGAAGAAAAGATTACTATACTGGTTGACAATAAATCAGCCATAGCATTAATGAAGAATCCAGTCTTTCACGGAAGAAGCAAGCACATTGATACGAAATACCACTTCATCAGAGAATGCGTTGAAAGAGACGACATTCAGGTAGAATTCGTAAGCGGAGATTATCAGAAAGCTGACATACTCACAAAGGCACTTCCGAAGATCAGATTTTTAACAATGAGGCAGCTCATCGGACTTATAGATCTACAAGACGCCGCTTGTGATTAGGAGGGAGAATATTGGGTCACAACGGGTCAAAACGACCCATACATAATCACAACCGAAATATGAAGACCCACAGGGAAAATAACTGCCACTTTGGCAGTTGCAAACGAAAAGACACAAAGCTTAATCAACGGACACACTGCTTCATCAAAGGACGCGACTTTAGATTAGCACCTTTTCGTTTTATATTTAAAGACATAATTATTGTACAAACAAAATGATGACTCTTTGATTATTGAATAAAAATTAAATTAAGGTATATCTTGATTTTGCACTATCAAATCTTTTGCGATCTAACATAAGCTAATTAAAATGGGTCGGTGGTCATTTTCAAAGAACTATGGTTGGCTTGACCCCAACAGTTAGAAGATTTACGCTCTGTTCTCGAGTCTAAAATTAAAGGAAAGGAAAGTAATGTAAAGAAAAGAAAAGTAAAGTAAAGGAAAGTATTTATTTTACTTTACAATCACTCCAAATATGGCCGAATTGTTTTATTGAATAAAATGTATAAACTTTACCTCCTAATCCTTTCCTTTACTTTGCTTTCCTTCCTTAAAAAAAACTTGAGAACACAACAATTTATTTATTTCCTTTCCTTTACATTCCTTTACCCTCAAAATAAAACTTGAGAACACAGCGTTACTGTCTAATGTTCTTTTAAAACTATAATAATTTATAAACCTTTTTTGTCTTTTTAATCTTATTTATTATACATGATTTATTATTTTAGTAGTAAACTTGCGTTGAAATATGAAATGTTTTTATAGGATGTTGTGAGTTTTGATACAATCAAATTTCTCTCTTTGTTAAACTGCAAAAGAATTTAATAAATAAAGAAGAAGATCCAATGCTTTAAATAATGAAACATGTATATATAAAATATAAATTATATATGATCTTTATTATTGGATTATAGCTACAATAAATAATGAATTCAATAGTTTTTCTTATGCCTATTTGCATTCTGGAGGGAATCCTTGAGGAAATCTTTTGGAGTCTGAGCAGTAATTGTAAATCATGTAATTCTTTTGCACCCAACTCAACCTCTCTTGCTTTGTATTATCCATCTCCGCGGATAGCCATGCTGGGTTAGAGGGAGAGCCAGCGCAAGACGACTTCCCCGAAGACACAACACAAGCATCGGCCTTAAAGTTTCTATATGAAGCAGTGAAAGGAGCTTTACTCCAATCGGTTTTCACAAGCCCACCTCTCGTTGCCCAGTCATCAGCGTTCCATAAACTAGAATGTATCCTCATCGGTTGGTCTTTTGGAAAGGGTACCCCAATCGATTCTGCATTCTTGAACTCTCTAATCGGAGTCCCATCAACTGAAAATCTGAAAATCAATACACGAAGATCAGTAAACCAATATATAATAGTTGACCAAAACGGTTTACTTTATATCATAAGTCTAATACTTACATGATATGTTTAGGGTTCCAAAGGATGGAATAGGTGTGAAAATCGGCAGTTGGATCAAACCACAAGTAGAACTGCTGCTCTCTGTTTCCTTTTCCTTGGCTAAACACATTAGTATGTAAAATGTAAGGATCACCACTCAGGTTACCCAAGAACTCGTAGTCGATCTCATCCCAGTTTGATCCCTTTGAAGATAACTGCAATAATAAGACATGCATAGTTAATAATCCGGGCTTTGTTTTAGTCTTTGCATGTGAGTCTTTCTACAAATCCTAAATATATACATTTACACGTAAACCAGAAACTTACGTAGTAGGCAGTAACAGTGCCAGCAGAGTTGCCAGGTACAAGCTTAAGTTGCATATCGATTTGGCCAAACAAGTACTCGTTTCTTGATTCAAATCCCGAGCCAGACGATTTATCGAGGGAAAGCGTTAAGAGGTCACCGTTGAGTATCTTTCCACGCCCGTCACCCCAAGTGATATCAAACTCATTGTTGAAATCAGCTAAAGTGCTTCCAAGAAATATAATAACAAGGACCAAAGTAGAAAACGTATTTGTAGAAGTAGAAAAAGCCATTTGATATTATTGAGATGAATGTTGTTTGATGATAAAATTTATGAAATGTGTTGTATTTATAGGGTGAAGATGAATGTTCGATCGAGTAGTGATGTTATAATAAGTCGGCGATAGTAAAGGACTTTGGTCTGTGGTTGTAAAACAGCTGTTGTTAGCGTGTGACAGTCATATCTTAAAGAAGCCGAGAAAAGGATTTGTGGGTATTATTCAAAATAATATCTATAGAAAGTATTCATTTAATATTAGTAACGTTGTATGTCTGTGGGCCACGGACGCGTTAAAAAAGTCATCCTATCCCTTTCCGAGTGTCATCCAAAAATAGCTCTAATTTGAAACCTTATTGATCAAAGTATTATCCATTTATACTCATCAACTAGAACCAGTTATCATAATGTTCCGGAAAAAAAAAACATAATCTAAGTGTTCGTACGGTTCGAATAATATTTTTAAAAGAATTAAAATTTATTAAAGGAATTACGAGTATAATTTAAAAAATTGAAATTAGAATTGATAAAACGTTGTCTTGTTTGATTGACAGAATTCGACGGAATTCAATTTTCAATTTTTGGATATAACTCAGTTTGATTTGTAAATCTTCTAAATTAATTGAAATTTTGTATTATATGTGTAGTGAAAAAATTATAACATACTTATGAGAGGTTAATTTAATATTTTTAGTTGGTCGACATTTGAAAGAGCTTAATTTAATATTTTTAGTTGGAAAGCTTATTTAAAATAAATATAGATTTCTGAAAAAGAAGTGTAGTTTATAAAAGTACTAGTATAGAACCCGCGCGATGCAGCGGCGACGAAAAGTTGTAATGCGATAATGATTTCTTGTAATTTCCAATTCGTCTCATGATTTAAGTCGTGAGAGTAATGGTTTATGGGCGGTTTTTGGGGCCAAAACAAATTATGCTGTAACGATTTTCGGCTCACATTTCCGGATGGAAAAGAATTATTGATATGGCAATGAGTTTCGATAGTTTCTTATTCGTTACTCTTGGCTTTGTATTACGTATAATACTTTCTTATTTGGTCGTTCGTGTTATAATATGAATTTTAAGGTAACAATTTTAAGTTTGGCAAATTAAGGCATAAAAAGAGTTGCTATAATTGTGTCTCGTTCAACCATTTCCTCTACTATGTTTGACAATATGGGTAACATTATCTATTCTAACCATTTTATCTTTAGTCATTCAACCTATTTGGATAATTCGACTTATTCTACGCTATTAGCCCATTTGGTAAAATCATATATGTATAACAAAATATAAAGTATAAATAATTACAAATATGTTTCTTACGATTTGACAAATATGACATGTTTAATCCTCTTGATTTTGAAAGTACACCACACACCCTTTATCTGTAAACATTATACACTTGCAATCTTTTAATCCATTAGGATTAACTTATTTCAGTTAGTTATATCAAATGACCATTTTACCATGTCTGTATTCAAGTGTTCACGTTTTATGTTCACTATCTCAAATGTTTATTCAAGGTTGATGGGTTTTGAATTGTTATATGCTTTATAAAGATTATTGAGATGTCTATTTATCTATGCTTTTTTTTTAATACGTATCAAGCATAATACAAAATCCGTTTTATAATATAAGTTTCTTTGTAGTTTGAGACATAAATGTTAAATATTTACAAATACTTTACTATACAACATAAATACAAAATAAACATATTGTTATCATTTTATTATGTATTTGTATTGTATATCTACCTTTGTAACATCCTAGTTTCGGAAATAAAATATTTTACATGTATATGTTCTGTTTTAGTCTTTAATAGAAATTAGAAATGGAGAAGGACTAGATTGGTAAGAAAAATAGTTAACTTCTGTTAGAAAGGATTTAAATTGTTAACTATGTTAGTTAAGTAAGTAAGTTAAGCAAGTTTGAAAGATGAGGGACTAAAGTGTAATGCTGGAAATTTAATATGAGGTGGATTATGAGGTGTCAATTGCATATTTTTCTTGAGAGATGAGAGGTATGTATGTGTATGTCGGTTTGGGAGAAGAAATCAAAGAAGGAGAAAATATCAAATTGAAGCTATTTTGTAGTGTATTTCATTAATTAAAGTGAAGATTAAGGGTTTAAGAAATCTAGCTTTGGTTTTAGTGGAAGAAAAATAAGGTATGATTATATACTTTAAGCTATTTGATGAAACTGAGTTTGTATTATGTGTTATAACATCATGTAGATGTTTAATTTGAAGATAGAAATGCTTAATTTGGTTAAATTAGATATTTGATTATTTGGGGATAATCATAAAAGTTGAAAAATTGTTAGAATTGAGCTTTGTTTATATGTTATTTTGATGTTAATAATATATGTAAAGACTTAGAAGATTGAAAGATTTATGTATATGAATTTTGTAAGATTTCATGTTTAAGCTAATAAGGGTGAAAAGATGATTTGTTATGTAGAAGTGTTTATTATTGTGAGAATGTTTTAGAATGAAAGAATTAATGTTAAGAATGATTATTATCATGTTTATGATAGAAAAGATAAGCTAAATGTACTCGGAATTGTGTTTAGGTGAAATGATGTTAAGTATGTTATACTAGTTGCCAAACGGGTAATGTAACCCGTGAAGAGATGGAAAATGGGTAAGAAATGGTTAGAGGGAAGACAATATTACTTTCAATGTGTTATTTATGATTGGTGTTATGTGTCTAAATAGTTTAATTGCTTGTTTGTGCATTAGAGAGTTGAATGGGTCAAAAGACTCAAAGAGTGGCAAGTTGGGTAGAATTTCCCAAACGTGTTAGAAAGTGTTAGAAAGAGTTAGAAGGAGTTAGAAAGAGTTGTAATGAGGTTAATACATGTATTTATATGTATGTAAGATATATTGAAAGGAAGATTTGTGTTTGATTGTAAAAACGCAGATTTGGAGAAAAAGAGTAAAAGGGAAGAGCTTTGTATGTTGTAGACTTAATCCGACTCCGAGGTGAGTATATGAAGATTTTATATAATGTTTTTATATGTTAATTCAATGTAAATTATAACCTTTGAAAGGTTGGTAAGATAATTGTTAATGTATGAAGAAACGGTTAACGGAAAGAAGGTTAAGAAGTTGTAAGTGCAGAAAGTAGCAAGAAAACCAAAACGACCACTCTAGGTCACCACTGCGTCGTAGTGGGTGGTCAGATGGTTTTGTTTTGGTTGCAATTTTGTCGAATGCGTCGCATCTAGTGCGTCGCAGTTGTTGTCAGACCATTTTTTAGTTGTTTTTAGTGTTGTTTATGTGTATGACTTGTATTATAAATTAATGGTAAGTTAAAGAAGTATTAGATACGACATTTAATTTTCGGGAAAGAAAAGAAGTCGAACTTTATTAGTCGGGAAGAAGTAGCATCAACCTTTCATACCGTGAGGGTATGTATAATTATTAGATACGACATTTAATTGTCGGGAAAGAAAAGAAGTCGACTTTTATTAGTCGGAAGAAGTAGCATCAACTTTTCATACCGCGAGGGTATGTATAAGTGTTAGATACGACATTAAATTGTCGGGAAAGAAAAGAAGTAAGTTACGACTTTAATTAGTGGGAAAGAAAGAAAGAAAAGATTTTAAAGTAGTCGTGTTAGTTGTGATTAACATAATGGTAAGATATACTCACTAGCTTAACGCTAATATATTATGTTAATTGTATGTTTTGTAGGTAATCAAGATTTGGGACAAGGCAAGCTAAAGAAGAAGAGAAGGGGAACTATAATGTAAAGTTAATTGTTAAAAATGTTTTCGTAAGAGCTTCCGCTCAAATTTGTAAAATGAGATGTTAACTAAAGTGATGAAGTAGTAACACCTTTAGAACGTTAGTTATATGTTTTGTAAGTTAAAAAAAATGGTGTGTCTTTGGTAACGGGTGTTTCAACCTTTTAAATTTTTTCACAAAGAAACTATGTAATTATCATAGATAACTATCAACTAAAACGTATAATCAACACTAATATTTATTAAAGAATTAAAACTTAAAAAAACCCAAAAAGTTGTTTAATATCTCTTAACAAACATTTAAACATAATCTGTCTACAAAAGCAACTTAAACAACCATCATAACAATTTCTAGCAAAATAAATATAACAAATCTTGCAAATACTACAAATTACAAACAATTTATCTTTGAAATAATTTGGCAAAAATATTATTAGTAGTTGTTCGGATTTTAATACAATTATCTGGAAATTTAAAATGTTAAAACAATTAATATCTCTTCTTAGTGTTAACCCCGTCCAATCTGACTTGATCATATACTAAAGAAAAAAAAAATCAAATACCAAAAATTAATTATGGATTCAAATATTAATTTTTTTTTTATTTTTATAAAAATGAATATTTTAAATATATTTCTCTAAAAGATAACTTACTTAAAACATAGAATTCAAAAATCATTAAATGCATTATTATGTAATAAATCATAAAAATATGAAATTTAATGAGTAAAGATTTTGAGATTATAATATGATAAATTACATAATTATCCTTAATTAATTTTATCTTACTTAGTTATTATCTACTACTATTTTACATTTTTAAGCTAGAACTTATTACATTGTCGAACACATCTACGAAAAAAGTTGACGGTTATATTATAATAGTTTGTTTGAAAGAAGTTTTAGTAAACTGGTTTTAATTCCATGAAATCAGTAATCTTGAATTCCTTCCGAAACTGGAAGGCAATATGAATTCCACAACGGAAAGAATCTGATAGAATTTTGGCAGTTTCCAATTCCTTTAGTTGTCCAACCAAACAGAATGCAAGAGAAATTCAGAATTCTAATTCCATCATATTCTGCGAACCAAACGGGGCATAAGTTGGAAAATATTTAGTTTAAATTATCTTTTATGTTATATTATTTTTTAAATTTGGGACAAAAAGGATATCCAATTGGGTAACTTACACCCCACAAGGAGGAATCTCATTTAACTTACACGAGGAATCTCGCTTAACTAATAAGAGGAAACTCTTAGACGAGCTAAAACCTAATACCTGTCGTTCATCATAGAAACCCTTACCATCCGGATTTTATAAAATCCATTACACTTTTGTCACAAAGCTTATACAAAATGGACAAAAATACCATAAATACGTATAGGTTATACCACTCGTCTCTATGTAAAGGGTATATATTCTATAAATCAAAAGCAATTGGTTAAAAAGGTGGTCTCTTTTACCCGTCAGTGAATATAAGCAAAATTTTCCATTTGCCCTTTACAATTTGAAAACATATTAGTTATTTCTAAACCATTATCTTCGTCTTTTTATATAATATAAAGATTAAAAAAGACAGTTTGTTATACGATAAGCTTTATAAATTATATTTTGTTTCTAAAGTTTATGGATTTTTTTTAGCTTCCAATACTTCCGGTAATACGATATACATCCAAACTTTTCACAATTGAGTATTTTAAACACGTATATGGATGATTATTCGATTATTAAGTAACAAAGTCTTACTATTAATTTTGGTTTTGCGTGGATGGTAAGGGGTTTGCCTTATGAAGAAGACATCACGAGTTCGAGCTCCTGAGAGTTTCCTCTTGTTAGTTAAGGGAGATTTCTCGTTGTAAGGATGTGTACGTTCGTAGGTTGCATACTGCTCACTTGGATGTCCATGTGACCCCGGACCGCTATACTTGTCTTAAAAAAAAAAAAAAAATTCAACAAAATAATTTATTAATTAACGTTAGTTAATTAATTAACGATGACTATTTGAAAAACGATCGAAAACCCAAACAATGTAAGTCTTTAATTAAGTAACATGTAATTACACCTTATATGTTTTATCATAATTGGGTTATGGATACAACTAGTAAATCGAAAAATATACAAAAAACACATTTTAAAACTTTTAATTATAACTATAAAAGATGATAAATTATTATTACATCAATTTTCTTTTCAATACATACATCCATTAGGTGCTGTGATCTTCAACAACCGTCGTTATATAACTTTAAACACTTACTTCTAATATTATGTCAAGTTTGTTTTTAACTATTTTATTGGTTTATGTTAATTTTTCACTAATTCTTACTAATTAATTATTGTCGTTCGTTTATTGTAATAACTTTATCAAATAATATTCAATATATTCTAAGCGGAAAATAAGTAACAAAGTAAAAAAAAAGTTCTTAATACTAAAGATGCTTGATATACCTTAAACACTATTGCATAAAACTATCACTAGGAGAAAGGTCGTTGATTATGCAAAGTTAGTGATAAACAACAAACATAAACGAAGTCAATAGTAAAAACAAAACTTGCCAATATGTGAGATTATGATTTTAGATATGAATAAGTTATGGGATACGCGTCTAGAAATGTATAAAATTTTATTTTAAATTCTATTGTATGTATCAATTTTTAAATTAGTTTATTGTATGTATCTAATTTTCAAAAATCTCCATTATATATCTAACTTTCAAAAATCTGCTATTTAATGTATTCAAAAAACGTGGCATCCATTTAAGATGCCACATCAGTTGCTACATCATCGGTTTGGTAAGATTTTATTTGTTGAATACATAGAATAACTTCTTTTGGAAGTTAGATACATATAATAGATTAATTTAACGTTGAATATATATAATAGACTGTAGAGTAAAATTTAATATATTTTCAAACACTTATCTCATAAATTATTGACAATTTATCTATATATATTTTTCTTTAAATCCTTCTAAGATGTTTGATGCCCTTTTTAACCCGCTAATAGAGAATATATAATATTATTGAAATTTTTAAATAACATAAGTAAAACTTTTATGTTGACATCAAAGGTTGAAACACATTCATTGAGATAAAGTCAATTTAAATACATTAAAGAAAGATAATTCAGACTAGTAACACAAACATAGTTTTCGAAACAACCATATAAGTATAAGTCTAAAAAAATGATAAAAAAAATCAATACTCAATAGACCTCAAAATTTCATCGTTATATATATATATATATATATATATATATATATATATATATATATATATATATATATATATAAATATATATATATATATATATAGAGAGAGAGTTAGGATCCAATAAAAAAAGGTTAAAAATAAAAAGGATAGGGAGTGATATGGTGTTGACACGTGGCAGGAAAAAAAAAATTCTATTATTATATCAATAAGGGTATAATGGTCATTTTAACACCACACTTAAATACCCCATTTCTCTCATTTCTCATCATCTTCATTACATCAAAACCCTAACCCTATGGAGAGCCACCACTGCCGCCACCAGTTTCCGGCGAGCTTCCGAGCTTCGTTCCTCAGAAATGCCGATCGAAAAACCTCCTTCGGTATTCGGAAAGATCGGCTATTACACCGTCTTCATCACTCCTAATTCCACATCTGAACCCGGTTCTCAAAAAAATCCAGTTCAGCTGCCGCCGCCGGTTCATTACGACAGAACGGTATCTTTTTTTTTTTTTAGATTTCATCAAGATGGGAAGATTTGTTATTTTTGTCTTTTAGTGTAACGGTATCTTTTTTTTTTTTAGATTTCATCAAGATGGGAAGATTTGTTATTTTTGTCTTTTAGTGTAATGCTAAATGTTTGTGTATATTTACAGTGCATTCAAGTTTCTGTATTTTCGGATCGGAGTTTCTGTATTTCCGGATCTGAGTTTCTGTAGTTAGTGGATCTGATTTTCTGTATTTCCGGCGACGGTGTTTTGACGGTGCTTGCCGGAGTGGCGATGGGTGGCTGAGAACCAGGAAGGCGGCTGTTTTTTTTATGCACAATGGTTTTGTAAAGTTATGTACAATCATTTTGTAATTATGCACATATATATTTAATATTTACGCACAATGGTTTGTAATTTTTTGTATAAAAACTTACATAAAATTAATGCACAAGTTATTTTATAAAAACCGATACACAATGTTCGTATTTTTTATATAGAATTTTTTGATGCACATACAACCGATGCACACGTTATTGATAAAAGTTATGCACAGAGATTCAAAAAATGAGTAATCAGGTAAAATGAAAAAAAAAAAAAAAAAAATCAGAATTCTGCAAATTACCAAAAGGGCATGAAAGTTTGAAAATATTACCAAAATGCCACCGCGTTGACTTTTTCAAACCCCCCTTTTTGTTGACTAATTGTGTGGCTTACATTCCTCCCTACACTTTTTATTTTAAAATCTTTTTACATTATCCCACCCATATATATATATATATATATATATATATATATATATATATATATATATATATATATATATATATATATATATATATATATATATATATATATATATATATATATATATATATGTGAAACTAGCATTGATGTTGTTCCGATGGTCCTCTTATTTGTTAAATGTTAATTTACATATTTCTTGCAACTATTAAACATGTTCTACGATCTCCGCCAGTTCACTTGTAGAGGAAATATAACTTTTTACTAGCTTAATTAGCATTTTAGTTAACAATCATATTCATTCAACATCCAGTTTTACTCTGATGGTGTGTTTTGCGTTGGTCACAGGGATTCAATCACTAACCATCTCCACCATTTAATCACCATTTAATCTAAAGCAAACTGGTTGGGATCAAAAACAAGAAATGATTCGAACAAAACTAAATTCGTATTCAAATTCAAATGTACAAATTCTAATTATGCTATTTCCTTTTATAGGAGAACAAACCGACTAAAACAAATCGCAATTCTAAACGAACTCAAATTGCAAACCGTGTCAAACACGTTCACGTCTAAAATACCAATTAACTAAACTACCCTTCAAGTTTAAGTCACGTTATCTAACAATTATTAGAGTATATTGTTTAGATTGTTTGGATAGCCCATATATTAGCCCATATTGTATTGTATTTATATGATGTATCACGTTAATGGAAAGGCATCAAGTTTAGCTATCAATTCTGATTACCATAATATGGTATCGATGCTTGATTTGGCTCCTCTTAAAATCTCTCCAAAATATCAACAATCCCGTAAACAAACCTTTCTTCCTCATCGCCACTTTCAAAAACCCTAAACCTAATTTTAATCCGAAACCCTAATTGTCAGGATAGAATAAGTTTATATAAACCTAAAGTTTGCCTACGTTAAGATCTTGATCTATTAAAGAAGTTCGGCAGCGGATGAACACTTTAATATTAACAAGTTGATCTAAACAAATAATATTGAAAACTAAGAACAATTAAGAACAATATATTTGTTGAATTATAAGCCTCAATTGCATTATTGAATTATCAATACAACGTGTTTTCTATTCTACAAGGATCTATATTTATAGACCTTGAGGCTATCCTACTAAATAGGAAACAACATCTATCTAAAAAGAAATACAATTTGAATCTAATTGTAAATCTAAATAATCAAACGTGCATGTCAAGTTCTTGTCCGCATTAACTCTTCCGTATTAACTTGATCATAGGAGTAGTAATAAGCTTTCAGTAGTAACTGGTCTTCTCCGTATTAACTTGTTATCTTCCGCAGTAACACCATTCTTCTTGTCCGTAGTAACTGAGCAGTATTAACTGAAACTAAACTATTTTATCTAAGTTTTAGTTCCAACAATCTCCCCCTAACTTTAACTTTTATAACAAACTAAAGTACAAGTTTTTCATAAATTGTTACTAAGCTATTACAAATTATTATTACTACTTCTTCAAACTTTTATCTCCTTTCTTCTCTGCTTTATCCATCTCTTCATTCAACTACATCATTATGCTCCAAACGAGTTCATGAGCCATTTTAGAAGTAACAAGCCCAAACAGCTTCACCTTGATCAGTTCTTTCAAAGTCCTCAAATCATGTGGAAACCTCTTATCTACTAGATAAAATTCCATAGCTCCATGAGTTCTAACTATGGAATAGGCACCACTTCTTTCATAAATAAACCATTTGATAATAGGATTTGATGGACCACCTTTCTTGAATGCAGAACTGACCTTCACAGACCCTGGCTCAAACATGCCATTTAACCAATCCATGCCCATGTCTATACCTGAGACTTTCCCTTTGTAATCTGCAAATTTGATTTTCTCAATGTTGTATACACGTTCCAGATCAGCTCTTGAAAAATCTCTTACCATTCTGTGAAAAGCTGGTATAATGTTCTCGGACTTATCTTTTCTGGTCACCACATATTCAGTCTTCATTGGTCCACCAGTATACTCCCAATCTACAATCTCTAGGGGCTCAACAGCCAATGGAGCAATCCTTAATCCTTCTTCATGAATAATGAGAGCAGAACAGTCATCTTGAGATATCTCTATATCATCATCTTTTTCTTCAATGTTGACTGGCTCTTTCTTGATTGCAGCTACTGGTATGACTGGACTTCCTTGAGTAGCAGGTGCAGTATGAATGGCTTCTACCCTTTGTTTCTTTCCTGTTACTCTGGTAGAATGAGATTTCTTTCTTTTCAACTGTCCTGAAGGAATTTGAGCAGTGGTTGCAGCTTCTGTAACAAGAACTTCTTTGCCTTGAGGATCAAACATCTTCTTCCAACAACATGAAGAGCTTTAATTGCTTTCTCCATCTCATAGGCTTCTTTATCTTGTTTCTTTGTTAGCTTCAACATTCTTTCACTATCCTTCTTTCTTTCCTTTTCAACCAAAGATAGCAGATTTCCAATCTTCATTGGGCCTAATGATTTCCCATCATACCCTTTGGACTTTAAATAGGATTTGAATTTCTGCTTATCCTCTGCTAGCTTGTCTTGAGTGGTTTTCTTCTTGGCAACTTTCTTTTTCTTTTCTTTTTCTATCAAAGCTCTTTCTGCCATCTCTTGTTCCAACTCTGCTTTCAAGGCTAACTCTTCTTATCTTGGCTTTTGGATCTTCTCCATTTCTTGAATTTGGAGCTTTGTGTGAATCTCCATAATGGTTGAAGGATCATGTCCTACATCTAAATCTTCAGTAGCAAACTTAAGAGCTACAAAATCAGCAAGCTTTTCTTCTTTTTCTTTCTTCTTCTTCAGCTTCTCCTCTTCTGTTAGATCAACGGCTACTCTTTTTCCCTTAGCCTTCTCTTCTGGCTTAATATCTGCAGTTGGTTTGGGAATATATGATCTATGAGGAGGGATGACAGGTTTTCTACCTGATGGTTCAGAAGAATCTACTCCAGGTATCTTCAGAGGCTTTGCTTTGCGCAATTGAGATTGTCTGATTCTTCTTTCTTCCTGAATTTTACTCTGTTCAAGTTTTAACAGTTCAGCAGCAGCAACTTCTTCATCAATTTTTGTAGTTGATGTGGCACTTGTAACAGTAGTAATTGTTGTTGCTTCAGTATAGATGGCTGTGGTTGGAGTTTCAGTGATAACAGCTACAAAGATATCATCAGCAGGAATGGAAGCTTCAGTAGGAATGGAAGCTTCAGTTTCAGTAGAAACAAGCTCTTTCGAAACATTCACTAAAACAGTAGTAACTGGATCTTCAGGTGTAGCAGTATTAACAGCCGTAGTAATGAGTTCAGCCGTAGTAATTGTTTCATCCAAGAACTCTGCAACAGAAATAATCACTTCTTCAATTCTGGCAGTAGTAACCATTTCTTCATCATTCTTTTCTACTTCTTTTTCTTGCTCCCCCTTAATCATACTATCTATCTCCATCTCCATATTTTCAGTTTCAACCTCAACCTCTTCATTAATTTCATCATGTTGCTCTGAGGTTGCAGTGATCACAGTATCATCACTTCTTCTTTCTTCCTTCTCCCACTTCACTTCAGCATCTTCTGCATTTGACAAAACCTCATCTTCATTTTCTTTCTCCCCCTTTTTGTCTTCAGAAGGAGAGTCATCACTGGATGAAGAGCTTGAAGGTACTGGAGAAGTGCCAATACTTCTCTTGGTTGTCTTTTGTGAGAGAAAGAAGTCCATCATCACTTGCTGCTGATCAACTAACTTGAGAACAGTGTCTCTCAGTTGTGCAAGTTCCTCCCCTTGCTTTTCAATGACAAATATGTACTTTTGGTAACATTCCAACAATTCAATGGGATCATAGTTATATCTATCCTCACCCCTTGCCCATTGAATACCAACAGGTGGTTGATCAATGAAAGGTGTTGCCTTGAGTTGGGTCTTAGGTATGTTCAAACTGGCATGTGCTTCACTATGAGAAGTGATAGCAGCAGTAGTATGAGCCCTTCTCAAATGGTCTTCCCCCTCCTTAGCGTCCACCTCAGGGAGCTTGGGGGACAGCTCAATGGTTTCCCTTTTAAGTTTCTTTTCTGAAGATTGTTCAGGTAAAGACCTTTTGAAAATTGATAATGGGGATGTTTTAGACTTAGGAGACTGAGGAACCCTCTTAGTCTTTCTTGAAAAAGTTGCAAGTGGAGAGTGTGGTTTAGAAGGTTCAGCAAATGATGGAGTCACAATAGAGGTGACTGTTGGTGCAGTTTTTACTGGAGGACTGCTCTCAGTAGAAACTGGAGGAACATTTGCAGTAGTAACTGCAGTGATGGCCTCAGTATTAACAGCAGTGGTACTTGCAGTTGGAATTGCAGAGGTATTTGCCGTAGAAACAGATGGGGGCTGAGACAGAGGTGAAGTCACTTGTCTCTCATCTTTTGAACTTGTTCCCACCATCATTGTAGAGAACAATGGGGAAACATTTGAAGAAAATCCTTTATTGACCCTTCTCATATTCACAAAAACCTTTTTAGAATGAGCATGGGTTGGAAAAACAGTTGAAGATCTTTTTAAATCCTTGATTTCACAGTTTATGATATGTTGTAGGAATCTTGGGTACATTAAAAATTTATGTTTAGGATTAGTCAGATTCCACAACATACCATCAAAAATAAGAGCTGAAAAGTTGTAAGTTTGATTAGTGGCAAGACAGACCATGGCTGTTGCCAAGGAAAGACTTGCCTCATGCCACCCAGTCCGTTTTTGTGAAATACATTGTTGCAAAGTGTGCATCATGTATTTCCATTGGGGGGACAATTGTGCTTTTAAAAACGTTAAAGTATTTAAGTCCCCCTCATATCCCATAAGTCTAAAGTTTTCAAAAACTGTTTCATTGGGCAAGTCAGTTATACCTTTAGCATCTTGAAGTTGAAGATGTTTACGGATTGTTGCCTCTAAAACAATTACTTTCTTCCCATCAATGGTGGCAGTAATGATTGGTGTTTCACCCTCATTGTTTATAGCAACAGTCTCCCAGAAAGAGCGTATGTGATCATCACGTATCTCTGGGCTAACTGTAAGAGCAACATTGATGTGAGATTGTCTTAAGAAATCAGTAATCTGGTGAAAATCTTTGTTTTCGGAATTCTTTAAGAAACATGCAGCCATATTGTGGCTTGAAAAGTATTGTAGTTCTGCCATTGATGTTTAATTGAAAGAATTTTGATTTCAGTTAAAGAAAACTTAGAGTTTGATTGCAACGATAACTTTTTAGAAATTAGGGTTCTTGAGAAGAAGCTAATTTGTGAAAAATTAACGGTAACCCCTATTTATACGGTTAAGATTATAACAACTTGGCGAGTTGGATTAGACGCGGGTTATGATTAAAAGTAACGGTGCAATTGTGTGTTGCCATGTGTCAAAAATTACTGAACCGCGCCGAAGATTTAAAAGTTAGGTCCAATTACAAATCGCCACGTGTTAAAAGTTAGTTGCAAGTTGGGATTTGACTTGTCAACGCAGTATTAACAGAGTAATCTTATGGATTAAGAAAACTCTGCAGTACTAATCGTTGCAGTATTAACAAATAATAACCGTAGTAATTAGGTTAATGACCGTAGTAATTGTACAACGAGCCGTATTAACTGGTCTGGCAGTAGTAATGTGAATTACTTCCAGTATTAACCAGAGGTCCGTAGTAACAGATTACTTAAGCCGTATTAACCATTCTGGCCGTATTAACACAACTAAGGGCAGTAGTAGTTAAACCCTCCCGTAGTAATGAAAAAATGGTCCGTACTAATAAAACTTTGGTCAAAATTTGTTTCTACTGTTAAAATGATGCCACTTGTCAGGATCGAATAAGTTTATATAAACCTAAAGTTTTCCTACGTTAAGATCTTGATCTATTAAAGAAGTTCGGCAGCGGATGAACACTTTAATATTAACAAGTTGATCTAAACATATAATTTTGAAAACTAAGAACAATTAAGAACAATATATTTGTTGAATTATAAGCCTCAATTGCATTAATGAATTATCAATACAACGTGTTTTCTATTCTACAAGGATCTATATTTATAGACCTTGAGGCTATTCTACTAAATAGGAAACAACATCTATCTAAAAAGAAATACAATTTGAATCTAATTGTAAATCTAAATAATCAAAAGTGCATGTCAAGTTCTTGTCTGCATTAACTCTTCCGTATTAACTTGATCATAGCAGTAGTAATAAGCTTTCAGTAGTAACTGGTCTTCTCCGTATTAACTTGTTATCTTCCGGAGTCACACCATTCTTCTTGTCCGTAGTAACTGAGCAGTATTAACTGAAACTAAACTATTTTATCTAAGTTTTAGTTCCAACACTAATACTTTCGGATCCAAATCTATTACTAATCCAAAATTAACGATGCCAGGAGACGAAGCAACCTTCAGCAATGATCCAGACAGAATTTTCGGCATCATAAACATCAAATCCTTCATCTGTGCCACGCTAGACATGGAGGAACACAACTATGCATTATGGCGGCTAATGTTCGAGATGCACTTTATCACGTGGGAAGTCGATGGTTTACTCGATGGTACTTCCGTTTCTAAAGGAATGGGTGACCGAGCTTGGCTTAAACGCGACAATCTCATCAAAATGTGGATTTATAACACTATATCACCATCATTGCTGCAGATGGTAATAAAGAAAACTGACACTGGCAGTCAATTGTGGAAAGCCCTCGAAGCTTTGTTATAGAAACAAGGATTCCAAAGCTATGCAATTGAATGAAGACCTACGTAATACTCGCCTTGGTGGTCGCTCTATCACCGAATATTGTCACCGCATGAAGGTAATTTTTGATCTACTCGCTAATATTGATCACCCAATCGAAGAAACTACTCATGTGATGCACCTTATCAACGGTTTATCGCCAAAATATGAATGTGTTATTGCTATCATTCGTTATCAAAAACCATTCCAATCGTTTTTGGAAGCTAAGGATATGCTTCTAACCGAAGAAGCCAGAATCAGACCCACCAAACACCGTTTGCAACTCGCGACACACCTTCTGCTTATGAGGTTTTTTATGCTAAAGGTACCTCCCCTAAACCTGAGGTAAACCATGATCAATCACATGTTTTTCGTAATTTTCAGCGGGAAACTGCCGCTATGCGGCACACTGCCGTTTTATTCACATAGTTCCCACAAACTATCCAAATGGGCGAATGTTTGGTAACTCTCAAAACAGGACCTACTCGAAACAAACTGGGAATTCATCCTATGGGAATGCTCGGTATTACCACGCTCCATCTCCCAAAACCGTGACACACACATACACACCTGCTCATGTTACTGCCACACCTGGTTATGCTACTACCCCGCCAGGATATGCTACTGCCCCGCCAGGTTCTAATTTTGGCCCGCCCGGTTTCACCCAGGTCACTGCCCCGCCAGGTTACACGCCTGGTCCGCCCGGTTTCCCTCAGTCACACCCCTGTTCTGCTGCCGGTACTGCTCCAGGTTCATCGGGTCAGACTCTTCATGTCCAGAATACTCCTCAAGATAGTTCCACCTCCCTTCCACAAGCCTTTGCAAACATGACATTCAAGGATAATGGTGAATGGTATATGGACACTGGAGCCACTTCTCATTTAACGTCGGACACATGTAATCTTTGTACTGTATTTAATAAACGTATTATACCATCTATTCATGTTGGTGACGATTCATCCATACCCGTCACCAACACGGGTCATAGTACTTTGCCAACAAATAAACACCCTTTACATCTTAATAATGTTCTTGCCACGCATAAAATCATCAAAAACCTTATTTCCGAGTTAAATTAACCACTGATAATGATTACTCTATTGAATTTGACAAAGGTGGTTTTTATGTGAAGGAACCTCAAACACAAAACATTCTCCTTCGATGTGACAGCCTCGGTGACCTCTACCCTACAACCTACCCGATAAAGCCATCTTTTGCATTTTTTTCATTCAACCAAGACATGTGGCATCGCAGACTTGGACATCCAAGAGAAGATGTATTACGTTCTCTTAATTCACGTGGTTTAATTTCTTTCAATAAAAGCATCTCAAACACATTATGTAATGCTTATCAAGTTGGTAAACATGTCAAACTTCCATTTTATTCATCTTTGCCTGTCGTTGAGTCAGTTTTTGATATAATACATTCGGATTTATGGACTTCTCCCATACCGAGTGTAAGTGGAATTAAATACTATGTCTTGTTTTTAGATCACGTTTCTCATTTTCTATGGGTGTACCCGTTAAGGCGGAAATGTGATGCATTTACACGATTCTTACAATTTAGAGCTTATGTCAAAACTCAATTCAACAAAGAAATGAAATCTTTTTAGTGCGATCATGGGGGTGAGTTTGATAATAATGCAATGTACAATCTTTTTCATACAAATGGCATTAAATTTCGTTTTTCATGTCCCAAAACGTCACAACAAAATGGAAAATCCGAAAGAATGATACGCACCATTAATAACTTAATTCACACTCTTCTTTTTCAAGCTAATCTTCCACCTATTTATTGGGTTGAGGCACTTCACATTTCCACACATCTTTTAAACATACTGTGAAAACCGTCACTCTCTCCGTCCTTAGTTAGTCTATTATGCCTGTATTTCATTACCGTAAATTACTGAAAAATTTAAAACTTGCTTATTATTGTTATTGGGGGATTTAAAAGTTCTTTATACTTTACCGATGTATGATTATTACTACTTTGATATGTGTGTATATCCTTTATGTGTTGATACCATGTTAGTTAGGTGCACAATAGTTAGTTCCACTAGACGAGCTCCTGGATATATTAACGAGAAACTTTCCTGAATTCGTAAACATACTATGTTGTATCCGTTATACTTTATATAAACTTTTGAGAACTTCCGGTTTTGATATTACAACAAATTTATACTTTTTCTAGTCCCGAGTTACGGTTAGTTCGTGATCTTCGCTTCCGAAAATCACAGTTACTTGTATGCGAAAAACAAACGTTACACCTGATGGGGGTGCACCAAACTGATGCTCTAGTGCGACGCAGCGTGACCCACGAGCAGAAATTCAGTTTGTTGTCAATTGCTTGTGTGTCGAGTCTAAGCCATCTTGGCTAATCTCATGGTATAGTAATCGAGCCCAGGCTCATGTTAGTTGATTAGCCATGTTCTTGTAGTGTCTAACCCATCCTAGCCTAACCTAATTTCATTTCATTTCAAAAAACACCCAAACCCGAAATTCTTCTCTAGCCGTCACTTTCACAAACTGCAACGATTCATCCCTTCATCATCCTATAATCGAGCAGCCTAATCCATCCTTGAATCCATCATTGAACCGTCCTCATCATCATCATCTCGTGTTCAAGTTAATTGTTTGGTTTCTTATGTTTGATTTATAATCCGAAAATTCCATTTGGAGTGTGTTTAATCTGTTTGTTAACACTCTTCTTATTTGTGTTGGCTAGCAATCTCCACGATCACCGAACTTTCTCCTTCCTCACCATATTTGTATTCAGCAACTCATTTCGTCAAGGTATATAGCAGATTGTATCGAATCCTTTGTTAAAAGTTTCCTTAGCCGAACCCTATCTAGGGTTTTTCAATTTGATGAAATCTTTGTTGTTTGCAGCCACGAGTTCATCACCAAAGTTTTGATTTCCATTTCAATGACAATCTGAAAGGGAATCACAGGTTTGGGTGTCTCTCCAATCGTTACTTCACTCTGTTTAATCGATTTCATGCATGTGTATGTGTATTGTGCTTCTATGTTGTAAACCCTAATACGATTGATTAAATGCTGGTATGTTAAGCTGTCTAGCTTGTTCAGTTAATAGCTCCTGGGTCTTATCGATTTAGAATCTGTGGTCTAAACGTAAATCGTAGCTCGCTTCTTCTAGTTTTCAGAAATATAAGATATGTCTTCTAACTATTTTTCAAACTCTCAGAATCCGTAAAATGGTGAATGTGGGTCAAATCTGAATTGTTGAAACAGTTTGTTAAGTGTTCGTAATTGGATATTGTGTAACGATTTAGTAAACGTGAACATAAGTGAATATGATTTGGATATTTCATCTCTGGTCTAAAACATGAAGGCTAAATGTCGGGATAGTTTGGGTATTCATAATGTGTTTCAAACTAGCTTTAAACTTTAACTATAAGTTTATGAAATTCTATTGTAGTCTATCTACTTCAGTGTCTAATTCCTTATTGGTATGGAATTAGGATCTGTGACCACATTGAAAATTATAGGTCTTGGAATCTAGTTTTCAAAAACGTAAGACTCGTGTTCCAATTCATTTCCAAACTCCCTAGAACTGGTTTTTAGTAAACATGGGTCAATCTGCGTGTTGAGCTGAGTTTTTATATCCGATTATGGGCTAACTTGTTGTGTGGTTTAAAATCGTATAAATGGAGATTTTAAACCTAGTCGTTTGATATTTAAAAACATTTTTACAAACTCGGGTACATTAAGTACTAAACGGGTCAGCAAGCTTTTGTCCAACTTGTTCTGATTATATCTTGGTCATAACAGATGCTTCTTAGATGAATCTTGATTCCTATTCGTAGATCTCGGAATGTAATTTTTGGAAATATAAATCTTGTCCTCTAATTCGTTTTAGAACTGTCAGAAACTGCACTTTAGTAAAAGTTGGTCAAATCTGAGTTTTTAAACGATATTTACTAGGTTTAATAATCGAACTTGTGTAACCACTTAGACAATCTTAAACATGATTTAAATGGTTTATTACTAGTTTATAACAGGTATAAAATATGTTAAAAATGTTTATCTTGTTTGCACATAAATTATACGACTTTAAAAAGTGTTAAAAACTTAACTTATACAGAATCATACTTTTGGACCGATGGTTTGGTCAGTTTTGTTTTGGTCATATCTTTAACATAACAAACTATTTTGTATCAAACTCTTAGTCCAAAATGTATCCCTTTGTGTCTAGTTTTCAAATATATCTCATTCGTCGTCTAATTCTTTCTAGAACTCTACATATTTCAGTTTGAACAAACCTATGTATTCGATGAAAATCTTGTCGACTAATCTAAAGTCTAAAATCCGTTAAATCTCTTACTTACGTATGTTACTACATTTATCTAGGGGAGCTCTAGGTCTAATGAGGACTTATTTGTGACCTACATACTACTTCATATACACACTGTTCTGATATCTTCGCTTGCTTGATAAGGTGAGTTCATTGCCCCTATTTTTACCGTTTTACATGCTTTAAACTAATTGGGGGAAAGTAAAACTCAACCGTACTATTTTTGAGAAAACGGATTCACTTTTGATATACTTACTAAAAATGGAAACTTTCTACTTTCAAAACTTACCATAAATAGATATTTCTATTTATGGAAACTTTTAACGTTTGGATATTTACTACATTCTGAAACTTACTACATTTCAAATATTATGCATTCTTTCAAAACATTACGAGATACTGGTTATGGGATTACTTCTAAAACGTGCTCATTAGTAGATTGGTTCTACTAATGGAGTCTTCTAAAACGTGCTCATTAATAGATTGGTTCTACTAATGAAGTCTTCTGAACGTGCTCATTAGTAGATTGGTTCTTCTAATAGATTCTTCTAAACGTGCTCGTTAGTAGAGATGATCTACTAACAGAGTCTTCTGAAACGTGCACATTAGTACTAATGATGTCTTCTTACTGTAACGTGACTACTACTTGCTATTATGCTTGATGAATAATTTATGTACTTACTTGCATTTGTTACGTATGTTTATACTTACATTACTACTGTTGAAAATGAAACATGAAGGATTTTCTTATGTACTTACTAATTTTGGGAAAACTTACTAAAAATAGAACTTCCTATTTTTAGAAACATTTCTTTTCGGAAAACTGCTAAATTTAGAAACTTATCTTCAAATGATTACTTAAACTATTTTATTACATTCTCGATGAACTCGCTCAACCTTTGTGTTGACTTTTAAGTTTTACTTTCAGGTAATGAGCAGGCATAGGACTTGGCTTTAGGAGTCGGATTCTAGTTGACCTTCAAGATTACTTTTGCATTGTGGCTGTTTTATGTTTCTACATTTGGATTAGATTTCGGGCTTGCATGCCCAAGTATTCTTACATTTCGTTGATTGATTGGTTGTACATTTTACTTGTAGTGTTTGACGATTTTTGTGTACCAAGGTTTATACCTTGAGTATAGCGACGTCATAACAATACATTATTTATTTATTTATTCATATAGATTATGTCTTTATATTACTATTGTGTTATGACGATCGTCAATCGGCCACACCCTGCGTTTCCGCCATTGGCGGGGTGTGACAGATTGGTATCAGAGCACATGGTTATAGAGAACTAGGTGGTTTGACCTAGACTATAACTAGGAGTCCTCATATAGATCTTTTAGGATCTTTTATTCATTTCATATCGTCGCACTACTCGCACTTAACGACCTTATCTCCTAAGGAAGACGGTGAACCGCAACGACTTACGACGCTGAAGGGGTTTCTATTTATTCATTTTTCATTTCTTTATAATCTCATCTTTTGTTTTAATCGAATTCGAGTTAAACTCTTATACTTCTAATTTAATAATATGTAAGCGTTATCAATGTGATAATGAATACGGGAAGCAAATGTATATGTTCTATCCTTGGGTGCCTCATCTTGTTGCCGTACTGGAATCACTTTCTTATTCATTTATGACTCCACTCCATCACTTGAAATTTCTATTTTATTCCATTTCGATTTATCGATCCTCCTACTTCCAAAATTCTATTCTACCCTACGTGACGCTCTCGTGGAAGGACTTTCGCGAAGACTCGAAGGTATGAATTTGAAGACTCGCTAACCCTATCTTCGAAGATGGTGCCATTTTCTTTTCTTTCTTCTTTCGTTTGTCTTGATCATAACAATCTTGAACTCTTTTTATTCATTCTTATATTATTACAAAAATCAATGCTCGATTCTACGTCAAGAGATTTTCTAAACCGAATTCTTAGAGGTTGTATCTATCATTTCGGTTGCTTCATTGTCTCGAAACTCGAGGAGAAAAATTAATTCTCGCCATATTCTTTCGTAAGGATTTTCGTATTGACACTTGGAGATTTCTGGATGTATATAATACTTGAAGCGATATTCATTTATGATATTAGTCGCTTAAGTCCTTTTGATTTATGATACTGAGTAGACGCATCCAACATGTAAACTTTCCTGCTATTGCATTCAGTTATGCTCCTACCAGCCCCGACACCAACCAAAATTCACCCGCCACACTCTCTTCGATATCCTATGTGGACCAGACCCCCCCCCCCCCCACCTAGTCCGCCACCACCAGCGCCTCAACACCCACCTGACCAGCCCTCTCCCGTTCACACTTCTTCCCCACCGTCTCCCCCTCACCATCCAATGCTCACTCGCTACAAAAGTGGCAATCTCAAACCCATACATCGCCTTAATCTTCATGTCACCACTCCTTCCAGCATTCCTCGCTCCCATGTTGAGGCTCTTCAAAATCCACTTTGGCATAAATCTATGATTGATGAGTTGTTGATGCAGATATCCAGTGACTGGTTGTTCAATTATTTTGCCTTTTGTAATTGTAATTACTTAGAATATTTTAGGGATTTTGTAGTCCCAATAACTTGCATGTTCGTGGGCTTAGATTCTGTTGGGATGCTCACGAACTTGCATGTTCGTGAGGCCCATTGTAACCCAGTATAGACGAACTTGTATCTCTATATTAAGAGACTTCTAGTTCAGGTTTAGGGTGACGAGTTAGAGAGAATTCTTGGAATACTGCATTGTGTAATTGAGTGATTCAATCAATAAAGTATTCAGAGTTTGGTTATTTGTGTTATTGTTAATTGTCGATTATACTTGTTCTTATACAACTGATTACGAGTTTCCGCCTTGTGATCAATTGGTTTAATCTTGTAGATCTGACCACTGGGACCTACAATTGGTATCAGAGCAAACGCTTTGTTCGCTCTCTATCGAGAATCGGTTCAGGATTAATTCCAGTTTAATCGACTTAACAATCTGCCTATTAGGGTTCTTAAGTTTGTGGCGGCTGTATTGAAAATATTAGGGTTCTTGATTATTTTTTACGGTTGTGTTACTGAAGAATTTAGGGTTGGCGGCGTGTTCGTGAACAAATTAGGGTTCCATCATCTTCGGCAAGAATTTCGGGCTCCTAGTTCGTGAAACGAATTAGGGTTCCTATAACTTCGGCGAGAATATCGGGTTCCTAGTTCGTGGAGTTACAAAATCTGACGAAGTTGACAAGTTCGTTAACAAGTTGAATTTTGTGACAAAGTTGATACATTCGTTATCTGTTCGTTCGTGGTGCCTAGAGGATTTAACTAAGTATCATCTTCGTGGATTTAAACAACTTCGTGTTACAACTTCGTGGATATTCAAGTTAAAGTTCGTTGACCAAGCAACTTTAAGTTCGTTGACCAAGCTACTCCAAGTTCGTTGACTAAATTGTTGACTAAGTTCGTTGACCAAGTTCGTGGGACAAGTTCGTTACACAAGTTCGTGGGTCAAGTTCGTGAGTCAAGTTCGTTGATCAAGTTCGTGAGTCAAGTTCGTTGACCAAGTTCGTGGGTCAAGTTCGCTGAATTTTTTTTTAAGATGGAATCAAAACAATCATTAAGCACTCCTCCCAAGCTGATTAATGCTTCAAACTATTACAGTTGGGTTAACAAGTTCGAATCTTTCTGTAGATACAGTGACGTACAAATGTGGATGTCTACACAAACATCATACGTTCATCCAACAGTAAGTATTGAGGGTGGTGTGTCGAAGGCTGCTATTACCAATATGTCACCTGACCTTAGAAGGGTTTTTGATTCTGAAAATAGGGCTTGGGCCAGCTTGAAGATGTCTCTTCCCACTGAGATGCTACATCTTTGCTGAAAATATAAATCAACATTTGAACTCTGAAAAGCCATAGAAAAGAAATATGCTGGAACTGCTAAACATAAGAGGAATAAAGGCAATTTGCTCAAGCGACAATTTGCTATCTTCAAAGCTGCTGCTACAGAAACCTTATAAGATACCATCAATAGATTCTATCATTTATTTGCAGAACTCGAGAATCATGGGATATATGTTGATGATGAGAAAAGAGAAAGATTTTTAGAATCTTTACCTAAACGTTGGGAGGTGTATGTAAACCTCATGAAGGATGAACTTGAAGAAGAGGAAGATGAGCCTGAAGATCCATTAACTTTAGAGAAAATAATTGAAAAGCTTAGAGTATATGACTTAACTCATTCAACCGTTGATGCAGCTTCAGAGTTTACACAGAATCCAGGTCTTTACTATGGGACAATTCCGGAATCCAGTTCATCGGGAAATGACGTAACGGCCTTTCTTTCTGATAAAGATAAAGAGTCAACCGGAACCTCATCTTTTCCCACTACTGGAAAGAGTGTTGAAACAATAAAACCATCTACTACTCATCAGAACATGGCTATGAGTGTCAAGTCAGCCGAAGGGAGTTTAGAAATTCTATCTTGCTTCTTGGCTGCATACGGAAACCATGTTCAAGGAAAAATTACTGATCCAGGATTATGGGATGTAGACTTTGCACAAGTAGATCAAGATGACTTAGAGGAAATGGATTTACAGTGGCAGACTGCTATGCTCACAAATAGAATTAAAAGGTTTATGGCAAGAACAGGACGCAGTCCTAGAACTGGTAAAGCCGGTTTCGATAAGTCGAAGGTGCGCTGCTATAACTGTCAAGGAAGTGGATATTTCGCTCGCGAATGTCAACAACCTAAAGTTGAATATACTCCTAATCAAGACAAATCTAGACAGACACCTCAGCAACCAAGAAGCTTGACTTCCCAAGCCATGATCGTTCAACATGACGACCGCACTTATGACTGGAAGGTTTGTACTGACGACAAGGATCAAGCTCTTATGGCCTCCATTGAAGAAATTATCACTGAGAGAGAAGCAAGTAGTACTACAAGTGAGTTGAGCTCAAGTGATTGGGAAGTAAGTGATTCTGAAGATGCTGCTAAAGAGACAAAGGTTTGCAACTATACGGAGGATGTATCCAAGGTCAACTTCATTGCCAACATGGAAAACCTCAAAACTGAGAAGTCAAAAGTACTTTTTGATCTTCAGTCGGTAAAGGAATTGTGCAAGTCCCTTACAATCATAATTGTTCAAAACGAAAATCCGACTAAGGCTCTAGTCACCTTGGAAACTCAGCATAAAGGCCTCAAGTTTGAATTGGCAAATATAATTAATTTAAAAAATGACTTTTCAAATAAACATCACCAAAATGAAAAGGACCGAACTGAATTTTTGTCAATTATTAGCACTCAAACCCAGAAAATCGACATGTTGTATGAATGTGTTGAAAAACACAAGAGGCGTTATGCTGAGAAAGTCCAAGAGGTAATGTGTTGAAAAACACAAGGCGCGTTATGCTGAGAAAGTCCAAGAGGTAAATAACTGTGAAATTAGGTTATCTAAACAGGAAAGGAAGCTTGAACAATTTCGCACCTCTTCAACCACTCTTACTTCAATTTTAAGTCGTCAGAGAAACAGTGGAGAATCTTCTGGATTAGGATATAAAGAAACACACCACCTCCATTCAACAATAATTTTAGTTTCTTTAAATCTGAACTTCCATTAAATGACGAATGTGAACCATCCACCTCTAAATCAAGTCAATCTGAGAAACCAAAGAATCAAGAATCTGAGAAACCTAAGAATCAAGATTCAATACCAAAACCTTTGCACCAAACGTTCATATCAAGCAAAGACATTGAATCTAAAAGGTATAAATCATCCGAAACTGAAACAGACCAACCAATTAAGATGGAAACATTAAATTGTTTCAAATGTCGTGAGCGTGGACATGTAGCCTCAATTTGTACTAATAAACGAAAAGATTCTAAAGAACAACATTGTAGGACCATTCCCCCACAAAAGGTTAAATCTTTCCCAACAAAACTCGTTCAAATTCTGAAAAACCCAAATAAACAAACGTGCTGAGTCGAATGAAAGATATTATGGGTACGATAGACCGGGTATGGGTAATTTTAACAATTTTCAACGCCCACAACAACGTTTTGTTCCATCCTATTGGAAAAATCATTATAAACAACATTTTTAGAGTCCTCCACGACATTTTCAAACCTTCAATCAACAACGTTTCAGTTCCCTAAATCGGAATGTTATGTCACCACCGATGAGTCATAGAGTTCCAAATAACTCTAATAGTCATCACTTAAATCGAAATGTGTCTCCAAATATTAATAACACTTTAAACTGCAATGATGGCTTTTTCAAAAGGTTCACATATGTGAACGAGAAAGGTCAATCAAGGCCCGTTATGGCCTGGGTTCCCCGTGAGAACTAATCAATCTTGTTTGATGTACAGGAACTGAGTCACCGTTTAGTCAACACTTGGTACGCTGATAGTGGTTGTTCTAGGCACATAACGGGAGAGCGGGGTTTGCTAACAAACTTCGAATCAGGAAAGAAAGGAAAAGTAAATTTTGCTGGAGATAAAGGTGGAGAAATAACTGGAATTGGATCAGTAACAAACGGAAAAGTGACTTTGAAGGATGTCTTATATGTCGAACAAATGGAGCAGAATCTGCTTAGTGTGTCTCAAATTTGCGACAATGACAATCCTGTCCACTTTACAAAGAAGGAAGTATTGATTCTGAAATCAGGGATTGACATTCCTCAGGACCTAATACTAATGCGCGCACCACGAAAGAAGAATACGTACATTCTGGACATGAACAACACCGACTGCAACATAGAGTCAACATGTCTACTGTCGAAGCCCACAAGTGAAGAAGCAATGATTAGGCACATGAAAATGGCTCACTTACATTTTCGGAAAATGAATGAGATAACCAAGAACGGGCTATGAACGGGGTTCCTTTGAAACGATTTGCTTATTCCCCTGTAAACTTCGAAAGCAACACAAGAACCTCACAATCCAAGGCCTCAATACGATTGAAACACCCATTCGAGTT
>CAJVGC010000591.1:31750421-31892300 GCA_910822075.1 Senecio squalidus | reverse complement strand
AACTGGAATTGGAATCAGTAACAAACGGAAAAAGTGACTTTGAAGGATGTCTTATATGTCGAACAAATGGAGCAGAATCTGTTAGTGTGTCTCAAAATTTGCGACAATGACAATCCTGTCCACTTTACAAAGAAGGAAGTATTGATTCTGAAATCAGGGATTGACATTCCTCAGGACCTAATACTAATGCGCGCACCACGAAAGAAGAATACGTACATTCTGGACATGAACAACACCGACTGCAACATAGAGTCAACATGTCTACTGTCGAAGCCCACAAGTGAAGAAGCAATGATTAGGCACATGAAAATGGCTCACTTACATTTTCGGAAAATGAATGAGATAACCAAGAACGGGCTATGAACGGGGTTCCTTTGAAACGATTTGCTTATGAGGACAAATGTGTCCCCTGTAAACTTCGAAAGCAACACAAGAAACCTCACAAATCCAAGGCCCTCAATACGATTGAAACACCATTCGAGTTAATGCACACCGATCTGTTCGGCCCCATCAAGCAGAGAAGTTTTGGCGGAAAATATTATTGTCTGGTAGTCACCGATGACTACACACGTTACTCTTGGGTTTACTTCTTGGCTACTAAGAGTGAAACAGCCGGTAAACTGATCAATTTCTTTGACATGATCAAGAACGTTTACAAAGCCAATGTCAAACGCCTAAGAAGTGACAACGGAACAGAATTCAAGAACTCCACCATGACTTTCTACTGTCTAGCAAATGGGATAGTTCAACAACACATCGCAACTTATGAACCTCAACAAAACGAAGTTGCAGAGAGGAAGAATAGAACACTAATCGAGGCCGCACGCACAATGTTGGCTGACTTGCACCTCCCTGTTATGTTCTGGGGAGAGGCTGTTAACACAGCCTACTACGTCTTAAATCGGGTGTTAGCTGTTAAACGTTTTAATAAAACTAGCTATGAGTTACTAAATAGTCGCAAACCGAATCTTGCTGGTTTGGAACCTTTCGGGGATCCATGTACCGTTTTGAAAACAAATTACACCACTAAGTTTGAACCTAAAGTAGTTCAGGGATATTTTCTTGGATATGTTGAAGGATGTGCAAACAAACGAGTTTACTTAAAACTTGCAAGAACAGTGGAAATCATTGATAATGTGATTTTTGCGGGAATAGCCGTTTGCAAAATGTTGAAGCTCTATGGTACTCAAATGAGTCCGGGTTCAAAGACAACTAACTATACACACACATCACTCTTTTTATAGATATCTCAATACAAACTCTCTACAAATAAAATACTTAAGTCTTTATTTAACTTTAACTCTGGTGAACTTCAGTTAAGTCGGGTAGACTAACTTGTTCACCCGAGTTAAAGTCTTCAATGTTGAATTGTCTTGATCAGCTAAATCTTCAGTTAACATTAACTCTGGTGAGTAAACTTGTTCTCCCGAGTTAAATTCTTCACTAGAATACTTTCTAAGTTTTAGTTCGGGTGATGAACATTGTTCACCCCACTTAAAACTTAGAGCAAAAACATACTTTGAAGATTTCATAGCTTCATCCATAACTTTCAATACCCAACATCTAGGAATTGCAGATTCGACTTTCTCGAATAGAGTGTCTATTCTGAGGAAGTGATTCTTTAATTTCTCAGCCGTTTCGTTCTTGGTGGCGAGAAAGAAAACCCAAGAATATATCGAGTAATCATCGGTAACGACTAGACAATACGAGTTTCCTCCTTTACTCTTTACACTCACAGGACCGAAGAGATCCATGTGGAGGAGTTCCAAAGAAGCAAAAATGGAATTCACGAGCTTCGATGGATGTGATTTCTTGTGTTGTTTTTCCTTCACGCACGAAGCGCAAGTGTCGTTAATCGAAAAGCTGTGATTCGGAACTCCGATTGAACTCATGTTTCACCAGGTAGTTCATCTTCCAGAAATTAATGTGACCCATACGACGATGCCACATTATTGATTCATTTTCCAAGGCTTTAGACAACAAGCAAGCATGACTCTCAGCAGACTTCACCGTATTCATGTTGATGCTGTAAATGTCATTTATCCTCGGTGCTCGAATCAAGATCCATGCTGGATGGACTACAAAACCTGGATTCAGGATCATATATTCCACGAGGGTGAACACTGTTGTGAATTCCTTGTCGCAAACTTGAGAAACACTTAGAAGATTGTGTTGTAACTCCTTGCAGAAACTAACATTCCCAAACATAAATTTCCCGTTAGAGAGGCTTCCTTCACCCGTTATCCGTCCTCCTTTTTCCCCCAGTGAAAACAACATTCCCCTCATTGACTAATATGAAATCGGTCAGCAGTGAGAAGTTTCCCTTGAACAGCCAGTGTCGACATACTAGATGTTGTCTACAGCTCGTTTCGGCCGTTCCTACACACTTGGAGGAAAATTAGTTTGTACCGGGAACCCAAGCCTTAACTGACTTGGGTCTCCCATTTGCATCCGGAATGATCACATCAACCAACTTATGATCTTATTGATAATCGGTAGAGGTTGATGCATCATCCTGATGTTCGGGTGGCTTTCTAACATCTTTCACAGTCTTGGTCAATGTTGGTTTTTGTCTGGTCTTGACTTTGACTGAAGGAGAATCAACCTTTGGTTTGTTTGGTTGATTCTTCCTTTGAGGAAATGACTTAACGTTTTGAAATTTTTTTTATTTTCTTTACCTTTCAAAATAACTTCATGTAAACGTGGACACATCTTAGCAATAAGTCATTCACATCGACAGTAATAGCAAGTCCTTGGATCATTTGAATTGATCCCAGGAGCTTGAGAGATTTAAGTCTTCACTTGACTGTCAATTTGATGTGAAGCTGCCTTAGATGTTTCTGCTTTCAAGATTTTAGGTGACAAAACTTTAGATTTATCGTTCGAGTTTTGACCCGTAGGGAAAATCTTGGTCATTCGGGTTTGAGAAGTAAAAACAGGTTTTTCAACAATGATTTTTGCTTTCCCCTTTGACTTTGACGCAGACTTATTTTCTTTCAAAGACCTTTTCTTTTCACGTTGTTGTAATTGTTCAAAATTTTTATCCATGGTTTTAACAATTCGTTTTTCAAAACAGTCAAAGATTTTGTCAACAAGGTCCTTTTGTGACTCGGTAATTTCCAACTCATCAGATTCGGTGAGCTTATTCTCTTTAGACTCTTCGGAGGCTTTAGAAGTACTTTCTTCCTGACTGCTTACTTCCGTTTCAACAATTACGGGTTCGACAGTCATCGAGGAAGTTGGTTCAAACATAGGCACATCGACTCCCGAGATTGGGGTAAAATGCTTTGGTGGTGGCATGTTATCATATCCCAATCCGGATTTGTCTTTGGTATCTGTGCACTGATTATCAATGAACTGACCTAAAATAGCTTTGGAATTTGCAAAAGTTGCAATTTACCATTAAGTTTTGCTATTTCACTTTCTTTTTTCAGAAACCAACAGTTTTGCTTTTGCAAGTGCATCAGTGTAACATTTAATTGTGAAAACATGTTGTTTGACAATGATTTGCAAATCTGACACTTCAATCATTCTTTCGGTTTTATACGTATCAAAAAGATTTATTTCTTGTGTTAAACGATTGTTTGGTTCTCCTAGTTTATCTATGTCAGTTGCCAAGCTCGAATTGTGTTTTTTCCACATTTCGAGCTTGTTTTCTAGGTCAGTGCAATTTCTTCACGTTTCCTTAAAAGGATCGATATCTACCTCAGGCTTTGATGGCGAACTGTCAGGCTGAGTAGCCATAAGTGCGAACTGATCAACTATGGGAGAAGTAGAAGTGTCTTCATGCAAGCTCTAGTTGACTTTGCTATCTCGAACCATAAGAGCTGTAGAAGAATTGTTGTTGTCCTTTTCTACGTCTTTGATTTGTAGATTCTGATTAGCCGGTCGTTGAAAACTGGATCCTTGCGGATACGACAAACCTTGAGGAGCCGCTTGGTATCCTTGACCCTGATTAGCGTTCCTTGAACCTTTAAAAGGTCTTCTATCTTCATGGGAGGCTTGACCGCACTCTCTAGCAAAATTTCCATAGTTGTTACATTGGAAACACTTTACTTTGGAATTGTCAAATCCCATTCCCGATCGGTTGTTTCTTCCGATGTGAGTTTTTCCAGTTCGTTGCAAAAACTTCTTGATCCTCTTTGTCAACATTTCAATGTTCCAATGAAGATCCATCTTTTCCAAATCATATTGGTCGATCTAATTGTAGTCCTCGTCAATAAGATCGACGTCTGAAATTCGACCACCGACTAGATCATCGTACGCTGTCAGAAAACAAAATTTGAATCCTTCATGCATTGTTTGCAATGATCCTGAAGCATGAGAAGCAGAATGAGTCTCACTACCCTTAGGCTGACAATTTCCACAAGTTGAACACGCAGGTGTAGTGGAAATTGGAACATTTAAGTTCATTTGACTGCTTGGTAACGAGACATTTGATGAGCTAGGCATGGTTAAAGCTGGTAGCGGTGGGGGTTGTAATTGTTGAAACACAACATCCAAGAGGAAAGCGACTCCCGAATTCTCTCGATGAGATGGTTTCATTTGATAACCGCTACCAAAATCTTTTTGCTGCATCTCGAAATTTTGCACCTTTAAACTATCGACTAGTTCGTCAAAATCCCAATCTCTAAGTTCTGCTTTGTCCTTCAAGAGTAAAACACCCATTTCCCAATGTGCAGGTAAACTATTCAAAAACTGAGCATTTATATCAATCTTTGTTGGGTTATAGTGTATTACTACGGGTGAAGATGGTTATAACTGGTCATCAGTCAAGTTACTACTAGTAACTATTACTATTGGTGAAGATGGTTAATAATGGCCACTGGTCATCACTATTACTACTGCTGCTTCATGGATTGCATGGGAGTTTCTACTAGAGGTTACTACTGCTGAGCTGATAATGTTAGTTACAATTTAGTAGCAGTTATATTTGTAACAAATTTATGATAATTACAAAGTAGATTCGATTAGATATTGTAACCCGATTATGTCTAAGGTTAGTTAGCCTCAAGGTCTATATATATAGATCCTTATATCGTTGTAAATATACGTCTATTACGAAACCCTAATTCTAATAGATTGAGGTTGTTGGTGAAATCTTGTGTTATTAATCGTTTTTTCATATTCATAACTTGTTAATTACTATCTTGTATTATCAAAGTGTTGATCCGCTGGAACTCCTTTGATAGCTCTAGATCTAATTGTTTGTTTTGTACAAACCTAATCTCGTTAGATCCTGAAAAGTGGTATCAGAGCACTGGGTTGCTCTAGATCTAAGATCTACAAGACATTTAACAAGTTGTCACAAACAGATCCAAGATGTCTGATCTCAATGAAGGCATTCAAGCAAATAGGGTTCCAGTACTCACATCATCAAACTATGATATGTGGATAATTCGTATGTATCAATACATGCTTCAAATCAATTACTCTATGTGGCAAGTGGTTAAGAATGGTGCTAAATCTGTAGCACTTCCTGGATCAGACGTCAAATCTAAAGCAGCAGGTACATCTGAGCCACCAACCACTGAGCAAGAAAGAAGGGATATTCATAATGAATTTCAAGCTTTAAACACCTTGTTTATAGCTATACCTAATGAATATCAACATCACTTTATAAATTTTACTGATCCTAAGCTGATATGGGAAGCTTTGGAGAAACGATTTGGTGGAACATAGTACAAGGAGAAATCAGAAAGACTTGCTAAAGCAACAATTTAAAAACTTTATGTCTGTAAAAGGAGACACACTTTCTCAATCGTTTGATAGATTCAACAAGCTGATTGGAGAGCTATCTAGTATGGGAGTGAATACTGCTCAAGATGATATCAACAGGAAGTTTCTCAGATATCTAGGAGAAGAGTGGACTATGTATACTGTAAGTTATAGACAAGGAAATACTCTTGATACCATGGAGATTGATGAACTATACAATGAGTTACGTGTCTTTGAACCTGAAGTAAATGCTAAAAGACCATCAAATTACTCAACCCAAAATGCTGCATTTGTTACCACTATTGGAGGTGGATCATCATCAGAAACTGGGTTTGTCTCTAAAGAAACAAAAGGGAAGCAAACTGGAAACTCAGATGAAAGTGTGAGGGAAGCTTTCTTTGCTAGTCATGGAAATTCTGGACTAGTAATTGAAGACTTGGAGCAAGTTAATGCATATGATCTGGAAAAGATGGACTTGAAGTGGCAGTTTGCAATGTTAAGTGTGAGAACTAGAAGGTTTATCCAAAGGACTAGTAGAAAAAACTTTGATGTTCGTAGAAGTGATAATACTGGGTTTGACAAAAGCAAAGTGAGGTGTTTTGAATGCAAGAAACTTGGACATTTTGCTAGGGAATGTCCAAATGCTAACAAAGATGACAATCAAAAGCAATCAAATTACAACAATCCAGCAGGATCAAGCAACAACCATCAAGGAAGGTCATCCAATTCTACTGCTTTGGTTACTCGGGATGGACTAGGGTTTGACTGGAGCTTTCAAGCTGATGAAGAAATAACCAATCAAGCTCTAATGGTTGATGTTCGAGAAGATGACATTCCAACTAAGGTATTATCTGAACTTTTCTCTCCTTCATGCATTAAACAAGTTAGGGATTATAGAGAACATAATAAACTTGTGTGTGAATCTTTACATAAGCTAGAAGAAAGAAGAAAGAAATTGTCTAAAATAATTGCTAATTTTGAATAACAAGTTAAAGATTATGTTAAAAATAAGATTAAATATCAAGAAGAACTAGCAATTGTGAAATGGGAAAGGGATAATGCATTAGCTAAGGTGATTAAAGAAGTAGAACAACTTCAGAAAATAAAAATTGAGAATGATCAAATTAAGCTAACAATCACAAAGTATGAAAATGCTTCAAAAACTGTTGATCAAATTCTAAAATCTCAAGTGCATGGTAACAACTAGAATGGGATTGGGTATAATAATGTGTCACCACCTTTTAACAACAATGATATTCCTCCCAGTCTAGATTCTAGTGAAGAATTAAGTGAGGAAGAAATTGAAGTTAACACAAATGCTAATGCAGATCCCATGATAAGAAATACTCCTCAAACACAATCTAGAGTCACTGAGAAAAGTAAAGAACAAACTGTCCCACAAGACAAAAATTTTGCTTTTAACTCTAATCAAGGTCATACTTTTCATCAAAATCTTAAAAATAGACCGAATGTGTATAAAGAAAGAAACTAACACTATGTAGGACAACGACAACATGTCAAGACATGCAACTTCATGAGTAAATAGGAACATGCATTACCTGTAAGAGGGAATGTAAGGAACTGGAATCAACGTGTCACTCAACAAAAGGGTCCAAATGTTTTTAAAGGATGTCTTGTGTGTGGAAAATCAAAACCATTTAACTGAAGATTGTATCTATAACAAAAGAAATAACAGAAATGGAATTGGATTTAATAGGAATGGCTCAAACTCACCACCTAGGTTTGGTAGAACTGCTCAGAAGTTTGTGAGCACAAGGAAACACAACAGAAAATATCAAAAACCAAACTTCAAAGAAACTAACACTGCCAGTAGAAACTATGGAAATTACACCAGTAGTAACTCTGCCAGTAGTAATTTTCTGTATGAAAAAACTAGGAGACCTGCATATCACTTTAAAACTTTGGCTTGGGTTCCTAAAAGAAACTAATCTTTTTCTCATGTGCAAAGCAAACCAGGTATGAAAAAGGAAGATACATGGCATGTAGATAGTAGCTGCTCTAGACACATGACAGGCTACAAGCTGAAGCTTCAAAACTTTGTTGAATATGATGGAGGTTATGTTGCATTTGGAGGAAATCCAAGAGGTGTTAAGGTTACGGGTAGAGGAACAATCAACAATGGTAAAGTTACTTTTGAAAATGTATTCTTTGTCAAAGAATTAAATTATAACCTAGTAAGTGTCTCTCAAGTGTGTGATAAAAGGAATAAAGCTCTTTTTACAAACACTGGGTGTATCATTCTTGATCCAAAGTTTAAAGTAGTTGATGAAAGCATGATTCAACTAAGAACATCAAGGAAAGATAATGTATATTGTTCAGACATGGGAAGTAATGACTCTGAAACTAAAGAAAATTGTTTTATTTCAAAAGCATCACTTGATGAATCATCACTGTGGCACAAGAGAATGTGTCATATGAATTTTAAAAACATGAACATCTTGGTAAAAAATGATCTTGCAAGAGGTTTACCTCAAAAGAAGTTCACATGCAATGAGCACTATGTTGCATGTCTGAAGGGAAAACAACATAAGTCTTCACACAAAATCAAAGATACAAATTCAAATCACTCAAGTCTGCACTTATTGCACATGGACCTTTTTGGTCCTACACATGTCATGAGTCTAGGAAAGAAGTCTTATTGTTTAGTTGTTATTGATGATTTCAAAAGATATACATGGGTGTTTTTTCTTGGAACAAAAGATGAAACATGTGAAATTCTAAGATCATTCATAACAAGAATTGAAAACAAGACAGAGAAGTAAGTGAAGATCATCAGATGTGACAATGGTACTGAGTTCAAAAATCAGGAAATGGATGAGTTCTCCAATGAAAAGGGAATTGAGAGATAGTATAGTGCACCAAGAACTCCTCAGCAAAATGGGGTGGCAGAATGGAGGAACAGAACCCTCATTGAAGCAGCAATATCAATGCTAGCTGATTCAAATCTTCATATCACATTCTGGGCAGAAGCAGTGAATACTGCATGTTATGTTCAAAACAGGGTATTAATTTTAAAAGCATATACAAAGACCCCTTATGAGCTCTTTCACAAGAGGAAGACACTCATAAGCTTTTTATAACCATTTGGGTGTCCTTGTACAATTTTGAATACCAAAGAACATTTAGGGAAGTTTAATAGCAAGATAAATGAAGGATTATTTGTAGGATACTCCACTTAAAGCAAAGAATTCAAAGTATATAACATAAAAAACAAGATTGTTGAAGAAAGCACAAATGTGACTTTCAATGAGAAGACCATGAATGCTACTGGAGAGGGACCAAATTGGTTGTTTAATATTGATAACTAAGCAAGGCTTTGAATTTTCATTTTACATGTCAATTTGAAAAAGAATCTGGATATAGTGTTAAAACTGGTGACTCAGTTAATACTGGTGACTCAGTTAATACTGGTGATTCAAATAATACTGGTGAATTAGTTAACACTGGTCAATTAGTTTCTACTGGTAACTCTGTTAAGACTGGTCATTCTTACTACTGCTTCATCTGAAATGGATAAAAATTTGTTTATTTTCCATATATCACCATTGATCCACCTGGAGTGTTTCAGCCCAAATCCTCAGGTGATGGTATCTTAAAAGACATGGATCAAGATACTGATGTTGGTGATTTGAGAAGTAAGAAAGAGGAAGAAATACATAATGCAGATGGAGAAGAAATCATTATTACTAGTAACTCAGAAGACAGTAGTAATATTGCAAATTCTCCTCAATCATAAAATGATGAATTTCCATAGCCAAATGATACAAATTTGACTCAAGAAATAATAGAAGAGCAGTACCAAACACATAGGATCAATAAGAATCACCTACTGCAACAAATCACGGGTGACTTGAATTCTACAGTCCAAACAAGGAGAAAACTACATCGAAGCTTCAATGAATGTTTATTTGTGTGTTCTCTCTCACAATTAACACCAAAGAAGATAGAAAAAGCTATTAAAGACCCAAGTTGGATTGAAGCAATGCAGGAAGAATTACTAAAGTTCAAACTTCAAGCGGTCTGGACATTGGTAGTACTTCCTAGTGGCAAAAGAGTTATTGGGACTAAATGGATATTCAAGAATAAAAATGATGAAAGAGGTATTGTCATATAAAACAAAGCAAGATTAGTGGCACAAGGATACACTCAGGAAGAGGGAGTTGATTATGATGAGGTATTTTCCCCAGTTGCAAGAATTAAAGCCATAAGGATTTTTCTGGCTTTTGCCTCATTTAAAGGACTTACTGTGTACCAAATGGATGTGAAGAGTGCTTTCTTATATGGGAAGATTGAAAAAGAAGTTTATGTGTGTCAACCTCCAGGATTTGAAGATCCTGACCATCCAGACATGGTGTACAGACTGGATAAAGCATTGTATGGTCTACATCAAGCTCCCGGAGCTTGGTATGACACATTATCAGTATACCTGCTCCACCATAAATTCAAGAGAGGTGAAATTGATAAACTCTGTTTAACAAGAATGTTGGGAATGACATTATGTTGGTGCAGATTTATGTGGATGACATTATTTTTGGGTCTACAAATGACAAGTAGTGCAAGGAATTGGAACAGATGATGCATAAGAAGTTTAAGATGAGGTCCATGGGAGAGTTGACTTTCTTTTTTGGGATACAGGTAAAGCAGAAACCAGCTGGTATCTTTATCCATCAAGCAAAACATGTTAAATACATACTAGAGAAATTTAGATTTCAGGATTGCAAGAATGCAAGTACACCAGTAGAAACCCACAAGCATTTAGAGGCTGATCCTGAGGGGAGGATGTAAATGAAAATTTGTACAAATCAATGATAGGAGCGTTGATGTACTTAACTTCTTCAAGACCAGACATAATTTTCAGTGTATGCGTATGTGCAAGATATCAGACTAGTCCTAAAGTTTCACATCTAATAGCACTAAAGAGAATTTTCAGATACCCGAAGGGTAAGCCATATTTGGGATTGTTATACCCAAGAGACTCTCCATTTGAACTCATTTCATATACTGACAGTAACTATGGAGGAAAAAATCTAGATAGGAAGTTAACATCAAGAGGATGTCAGTTCTTTGGGTCTAGATTGATTTCATGGCAATGCAAGAAACAGACTAATGTATCTACATCTTCAACAGAAGCAAAATATGTTGCTGCTTCAAGCTGTTGTGCTCAGGTGCTTTGGATTCAGAATCAATTGATGGATTATGGTATTTCTTTTCTACATACTCCTATTTTTATTCATAATAAGAGTACCATAAGCATTGTTAATAATCCAGTAAAACATTCCAAAACCAAACACATCGAAATTCGGTTTCATTTTATCAGGGATTGTAATGAAAAGAAACTTATTCAGGTAGTCAAGGTTCATACTGATAATCAATTTGCAGATCTTTTCACAAAAGCATTTGATGTGGGGAGATTTACATTTTTGATCAATTTTATTGGCATGATTAATCCTGAATAGGTTCATTTTAAAATGATAACTATGTGCTTGAAACATGTTGTGCAAAGTATATGTTGTTATGTGCTTGAAAAAGTTACTGCTGGTAGTTATTACTGATAGTGGTTATTACTGATGAAAATTAAAACTGGTATGTGTCTGAAACAGTTACTATTGATGATTCCTACTGATAGTGGTTACTACTGCCAGTATTTAATATTGGTGGAAGTTACTACTGCTCTTGGGAATGTTTTATTTTTGATGTTTCTACTGCAGGGACTAATTGGCATAAATAGCGCATTCTCCCATGATTATTAAATATCATTCAAATCAAATTTTCGCTCTCTCTCTCTCTCTCTCTCTAAAACCTCTTTCCCTCTCCATAACCCTAATATATGTTCGTCGGAAGCTTTCAATCAGATTAGTCTTTTAACCCTAAAAATCATTCGATGGCGAATCAACAGCTAGCTCTTGGGGTATTCCACAACATTATTGTCGACCTAGAGCTGGCTCCAGGAGCCACTGATTTTCACCCCATCATCACCTTTCTTCGCCAATCACGAATACGTTATGCTTTAACGATTAACCCTGAGGTTTATGAAAAGCACATAAGCGCGTTCTGGAATACTGCTCTTTTGGAGGAGGTGGATGGCGCTCAACGAATTAGGGCACACGTAGACAAGAGGGAAGTTATTGTTACAGAGTCCACCATTAGATCTCATCCTGAACTTCAAGACGACTCTGGTACAACATCTCTTCCCACTAACGAACATTTTGAAATTTTTGAAGGAATGGGGTATGAAGGAAGCTTAACTAAATTTACCTTTCAAAAAGCGCTTCTTTCTCCCCAATGGAGACATTTTGTTCATGTCTTGCAACAATGTATATCAAAAAAACGATACACCTGGAATGAGTTTAACAAGACTATAGATACTGTTATGGCTTGTTTAGCAACAGGAAGGGTGTTTAATATTTTAGACATGATTTTTAACGATTTAAAGTGGAACCTTGCTAATCCAAACAACAAATTTTTAATGTATCCACGTTTTTTAATGGTGACCCCATTGTTCTCTACAATGGTGTGTGTCACAGTTCGTCAAGGTGAAGGATCAAGTACTCCACTCGAATCCCAACACACACCTCCTGCTTCATCTTCAGCTCCTGCTACTGAACAACCATCCAGTGCTTCTCATGCACCTTCAACTTCAACCAAACAAGCTCCATTGAGAGAGTATGTTAGAAATTCTAAGAGGGTTCCTTCACCTCTTGGACTTAAAGAACAACCCAAAGCACAAAAACCCAAAGTTCATCATAAAACTTTCAAATCAGTTCCTACTGATACAATGAAAACGGGTACAACTGAGCCCTCACCCAAGCTCCAAAATAAGGTGGTCCATAAGGAGGGGGAGACCAAGTTGGAAGGGCTCATACTACTTATGTACCACCTAGTGGTGCACAGGACAGTGTGACATGCACTAAGACCCAACCAACGACAACTCTACATGATGATGATTCTTTTAAATTATTGTTAAGAGGACCCAGGTTCCAAGAAACCATGGGGGATGGTGATGCTCCTGCTAGGCAGGAGGAACCTTCTATAACTACTTCCAACCAACCGCCAACTGTGGGTACTCAAAAGAAAAGTGGAGAGGAAAGATATACTTACTCTAATCTTGAATTGACGGAACTTTGCCTCAAATACACTGACAAGGTGCTTACACAAGTTGAGGAGATCAAGCAACTCAAGTGGTTGGTGTTTAAGTTGATGAAAGAAGTTAAACACTACAGGTTCTCAATGAAAAGGCATGTGAAAGTGGCAAAGAAGAGTGGTTCCAGGAACATATCTTACAAGTTGCCAACTCCATCTACCTCTAAATCTAGCTCTTCTGGCAGGGCTGAGCAGAATGCTACCAAAAATGGGGAGAAAATAGATAAGTCTGTTGCAGACACTACTGTTGAAAAGGAGGTTGAGCAGACTGTTGAAAAGGTGGTTGAGCAGACTGTTGAAAAGGAGGTTGAGCAGGAGAATGTTTATGCTGGTACTGATATGCAAGATCAAGAGCAGTCCAAGGTCTCTACTGTTGAAGAGAAATTGAATGATAATACTGAGCAACAGGAGGGTCCAAATGTTACTACTGGTGAAGAGAAAGAGAAAGAAGCAGAGCAATATACTACTGGTGAGAGTGTTTCAAAGGATATAGACGTTCCTACTACCGATCCACCAATAGCATCATTCACTGAAGAAGATATAGTCATAGCTGCTGAGTTGGAGAGACTGAAACAAGAGAGCTAAAACAAGAGGCAATCAGGAAGATAGAAAGAGTTGTTGCTGTAGTGAGACAGAGAAGGGCTGATGCAAGTAGACCAAAAGAGAAGCCAGTTACACTTAATACTGGTGAATCTGCTTGTCCTACAACTGAGACAACATAGCCTATCATTCCTCCAAGAATATAAAGAAGAACAATGTGTTTTTATATGGGAAATAAAGAGATCAAGAAAGTATCCCAAGAAGAAGACCCAAACTTTAAGAGCAAAGGTAAAGGAAAAATGAAGAGTAAGGAGTAAATGAATCAGGAGCAAGCTGAACAGATGAGGAAAGAGAATGAAGAAAGAAGTGAAAGGAGGAGTAGAGAGGATGTTGAGTTAATAGAAAAGGAAAGAAAAATAAAACAGGAGGAAAAGGATGTGTTGACTGCCAAGAGAATGGCACAAGAACAAGTTGAGGAAGAGCTGAAAAGAAAGGCTCAAGAAAAGGAGGATTTTTTTCTAGTTTATAAAATATTGGAGGAAGATGAAGCTAAGTAGAGAAAGAAGAAGGAATAAGAGGCCAGGAGCAAAAAGACAATAAAAAGAAATGTTACAAGAGCTGAAGATAAGAAGAAGTACACTGACTTTCTGAAATCCACTGGAAAGTACAGTGGAAAACAGCTAGGGCCTATGAAGTTGGATACAGTTCTGTATTTGTATGTTAAAGAGAAGAAACTATAGAAAGAAGAAGCAGACATAGCTCAGTTTGATAAGGAGAGAGCTCTGAAGGCTGCATTGGACAGAGGATATAAGGTTGTTCACTTTGGAGATGAACAGACCAAAAAGGAGCAAGGAAAGAAGAAAGTTGCTGATAAACCTAAGCCTGGATCTTTAAAAAGAAAGACAAACCATGCTAGTAATGTTTCTACTGCTAAAAGAACAAAATCAACAATAGAAACAGTTACTACTGGTAAAAGGAAAGAAAGTACTGGTAAGTAGGTTAATATTGGTGCTAAGAAGGTTTAATCAGGAACTAAGAAATCTGAATCTACTAAAGTGAAAGCTCGGGAACAAGAGAAAGAAGAGCAGAAACCACAAGTCATGAAGGTGAAAATAGAAGATTTTTGCTCGGGAATATGAGTTTGGATGTGTACCTATAATCTCTGATGAACAAGTTAATGAAGCTGCTGACAAAATCGTTGATATGAAAGACTTGATCATTCATTCTGAAGATATCAAGTGTGCCTCAACATTCACTGAAATGCCTATCATTGATTGGTATGCAGTTGTAATCAAGGGGTAGAATGCCTCTAAGGTTGTCAGAGCTTCCAAGAGTTTCAAAGTGTATAACAGTTCTTTGGAGATCTTCAGAGATATAAGTAGAAGACTTGGTGGATATGTTCTTAATTGGAAAGCAAAAATATTCTCAAGGGCAAGGTAATTTTCCAAACTTTAATGACTTATTCTTTGGGTTATTAGAGATCATGTTTGAGCCAGAGAATGTTACTGAGAAGATTGCAAGATTTACTCCTATTTTGGGATGAATCCATTATGAAAGATGTGGAGTGTATTCTCTGAGCAGAACTGATGGTACTGCAAAGTATTTCTTGGTGGAGAGGAAGCATAAACATGGCATTAATGTGATGATCAACATGCTGAATGTGAAGTTGAAAGCTCATCAAGATTCTGAAGAAGCTATTCAACTATTATAGAAGATCAGATGCCAGCTGACATATCATAGAAACTCCATGTGAAGAGGTATAAAGTTTTTGGCAGCATTCCCTTTGATTAATTGAAGAAACTTATGTTTATGGTAGAAAACAGAAGTTTAGGGGGAGATTGTTGGGTTATAGTGTATTACTACTGGTGAAGATGGTTACAACTGGTCATCAGTCAAGTTACTACTGGTAACTATTACTACTGGTGAAGATGGTTAATACTGGTCACCGGTTAAGTTACTACTGGTCATCACCATTACTACTGTTGTTGCATGGATTGCATGGGAGTTTCTACTAGAGGTTACTACTGCTGAGCTGATAATGTTAGTTACGATTTAGTAGCAATTATATTTGTAACAGATTTATGATAATTACAAAGTAGATTTGATTAGATATTGTAACCCGATTATGTCTAGGGTTAGTTAGCCTCAAGGTCTATATATATAGATCCTTATATCGTTGTAAATATACGTCTATTACGAAACCCTAATTCTAATAGATTGAGGTTTTCGGCGGAAATCTTGTGCTCTTAATCTTTTATTCATATTCATAAATTGTTAATTACTATCTTGTAATATCAAAGTCTTGATCCGCCGAAACTCCTTTGATAGATCTAGATCTAATTGTTTGTTTTATACAAACCTAATCTCGTTGGATCATGACAATCTTTTCAAATGTTACTTTAAGATCATACAAATCGTTTATAAGCCTACTAAGGTGGTGTTTGATTTGAACTTAATTGACTTAATAAGAAAATGACTTTATTTGGTAAGTCATACGGTGCGTGTTTGTTTATGACTTCATCTAGACAACATGACTTAGCAGAAAAAGTCATTTGAGGGATGTATTCCACATTCAGTCATTGATTTATAATGTTTTCTTTTAAATATTTATTTTATATTATCAGACTCGCTATTCAACACCTAAAACAAACGTGATTGATTCTTAGTTTATACATACAATATTTATCTACACATACATCATATCCATACAGTACTTAAAACCTAAAATATAAAAAACGAGCCCTAAATCAGGAAATCAACATGTCTAGACTCTCTTTAGCAGAACACAAAAAGTTATCAAACTGTCTTTTCAAAATATCACTTCGGATTTTCTTCATAGCTTCAGTTCCTCCTTGTCTTTTCAAGATTGCATGCCAAATATTATAAGCTGTTTTATGTTGTCTGAAGACCGACTTCATCTCATTGGTTAAGCAAAGTTGAATTGATCCTAGAGCCTTCCGGTCTTTGTAGAAAGCTGCTTTCTCAACATCAGTCAATTCATTAAGTGGCCTCACTGTGCGCGTTCCATAAGTTGTATTGACTAGAGTTGAAGCCTTGTACTTCGTAAGAATGGGAATTCACATACCAGAGTCAGTATATGAGACGAAAGTATTGAAATTCAATACCCATTCTTCAAGAGTATGATTTGGATCACACTTTGGCGGAAGGAAAGGATTCCGATTGACATCCATCTCAAATGAACTCGAGTTCGGAACAAGTGCCATAATCCCAAAATAGTCTCGAATACAAAACTTATCACAACATCCGTGAATTCAGAAGCCGCAACACAACCCTTTAACATGAGAAGAAAACCCGAATAAACACAAGCCCGTTTACATAAGAAAACCCAAATACCCGAATAATCTAACACACAAACCCGAATACCTGAATCTTCAATCACACGAACCCGAATAATTAAACACACGAATGTCCAAATGCACAAATATCCGAATAAACAATCACACGAACAACCTAATACCCGAATAACAAACACTCGAACAAACGAATAATTGATATTATTAAACCTACGTAAAGGTTTACTATACGAATAATATCAAATACAAACAATTACAAGACTTTAGACCGCTCGGAAATGGTGTTGCACAAGGTAAGCTCTCGGGTTGGGTAACACACTATTTCTCTCTCTAAAACCGGCTGCATTTATGGGTGGTAGTTGGGGTATTTATAGGTGACATAAAACCCTAACTTGTTACTCAACCGCAACACCTAACACGGTGTTACGCATCGCAACACACTGTTGGGCAACACAACATTGGTGTTGCACAACCTCAGTATTGCATGCGCAACACTAAGCGTAACAGCCATAAAACGTGACGAAATGCTTTACAACTCGATCTATATATATACTAAGTTTCACGACATATTTTTAGACTAAGTACAAACTACAAACTCGACGAATATGCTCCAACATTATTATCCAACTCTACGGATAGCCATGACGGGTTAAAGGGAGAGCCAGTGCAAGTGCAAGATAACTTCCCTGAGGACACAACACAAGCATCGGCGTTAATAGCTCTATATGAGGCAGTGAAAGGAGCTTTACTCCAATCTGTTTTCACAAGCCTACCTCTCGTTGTCCAATCATTTGCGTTCCATAAACTATAATGTATCCTCATCGGCTGGTCTTTTGGAAAAGGTACTCCAATTGATTATGAATTCTTGAATTTTCTAATGGGAGTTCCATCAACTGAAGATTTGAAATAAATACACGAACGAAGATGATTAAACCAATATATAATAGTTGACGGAAATGGTTTTACTTTATAGAGTAATTAAGTCTTATACTTACATGATGTATTTAGGGTTTCAAAGGATGGAATAGGTGTGAAAATCGACAGTTGGGTCGAATTATAAGTAGAATTGCTGCTCTCTGTTTCCTTTTTCTTGGCTAAAGACATTTGTGTGCAAAATGTAAGGATCACCACTCAAGTTACCCAAGAACTCAAAGTCGATCTCATCCCAGTTTGATCCCTTAGAAGACAACTTCAGTAATATAATTATAGTTAATAATCAAATCTTTTTTGGTATTTCATTACACAATATTGACTAGAAAAGAAACTTACATAGTAGGCAGTGACAGTGACAGTGCTAGCAGAGTTGCCAGATACAAGCTTAAGTTGCATATCGATTTGGCCAAACAAGTACTCGTTTCTTGATTCAAATCCCGAACCAGATGATTTATCGAGGGATAGTGTTAGGAGGTCACCATTTAGTATTTTACCACGACTATCACCCCAAGTTATATCAAACTCATTGTTGAAAACGGCAGAGACTAGTGAAGTAGAAACTAGAGATATTATTACTAGAAAACATAAAGTTGTAAAAGAAGCCATTTGAATTAAGAGAAATGATTGGATGCCTAACTGATTTTTCTAATAATATATCTTATACTTAAATGACTTGTATCAAATGTATTGAATGTATTGAATGATATATACAGTTTATCCCTTCTCATTTGCAGTGATTCACTTACAGCCTATTAAAGCCTTATGTATGTTTTTAGACACAAAGATTAGACATGTCTATTATTTCTCTTGAATGTATATATTTTTATGTTTGTTGATTGGAAAGTGCGAAGTGAAGTGTGTTGTATTCATAGGATGTTTAAAATTTGAGGGAAACTCTAGACGAAATTAAGTGGCATAGAGTTGGTGAAAGGATTTTGCGTGTCTACAGCTGGAGCTCGGAGACTGCATGGCAACTAGTTTTACAAACTTATAGATTTCAAGCAGCGTTTTACTTTATTTTATTTTTTTCTATTTTATCTAATATTTTTGACTTTTATTAATATTTATGTTATATTGAAAAAATTATGTAATAAATCTAAACTTATATTTTATAGGATGTGTGTTAAAGACATTTTTCAAATGCTCAAACAACAATACTATTGAGTGACTCATTGATCTAGTGGTCATAGATTTGAGTTCCACGATCGATAAAAAGTTAAATAAATATCCGTTGCAATATAATATTTCTTTTTTAACTAAAATATAATAAAATAGAAATAAAAATAAATAGAAATAAATAGTTTACTTCTCATGGTATCAAACTTTTGCTTTTGAGATATATTAAAAAAATCTGAAACAAAAATTCATAGAATCATATAAACATCTAGTAACAACTTTACTCCATGCTTTGGAATAAAATACAAATACCAAGGTATACAGGATCTCAACAAACGTGTTTATGAAGGGACTCATGGAAACTTCATTTTATGGCAATCATATTAACCAAGACTTTTGCTTTGCTTCTTCTAATTTTGCTATACATGTTCTACATAGAGTAACAAGATCTTCATCTCATCAGCAACTACTACACAAACAATTTACTTACCAAATGTAATACATTGAAACTATTATGCTTCTAATAGTTTGTTTAGAATCTTTTATAGTTTAGCCGAGCTTTGACTTTTACAAGGTTTTGATTGTCAACGTTACACTGCGGGATAAAATAATTATTTAGTTTATAGTTATTGACTAACATATAAATTTTGTTGATTTAATAAGAAAAATGGAGTAATTTAATTTTATTTTCAATAAATAAGATCTTAATGTTGAGATCAAATAGCTATTTGTAATAAGTGCAACTTTGTACAAATAAATGATAATTTGAAATTAACCAATTCATGTTCGGTGGATAAAATTAATTACCTATTTACCTTTTACCCTTTTGTTCGAAGATGTATGGTAAAATTTATTCAAATAAATAAATAAATTATATTCAATAATATTCCGTATATCAATTAAATTATCAACCAAAATTAAATCAAAATTTATAAAACTCAAGTATAAAAGAAAAGAAGAAAAAGTAAAAAAAATTCAATCAATGAGTCTTGAGAATAAAACTATTCTAGTCACTGTTGTCTACCGCCACCGCCGCCGCCACCTCTCTTCATTGCCAACCTTCATTGTTGTTGCTCCTCTTCGCAAAAGCCGGAAACCATCGACCAAATCTACCTCAACTATATTCTTTTGGTTAAAAAAACAAATACAACTTTGATAGCAGAAAATTTATTTAAAAATAACAATTTTTGAATGAGGATGTATTGTAAGTCTATGTTTTTACAAGTGAAAAAACAAAACGGTGTTAAAATGTTAAGTACACTATTAATTGCTACCTATTTTATTTGAAGTAATTGTCCTTGTCCTTGTCCTCTTATGCCACCTTTTGTTTAGCAAGTAAAGAGATAGTACACTATTTGCCGCCTATTTTATTTTTAAAAGTATACTTATCTCCTAATTCTCAAGGACTTATCTCGATAAATGTCTTTTGTGCGGTACTTAGTCTCTACTAAGTCATTCTTGCTCGAATACTTAACGATCTAGGTAACTAAGAAACTTAGGAACACAAGTGAAATGAGGAAATACCTTATTGCTAGAGAGAACTTTACAAGAGAAGATTACAAATGAATTGTGAGATAGTTTGGCCAAATGAGGCCTCCTCTATTTATACTACTCATCTAGGGTATGTACAAGTTCTACACTCTTCCATGTAAGGAAGATTCTAGGGATTCTAAGAGCTTCTATGACCTTCCGAAGCTTCCAACATCTTCCAAGAGCTTCCAAGACCTTTTTGCACCTTCCATAGAATTCCACTAAGTCTTCTAGTCAAGTGTAGAACAATTCGGACTCCCGGGTAACCTCGTAAAAGCGGGTGGGGCGTGACATCCTCCCGCACCTAAGCTAGCGACGTCCTCTTCGTGCCATCCTCGTGATATCTCTTGATCTCGTCCGCAAACTGCCACAATAAGTCTTCTACTTCCCAACTTGCTTCGCTATCGGGCACGTCACGCCACTTGATCAAATACTCCTTATAGCTCGGCACTCCTTGTCTCCGTATCGTACGATCCGACAAGATCTCCTCAACCTCTCGATCGTATGAAGTAACAACCGTTGTTGGTGCCCGCTTGGACACCCCTCGTTCCAGGTCTTCCTCGTCTCCATGATAAGGCTTGAGAAAGCTAACGTGAAAGACCGGATGAATCTTCAACTTGGGTGGTAGTTGAACTCGATAGGATACCTTTCCAACACGTCCAATCACCGGGAAAGGGACTTCATACCTCCGTATCAATCCTTTGTGCACCTTCCTCAACGACTTGAATTGTTGAGGCAAGAGTTTCACCATCACTTGATTTCCGACCTCGAACTCAACATGTCTCCTCCTCTCATCCGCCCATTTCTTCATCTTCTTAGCCGCTTTGTCCAAAGATACTCGTGCCAAGTCCCTTTGCTCGTGCCATTCCTTCATCGTCTTGTAAGCGGACGAGTTACTCCCCTCATATGATGCGGCTAAGGCATTCGGGGTCAATGGCTGGCGTCCCGTAACTAACTCAAAAGGACTCTTCCCCGAGGCTTCACTTTGTTGCATGTTGTAAGAGAATTGAGCAACATCAAGGAGTTTAGCCCAATCATGTTGGTTGTCACTCACATAGTGCCGATGATAGAGCTCCAATAGTGCATTCACCCTCTCCATTTGCCCATCCGTTTGAGGATGAAAACTCGTAAAGAAGTTCAAATCTATCCCCATGATCTTGAACAACTCCGTCCAAAAGCGCCCCGTAAACCGTGGATCTCGATCACTAACGATAACATGTGGCACTCCCCAATAATTTACCACATTCTTGAAGGAGAGCTTGGCTATATCATCCGCTGTAACATCGGGTGGTGCGACTATAAAAGTACCATATTTTGAGAATCCATCCACCACCACCATAATACTTCCTCCTCCTTTCGACTTCGCCAAGCATGTGATAAAGTCCATGGAAACACTCTCTCATTGTCCTTTCGGCGTCGGTAAAGGCTCTAGCAATCTTCCCGACTTCTTTTGATCTATCTTGTCTTGTTGGCAAATAAGGCATGTTCGCACGTATGTCTCAACATCGTCCTCCATCCTTGGCCAATAATAGGTGCCCTCGACTAATGCCAACATCCTCTTAATCCCCGGATGACCAGCCCACTTTGTATAATGACACTCTTTCAAGATTACTCGCCTAAGGTCGCCCCACTTAGGAACGTAAAGTCGATCTCCTTTGGTGAATAACATGTGTCCCTTGAGCCAAAATCTCTGTGTCTTCCCGTCTTTCGCCAAAGCGATATTTTCTTGGCTAAAGGATCATGTTCCAACCCTTCCTTGATTCGATCTTGGAGGAAGAATTGGGCTTGGTGATGGTCGCAAACTCCGCCTTGCGACTCAATGCGTTGGCTACCACATTAGCCTTCCCCAGCTTGTACTCCAATTGGTAGTCGAACTCGGCTCAGAAGTCTTTCCAACGAGCTTGCTTGGGACTTAGCTTCTTTTGGGTTTGAAAATAACTCGTGGCAATGTTATCCGTCTTGATCACGATTCTCGAACCTAAAAAATAATGCCTCCAAATTCTCAAGCAATGGACAACCGTCATCATCTCTTTCTCTTGCACGGTGTACTTCCTCTCCGCCTCGTTTAATTTTCGGCTCTTGAAGGCGATCAGGTGTCCATCTTGCATTAGAACTCCTCCAATAGAAAAATCTGATGCATTCGTGTGTAACTCGAAAGGCATGGTCACATCCGGTAGTCTCAACACCGGTTCCTCCATAACCGCTTTCTTTAAACTCTCGAACGCCGCTTGGCACTCTTCGCTCCAGATCCAAGCTTGGTTCTTCTTCAATAGGTACGTTAAAGGGGACGCTATATCCAAGTATCCCATGATGAACCTTAGGTAATAGTTCACCAAACCAAGGAAAGATCTTAGCTCCGTAACCTTAGTTGGTGGATCCCAATCTCGGATAGCCTTTATCTTTGCACCGTCCATCATCAATCCGCCATCTTTGATCTTGTGTCCCAAGAACTCGACTTCATCTTGGGAGAAAGAGCACTTCTCCAACTTCACATAAAGTTCATTGTCTCGCAACACTTGGAACACCTGTTTCAAATGCAAGACACGCTCTTCCAAAGTATGACTATAAACAACAATATCGTCCAAGTATACCACCACGAATTTATCAAGAAACGGGTGAAACAACTTATTCATAAGGGTGCAAAATGTCGCGGGAGCATTGGTCGTTCCGAATGGCATGACTAAAAACTCGTAGGAATCATACCTCGTGACACACGTCGTCTTGGCTTCGTCTCCCTCCGCTATCCGTACTTGGTAGTACCCCGATCTCAAGTCTAACTTGGTGAAGTATCTTGCCTTTCCAAGTTGATCAAACAAATCCGCAATGAGAGGGATAGGGTACTTATTCTTGATCGTTACCTTGTTAAGCACCCGGTAGTCTATGCATATCCGCATGGATCCGTCCTTCTTCCTTTGAAATAGCACCGGCGCACCATATTGGGCTTTCAAGTGTCGAATGTAGCCCGCATCCATTAAAACCTTGAGTTGTTTGCGTAACTCCTCCAACTCGGGTGGTGGCATTCAGTAAGGGGCTTTGGCGGGGGGTTTGGATCCCGTCTCCAACTCGATGGTATGATCCACATATCTCCTAGGTTGTAACTACTTGGGCATCACGTCCTTGAATTCTTCAAGTACCCGCTCAATCACCTTTGGTACTTCCACCTTGCTTGAACCCTCATCCGTCTCTAGCCTTGTCACCGCCAAATAGCAAGGCTCACTCTTGTTGAATCCCTTCTTAAATTGCATGGACGAAAGGGTCTTCGATCCACTCTTGGAATCCCGCTCCGTGTTCACCATGCAAGTCTTTCCACCATCTAGAATACATAAAGAATTAGCAAACGGCATAGGGAAAGCTCGTACCTTATCGATAAATCCAACCCAAGAACTACTTTGAAGTCATCCATCAGGACCACCAACAAATCAATTATCCCTTCCCATTCTCCTATCTTCACTCGAACATCTTTGACCACTCCCTGAATTGGCTTGGCCGGTGAATTTACCGCCTTAATCGTACCACTTCCCTTTGTAGCGTTAATCCCTAGCCTCTTAGCTTCATCAACCGCCACAAAGTTATGATTCGCACCGATAATCAACAAGAGCTCGTACCTTAACACCGTTGATGGTTGCTTCGACATATTTAGGCCCTTCCCTACAACCTTCGGCACCTCCGTCTTTTCCTTGATTGCATTCAAGATCCTCATCGAACTCATGCTTCCGCCGTCACTTGCGCCTTCTTCTTCATGAGCCGACATCCCATTGAGGCTTGCTTTCTTCGGGCAATCTCGAGCTCAATGAGATCCATCACATATGAAGCATCCCCCAATCTTGTAACTCGTCTTCACATTTTTATCCTTTTCGGTGGGAGGTTTACGTGCATTATCGACCTTTGGTTGAGCATTCTTTTCTCCCCCACCTTTTTCATGGTTCACCCTCCGATATTTTGGCTTGGACAAGTCCCTCCTCGTTCTAAATTCAATCAAAGCCTCGGCATTAGAGATAGTCGTAGTAAGATCTTGAACTCCGCTTCGCTCCAACTTCGTCTTAGCCCATCCTTGTAAACCATCAAGAAAGTAAAAGAGATAGTCTTGGTCGGAGAGTTCCGAAATTTCAAAGACAAGTGTGGTGAATTCCTTGACGTACTCCCGTATCGTTCCGGATTTCTTGAGTTTACGAAGCCGACTCTTCTCTTCGTTCTTAGCATTCTCCGGATAGAATTGCTTCTTGAAATCTGCCACAAAATTAACCCAAGTATCGATAGTAACCGTACCTCGCTCGATATCTCCATGCCGACGTCTCCACCATAACGTCGCGGTGTCCTTCAAGTATCGGGTCTTCATCTTGATCTTGGAAGCATCGTACACCACATTGACACCTTCCAAGTATTGTTCCATCTCCCATAAGAAATCATCAACCCCCCAAGCCTCTCGCTTGTCAACGAACGGTGATGGTTTAGGAACATCCAACTTTGGTCCATGATTAGTGTTGTCGCCCCCACTAGCCAAGGACCGCTTGCACAACGCCATATCCGCTTGCAAGTCTTCGATGGTTTGATGAAGTGTGAAGACCTCTTCCCCAAACTCGTCCCGTATCTTCGTGATCTCGCCCATGATCGAATCTCTTAAGTCATGGATCTCGCGCTTCAAGTCGCCACTAAGAGTATTGAGAGCTACTCAAAAGTCCTCCTTCATACTCTCAAAGTCGGAGTCTAAACCTTCCAAGCCCTCAACTTGGGTCTTTAACTCCCCCATGGATGTCTCAACACCCGCTACTCGCTTATACAAACTTGGCACAACGTCCTTTGACGCACCTCTCTTCTTGGGATTTTGACGCTTATCGTCTCGACCCCGGTTCTCGTCAACAACCACACTTCCACTAGCACCATTCTTCTCGGTTTCGTTATCCATCGCCTTGAATTAACCTGGCTCTGATACCACTTGTCACGAACTTATCTCGATAAGGGTCTTCCGTGCGGCACTTATTCTCTACTAAGTCAGCCTTGCTCGAACACTCAACGATCTAGGAAACTAAGAAAGAAAGGAACACAAGTGAAATGAGGAAATACTTTGTATTGCTAGAGAGAACTTTACAAGAGAAGATTACAATTGAATTGTGAGATGGTTTAGCCAAATGAGGTCTCCCCTATTTATACTACTCATCTAGGGTATGTACAAGTTCTACACTCTTCCATGGAAGGAAGATTCTAGGGCTTCTAAGAGTTTCTCTGACCTTCCAAGGCTTCCAACATCTTCCGAGAGCTTCCAAGACCTTCTTGCACCCTCCATAGAATCCCACTAAGTCTTCTAGTCAAGTATAAAACAATCCGGAATCCCGGGTAACCTCGTAAAATAGGGCGGGGCGTAACATAATGCTACATTTTTTCATTAAACAAAAAAAACAGTTATACCCTCGTTTTCCTAATCACTACATCAAAATCTTTATAAATTGATTACAAGGGATAACTAGGTGAATGTTGTATAGATAAAATCATTGTCTTCCTTTTCCAGTTAATGAGATAATGACAGAAAAATTCTCAAACTCTCTACATAATTATGTTACAAAAGTTTATCACTAACAAGCATAAATTTTTTCGAATCTTTTAGACTACAGAACCACATCATTCTACGAGTTGATTGGGGTATTCGTTGCTATCCATTTGATTCAAGTAGGTCCACCCTAATATACAATCTACTACGTATAATATTATATAGATACTAGGCTTATCTAATAACATCTCGAAATCCAAGCTAAGGTTTATTGACTTCTCAGTTTAAGCTCAAGAACAATGGGCTCAAGAACAATGGACAGATGTGAGCCTTTGATAAACAGAAGATGGGCATAACTTAATACCATGAGTAATAGTTCCCCGAAGATACACAAGAGTGCGCTTAGGTTGATCTCTCGAGTTAATTTTTTATTTTAAAAAGGAAAAGAATGGAAGAGAAAGGGATAAAAGAAAAAGAGTATATTTTCTTCCTTCCAAATCATCCCAAATATTGGAAGAAAATTCTTTAACCAAAATCAATTAAATTATCATTTCCTTTTTCTTCCTTTCTTTTCCTTTCTATCTTTAAAAAAAAAACTCAAGAAAACAACTTGTTTTAGAATCCTTTATCTTAAGGTCATGTAGATATGGTTCACGATGGTCATGCACATACATGTTGAATCGCAAAACAATTTATGGACAAGGGAGGATTCAGTTTGTGGGCACCGGGGGCAGTTGCTCATACGAGGATTTTGATACGAAGGGTAATTTTCGCCGAAAAATACAATGTTTTAGTTTTTGCCCCCACAAAATACACTATTAATGAGGATTAGTTGAACACATTATACATAAATGCGATGTGATATAGTGGTAAGACACTTTCTCCCTATCTAAAATGTCATAGGTTCCATCCTTCTCAACGACATTTTTTTGTAATAATTTGCCCTATGAAAAAACATTTGTGGCTCCGCCCCTGAGGATAGGTAAACGTGAGATACTTCAATCCACCATCTAGACTTCGATAAAGAGTATTGAAAAGTGGACCATTGGGTGGGGGGGGGGGGGGGAACTTGGTCTTTGGGTCGATCGGTGTGCTACAAGTAACCATATCGACATGTGTAAGAATATCACGAGACAATACAGTCAAGAAAAAAATAAACCAGTTGCGGAGCGAGTGCAAAAACATCGAGAAAAAAACGTTAAGAAAGTAAGATCGATCATAGCAATTTTTTTGGAAAGCCGAGTTCATATGAGTCCATGTTTGGAGTATAGTCCTATTCAACTATACCCCAAATTAAATCATCAACTTAGACCGATTCCGAAGCACCTTGCCTTGACACTGGACCGGTCTACAAAAGAAGTTAAAATGATTTCGTTCATCTCCAAAGCGTTAAACTTAGCTGGAAAAAAAAATTCCGTCTAACAGATACCCACAAATTCCTTAGTTGGCAAACACGACGTACTTTGTAACGTCATAGGCATTTAATGACTTAACCACACTTCGTATTATTATTAAATGCTAAGTCGAATTTAGATGACTAAACACTATGGGTGTTCAAACGGCCGTTTTCGGTTGAACACGGTTATTCGATTTGGGTTTTATCGATTTTCAAAAAAAAAAAAAAATTAAATCGCCGAACACTTCAACCAAATAGGCACAAACCAATCCATACCAACCAAAAAACATTTGGGTTAATCATTTTGGGGCTCGTAAATCCGAAATTCTAAAATAAGTTTAAGACATCCACTTTGATCTTAAACACCTCGATTCAATCATACCAACATTAGAGTAAAAAACACATGAATACTTAAATATCCTCAACAAAAATTACTAAAGTATCAATTAAAAATTACTAACTTGTCAATGAGAAATATTCAATTAAGCTTTTATGGTTGATTGGTTTTAATCCTAAATTTAGAAAAATGGCGTTTTAGTAAAATATGTCGGGTTTTCGGGCGGGTCCTAATTTGGATATTAATACCCAAATCCAATCCAAAAACCACATTATATACTCAGGTGACAGCAATATCCGGTCCAAATCCGAATTACCCACCACCATTTCACCCATATTCATTTGGATTGGACGATTTTTGGTTCAAACCGTTTAATGAACACCTCTACTAAACACCCCACACACTATTATTGAAAAGCACATCTGTTCACCTACTATGACACACGACCTCAAAAGGGCTGTAAGGAAGCCATACCATGTGACAGGTAAGTAGAGTTGTCAAAACCGGGTTTGGTCAAACCATTCCAAACCGGTTTGGCCAAAAACCGGGTCGGGTTCTAACCGGTTTAGGGTGTTTGATTTGTAAACCCGGTAAACCTGGTTTGGGGTCGGGTCCAAACCGGTTTGGGTTGAAAACCCGGTTAAAAACCGGTTTTGATTATTTAATAAAAAAAAAACGTAACTTGCAAAAACACGTTAAAATTCGACTTTTTTAAACAATCTTGACACACATCATACATAAACCTTGTATTCTACTAAAAAAGCTTGAAACACATTTTAAAAGCTTAATATTTCGATATTTATTAAACAAAATGTGCGAAAAAAGTACTATTTTTTATATGAAATGTAAATAATAACATTGGGAAAAAAAGGCGTAAGTTGAAAAAACACGTTAAACTTCAACTTTTATCAAACTAACTTGTAAACATCATACCTAAAGGTTGTCTTCTACTAAAAAAAACTTGAAATACATCTTCATAACCTTAATATTACGATAATTGGAATAAAAATGTTCAAAAATAGTACTATTTTTAATATGAAATGTAACTAATAACACTGAAAAATTGAAATTGATTTTTTCATTCTTAATCTTCGTCTACTTCAATAAAGTCATCTTCAACGGGTTCATTTTCGGAGCTAGATGCTCGGGAAGCTTCATCGATAGAAATTTCTTCATCGGAAAGTGATATTGCAACTCCTTCTTCCACCTTGATATCGAGTACTTCTCCTTCATATTCCTGTTCGCCTTCAAGATTTTGGTGGTCTTGTGTACGTTTGGCCGCGTCTAAGTAATCCTTCAAGAAAATGCACATCTCCATTGCCGCCGTTGTGAGTCTTGTTCTTCGTAAAGATAATACCCTACCACTAATAGAAAAAGCGGATTCCGAAGCTACCGAAGAAGCTTGGACGGTTAGTAGATCTTTGGCCATGACGGATAGAACGGGAAACTGAGTTTCCAATGCTCTTCGCCAAGCCAAAACCTCAAAGTTGGAGAATTCTTCAACTCCCATAGTGGCTAAAAAATCGGCTTTTCTCGACACGACTACAGGTAAGGACCCGACAGTGCTACGAAACTGTTGGGTTGTACGAAAACTCTTGGTTATTAAATCCACCATTAGTTGTATAAATACCATATCTCAAGAGTTAAAGCACAAATTAAATTTGCTAAACATTTATCACAAGAATATTCTCCAATCATCAAGAGAGTATATACCCAAATTCCTAACCCTCACCACATTCATTATTTCATTTTAACATTATATCATGATCACCTTATTCACCATTAATTCTTACACCAGAGGTCGATTGGAATCGTCTCCAATGAGGCTAACATGTTTTCTTTCTTATTGTAGTCATAGCCATCACTAAGCCGAAGGTCAAGCCCGCGTTAGAGGTTCAGACACCTGACAATAATTTACTTCAAAAGTCGGAGATGTATGTAGAATATTTGCAATATATCAATATATAATGTAACAAGCTATGTTCATAGGAACCCAAAGGGCCATCGTTTTTGGTTTCGATTTTTAACATAACACGCAAGCACACTTAACACTGAGAAAATATTAAGAGCTTTGACACTTGTTTTCCGTAGACATATTGCTCAGATGTAATAACACAAGTAAGGAAATTTAAAAGATTAATTATGTTTATTGTATATAAAGAATTACATAATATATATTCCACAAACAAGGCTACATGACATGTAATCTAAACCGGTTCTACTTTCAGTATAAATAAACGATCTTAGAAGACTATACTCCTTCAAACTTACAAGTAAAATAATGTTTGAGCTTGGTTCTTGCTAATTATACGCTTTTCATTGCCTTGATGGTCGAACAAGTACAAATTATCGTCTGCTTTGGAGCAACCAATGTTACGGAACTTGCTATGATATAGTGAACTGGTTTTATAATTGATAATATGGTTGGTAGTAAACTAAGAGGTTGCTAAACTGATAAGCCGATCGAAGCTAATTAAAATGGGTCGGTGGTCATTTTCAAAGAACTATGGTTGGCTTGACCCCAACAGTTAGAAGATTTCCTGTCTAATGTTCTTTTAAAACTATAATAATTTATAAACCTTTTTTGTCTTTTTAATCTTATTTATTATGCATGATTTATTATTTTAGTAGGAACCTTGCGTTGAAATATGCAATGTTTTTATAGGATGTTGAGAGTTCTGATACAATCAAATTTCTCTCTTTGTTAAACTGCAAAAGAATTTAATAAATAAAGAAGAAGATCCAATGCTTTAAATAATGAAACATGTATATATATAATATAAATTATATATGATCTTTATTATTGGATTATAGCTACAATAAATAATGAATTCAATAGTTTTTCTTATGCCTATTTGCATTCTGGAGGGAATCCTTGAGGAAATCTTTTGGAGTCTGAGCAGTAGTTGTATATCATGTAATTCTTTTGCACCCAACTCAACCTCTCTTGCTTTGTATTATCCATCTCCGCGGATAGCCATGCTGGGTTAGAGGGAGAGCCAGCGCAAGACGACTTCCCCGAAGACACAACACAAGCATCGGCCTTAAAGTTTCTATATGAAGCAGTGAAAGGAGCTTTACTCCAATCGGTTTTCACAAACCCACCTCTCGTTGCCCAGTCATCAGCGTTCCATAAACTAGAATGTATCCTCATCGGCTGGTCTTTTGGAAAGGGTACCCCAATCGATTCTGCATTCTTGAACTCTCTAATCGGAGTCCCATCAACTGAGAATCTGAAAATCAATACACGAAGATCAGTAAACCAATATATAATAGTTGACCAAAATGGTTTACTTTATATCGTAAGTCTAATACTTACATGATATGTTTAGGGTTCCAAAGGATGGAATAGGTGTGGAAATCGGCAGTTGGATCGAACCACAAGTAGAACTGCTGCTCTCTGTTTCCTTTTCCTTGGCTAAACACATTAGTATGTAAAATGTAAGGATCACCACTCAAGTTACCCAAGAACTCGAAGTCGATCTCATCCCAGTTTGATCCCTTTGAAGACAACTGCAATAATAAGACATGCATAGTTAATAATCCGGGCTTTGTTTTAGTATTTGCATGTGTGTGTTTCTACAAAACCAAAATATATATATTTACACGTAAACTAGAAACTTACGTAGTAGGCAGTAACAGTGCCAGCAGAGTTGCCAGGTACAAGCTTAAGTTGCATATCGATTTGGCCAAACAAGTACTCGTTTCTTGATTCAAATCCCGAGCCAGACGATTTATCGAGGGAAAGCGTTAAGAGGTCACCGTTGAGTATCTTCCCACGCCCGTCACCCCAAGTGATATCAAACTCATTGTTGAAATCAGCTAAAGTGGTTTCAAGAAATATAATAACAAGGACCAAAGTAGAAAACGTATTTGTAGAAGTAGAAAAAGCCATTTGATGTTATTGAGATGAATGTTGTTTGATGATAAAATTTATGAAATGTGTTGTATTTATAGGGTGAAGATGAATGTTCGATCGAGTAGTGATGTTATAATAAGGCGGCGATGGTAAAGGACTTTGGTCTTTGGTTGTAAAACAGCTGTTGTTAGCGTGTGACAGTCATATCTAAAAGAAGCGGAGAAAAGGATTTGTGGGTATTATTCAAAATAATATGTATAGAAAGTATTCATTTAATATTAGTATCGTTGTATGTCTGTGGGCCACGGACGCGTTAAAAAAGTCATCCTATCCCTTTCCGAGTGTCATCCAAAAATAGCTCTAACTTGAAACCTTATTGATCAAAGTATTATGCATTCATACTCATCAACTAGAACCAGTTATCATAATGTTCAAAAAAGATAAAATAATCTAAGTATTCGTACGGTTCGAATAATTTTTTTAAAAGAATTAAAATTTGTCAAAGGAATTAGAATTTGAAAAATTGAAATCTGACTTGATAAAACGTCTTCTTATTTGGTTAACAGAATTCAACGGAATTCAGTTTTCAGTTTTTGCTTATAACTTAGTTGGATTTGTAAATCTTCTAAATTAATTAAAACAAGGTAATTTAATTATAGGAGTAATTTTGTAGATATGTGTAGTGAAAAAATTATAACGTACTTATGAGAGCTTAATTTAATATTTTTAGTTGGTCGACATTTGAGAAAGCTTAATTTAATATTATTAGTTGGAAAGCTTATTTAAAAGAAATGTAGTTTATAAAAGTATTTTGAGATTATAATATGTTAAATTACATAATTATCCCCAATTAATTTTATCTTACTTACTTATTATCTACTACTATTTTACATTTTTAAGCTAGAACTTATTACATTGTCGAACACACCTACGAAAAAAGTCGACGGTTATATTATAATGGTGCAAAGTTTTGTTTGAAAGAGGTTTTAGTGGGTTTTAATTCCATTAAATCAGTAATCTTGAATTTCTTCCGAAACTGAAGGAAATATGAATTCCACAACCTAAAAAATCTGATTGAATTTTGGCAGTTTCCAATTCCTTTAGTTGTCCAACCAAACAAAATGAAATAGGAATTCAGAATTCCAATTCCATCAGATTCTGCGAACCAAACGGGGCATAAGTTGGTCATATATTTAGTTTAAATTATCTTTTATGTTATATTATTTTTTAAATTTGGGACAAAAATAATATCCAATTGGGTAATATACAACCCATGACCCACACACCCTCACGAGGAGAAATCTCATTTAACTTACACGGGAAATGCTTAACTAATAAGAGGAAACTCTTAGACGAGTTAAAACCTAATACATGTCATTCATCATAAAAACCCTTATCATCCGAATTATAAAAACTATTACACTTTTGTTACAAAGCCTCATACGAAATGGACAAAAATACCATAAATACGTATCAGTTATACAACTCGTCTCTATGTAAAGGGTATATATTCTATAAATCAAAAGCAATTGGTTAAAAAGGTGGTCTCGTTTACCCCATTATTGAATATAAGCAAAATTTTCCATTTGCCCTTTACAATTTGAAAACATATTAGTTATTTCTAAACCGTTATCTTCGTCTTTTTATATAATATAAAGATTAGAAAAGACAGTTTGTTATACGATAAGCTCTTTTATTTTATTTTGTTTTTTAAAGTTTATGGATTATTTTTACCTTCCTATACTTCCGGTAATACGATATACATCCAAACTTTTCACAATTGGGTATTTTAAACATGTATATGGATGATTATTCGATTATTAAGTAACAAAGTCTTACTATTAATTTTGGTTTTGGTTGGGTGCAGTGGCGGCCCTCGGGGTGTGCTGGTCGTGCGGTCGCACGGGGCCTCCGATTTAAATTTTTTTTTTTTTTTTTTTTGATACAAGCTTACAAATTATCTTTGTCCCACATTTGAGTCACAAGAGAAATAAAAGTTTAGTTTTTACTTTTGTCCCACATCGGTGGAAGAGGAAAATGATTAATTGATTAAATAGCTATAAATTAACCTACATATGCCTTTGAAAAAATCACACCACATACTTTCAATTTCAAGTACGTATTTGATTATTATTTATGTTTAATATTTTCAAAAGTATCGTAATGGATAGTTTATCTATTGTCTAAGAATACAATATATACTATTTGTAACACAGTTAGTTAGTAGATAATTGTTAACTTGTCAAGTTTTTATTTATTTTTTATATAAATGATGCCTCCAACTAGAAAATTTGAATCGGGTTAGTAGATAATTGTTAACGTGTTAAGTTTTTTTTTCCAGTATTTTGTGTACATAGTTGATCATGCTATTATTTCAGTGGAGCAAAGAATTTGCCCGTCGAACACGACACTACCAACTCAATACTTAATTTTTTAAAACGGTTAAACACTTATCCGGTTTCTTGTTAGGCATACATAATATTGTTGACTGTTCCCATTAGTGTTGCATCCGCGGAAAGAAGATTTTTTAAACTAAAACTCTTCAAATCTTATTTGCGGTCGACCATGTTTCAAGAGAGATTAAATGCATTGGCTTTAATTTCAATTGAGAACGAGTTTCTTGATAATATTGATTATGAAAGTATAATAGATGAATTTGCTTCAAAAAATGATAGAAGATCGATATTTAGAAAATAATAATGTAACTCGTGTTTATTATAAATAAAAGTATTTATTATAAATTTTATGAGGCCTCTTTTAATTTTTTGCACCAGGCCTCCGAAATGTCAGGGCCGGACCTGGTTGGGTGATAAGTGGTTTGCCTTATGAAGAAGACATTACGAGTTCGACCTCCTGAGAGTTTCCTCTTGTTAGTTAAGGAAGATTCTTCGTTGTGAGGGTGTGTACGTTCGTAGGTTACATACTGCTCACTTGGATGTCCATGTGGCTGCGAAGCGCTATACCTGTCTTTCAAAAAGAAAAAATTCAACAAAATAATTTATTAATTAACGTTCAACTTAATTAACGATGACTATTTGAAAAACGATCGAAAACCCAAACAATGCAAGTCTTTTATTAAGTTGAACATGTAACTACACCTTATATGTTTTATCATAAGTGGGTTATGGATACAACTAGTAAATCGAAAACTATACAAAAAACATTTTAAAACTTTTACTTACAAGTATAAAAGATGATAAATTATTATTACATCAATTTTCTTTTCAATACATACATCAATTAGGTGTTGTGATCGTCAACAACCGTCGTTATATAACTTTAGACACTTACTTTTAATATTATGTCAAGTTTGTTTTTAACTATTTTATTGGTTTATGTTAATTTTTCACTAATTTTCACTAATTAATTATAGTCGTTCGTTTATTCTAATAATTTTATCAAATAATATTCAATATATTCTAAGCGGAAAATAAGTAACAAAGTGAAAAAAAAAGTTCTCAATAAAGATGCTTGGAATACCTTAAACACAATTGCATAAAACTCTCACTAGGAGAAAGTTCTTTGATTATGCAAAGTTAGTGATAAATAAAAACATAAACGAAGTCAATAGTAAAAACAAAACTGGCCAATATGTGAGATTATGATTTTAGATATGAATAAGTTATGGGATACCGTTTAGAAATATATAAAATTTTACTTTAAATTCTATTGTATGTATCAATCGTTAAATTGGTCTACTATATGATTCTAATTTTCAAAAATCTCCATTATATATCTAACTTTCAAAAATATGCTATTTAATGTATTAAAAAATACATGACATCCATTTAAGATGCCACATAAGTTGCTACATCATCGGTTTGTTAACATTTTATTGATTGGATACATAAAATAACGTTTTTTAAAAGTTAGATATACAGTAGATTAATTTAAAGTTGGATATATATAATAGACTGTAGAGTAAAATTTAATATATTTTGCAAACACTTATCTCATAAATTATTGACAATTTAGATATATGTGTTTTTCTTTAAATCCTTTTAAGGGGGTATTTGTTTCGGCTTATGTAACCGGCTTATAAGCTTATTAAATTTTTCATAAGCTCATAAGCCCATTTTTTCCGGCTTATGAGCTTATCAAGTTGAGCTTATGACTTCAAATAAGCCATAAGCTCAACTTCATAAGCTTATAAGCCGGAAAAAATAGGCTTATGAGCTTATGAAAAATTAGATAAGCTCTTAAGCCAATTTAATAAGTCGAAACAAACACCCTAAGATGTTTGATGCCTTTTTTAACCCGCTAATAGAGAATATAGAATATTATTGAAATTTTTAAATAACATAAGTAAAACTTTTATGTTGACATCCAAGATTGAAACACATTCATTGAGATAAACTCAGTTTAAATACATTAAAGAAAGATAATTCAGACTAGTAACACAAACACAATTTTCGAAACAACCCTATAACTCTATAAGTGTAAGTCTTAAAAAATGAAAAAAAAAAATCAATACTCAATAGACCTCAAAATTTCATCGTTATATATATATGTGAAACTAGCATTGATGTTGTTCCGATGGTCCTCTTACTTGTTAAATGTTAATTTACATATTTCTTATAACTATTGAACATGTTCTCCGATCTCCGCCAATTCACTTGTAGAGGAAATATAACTTTTTACTAGCTTAATTGGCATTTTAGATAACAATCATATTTTATTCGGCATCCAGTTTTACTCTAATGGTGTGTTTTGCGTTGGTCAAGGGGATTCAATCACTAACCATCTCCACCATTTAATCACCATTTAATCTAAAGCAAATTGGTTGGGATCAGAAACAAGAAATTATAGTCGAACAAAGCTAAATTCGTATCCAAATTCAAATGTACAAATTCTAATTATGCTATTTCCTTTTATAGGAGAACAAACCGACTAAAACAAATCACAATTCTAAACGAACTCAAATTACAAACCGTGTCAAACACGTTCACGTCTAAAATACAAATTAACTAAATTACCCTTCAAGTTTAAGTCACGTTATCTAACAATTATTAGATTGTTTAGATAGCCCATATATTAGCCCATATTGTATTGTATTTGTATGATGTATCACGTTAATGGAAAGGCAATATGGTATCAGAGCCTTGATTTGGCTCCTCCTAAAATCTCTCTAAAATATCAACAATCCCGTAAACAAACCTTTCTTCCTCATCGCCACTTCCAAAAACCCTAAACCTAATTTTAATCCAAAACCCTAATACTTTCGGATCCAAATCTATCACTAATCCAAAATTAACGATGCCAGGAGACGAAGCAACCTCCAGCAATGATTCAGACAAATTTTTCGGCATCACAAACATCAAATCCTTCATCTCTGTCACGCTAGACATGGAGGAAGACAACTATGCATTATGGCGGCTAATGTTCGAGATGCACTGTATCACGTGGGGAGTCGATGGTTTCCTCGATGGTACTTCCGTTTCTAAAGGAATGGGTGACCGATCTTGGTTTAAACGCGACAATCTCATCAAAATGTGGATTTATAACACTATATCACCACCGTTGCTGCTGATGATAATGAAGAAAACTGACACTGCCAGTCAATTGTGGAAAGCCCTCGAAGCTTTGTTTCATAGCAACAAGGATTCCAAAGCTATGCAATAGAATGAAGACCTACGTAATACTCGCCTCGGTGATCTCTCTATCACCGAATATTGTCACCGCATGAAGGTAATTTTTGATCTAATCGCTAATATTGATCACCCAATCGAAGAAACTACTCTTGTGATACACCTTATCAACGGTTTATCACCAAAATATGAAAGTGTTATTGCTATCATTCGTTTTAAAAAATCATTCCCATCGTTTTTGGAAGCCAGGGATATGCTTCTAACCGAAGAAGCCATAATCAATGCCCACCAAACTCCGGTTTCAATTCGTGACACACCTTCAGCTCATGAGGTTCTCTATGATAAAGGTAACTCCCCTAAAACTGAGGTAAACCATGATCAATCACAAGTTTGTCGTAATTTTCAGCGGGGAAACTGCCGGTAGGCGGCACGATGCCGTTTTATTCACATAGTTCCCACAAACTCTCCACACGGGCGAATGTTTGGTAACTCTCAAAATAGGACCTAATCGAAACAAACTGGGAATTCATCCTTTGGGAATGCTCGGTATTACCACGCTCCATCTCCCAAAACCGTGACACACACATACACACCTGCTCATGTTACTGCCACGCCTGGTTATGCTACTGCCCCACCAGGATATGCTACTGCCCCGCCAGGTTCTAATTTTGGCCCGCCCAGTTTCACCCAGGTCACTTCCCCTCCAGGTTACGCACCTGGTCCGCCCGGTTTCCCTCAGTCACACCCTGGTTCTGCTGTCGGTACTGCTCCAGGTTCATCAGAGCATGTCCAGACTACTCCTCAAGATAGTGCCACCTCCCTTCCACAATCCTTTGCAAACAGGACATTCAAGGATAATGGTGAATGGTATATGGACACTGGAGCCACTTCGCATTTAACTTCGGACACAGGTAATCTTTGTACTGTAGTTAATAAACGTATTATACCATCTATTCATGTTGGTGACGGTTCATCCATACCCGTCACCAACACGGGTCATAGTACTTTGCCAACAAACAAACACCCTTTACATCTTAATAATGTTCCTGTCACGCCTAAAATCATCAAAAACCTTATTTCCGTGCGTAAATTAACCACTGATAATGATTGCTCTATTGAATTTGACAAACGTGGTTTTTCTGTGAAGGAACCTCAAATACAAAACATTCTCCTTTTATGTGACAACCCCGATGACCTCTACCCTACAACCTACCCGCTAAAGCCATCTTTTGCAATTTTGTCATTCAGTCAAGACACGTGGCATCGCAGAGTTGGACATCCAAGAGAAGACGTATTACGTTCTCCGAATTCACATGGTTTAATTTCTTTCAATAAAAGCATCTCAAACACATTATGTAATGCTTGTCAAGTTGGTAAACATGTCAAACTTCCATTTTATACATATTTGTCTGTCGTTGAGTCAGTTTTTGATATAATACATTCGAATTTATGGACTCCTCACATACCGTGTGTAAGTGAAATTAAATACTATGTCTTGTTTTTAGATCACTTTTCTCATTTTTTTTTATGGGTGTACCTGTTAAGGCGGAAATGTGATGCATTTATACGATTCTTACAATTTAGAGTTTATGTCAAAACTCAATTCAACAAAGAAATTAAATATTTTCAGTGCGATCATGGGGGTGAGTTTTATAATAATGCAATGCACAATATTTTTGATACAAATGGCATTAAATTTCGTTTTTCATGTCCCAAAACGTCACAACAAAATGGAAAATCCGAAAGAATGATGCGCACCATTAATAACTTAATTCACACTCTTCTTTTTCAAGCTAATCTTCCACCTATTTATTGGGTTGAGGCACTTCACATGTCCAAACATCTTTTAATCATACTCCCGTCCACGCAATTAATAACGAAATACCGTTTTCCAAACTTTTTAACAAAACCCCCACCGACAATGAGATTCACATTTTTGGTTGTCTTTTTTACCCCCACTTAAACCAGACACACAAGCTTCAACCCCCGCTCCACTCCTTGCGTATTCCTTGGCTACCCTACTAGTCATCGCGGTTACCGTTGTCTTTACTTAATGACAAAGAACATCATCATTTCCAGTCACGTTGTCTTTGACGAAACCACGTTCCCTTTCACTCAAACTAAATCCATTACTCCACCACCTAATTATATGTTTCTCGATGATACATTCATTGAATCGAGTCACTCTCATACCAACCTTAACCCACTCGTAACCCCAACACCATCACCTGCCCAAACCAACCCTATCACCCTCAGTACCGATTCACCTTCAGCTGCTCCTACCAGCCCTGACACCAACCAAAATTCACCCGCCACACTCTCTCCGGTACCCTATGTGGACCAGACCCCCCTCCTAGTCCGCCACCACCAGCGCCTCAACACCCACCTGACCAACCCTCTCCCGTTCACACTCCTTTTCCACTGTCTCCCCCTCACTATCCAATGCTCACTCGCTACAAAAGTGGCAATCTCAAACCCATCCATCGCCTTAATCTTCATGTTACCACTCCAGCCAGCATTCCCCGCTCCCATGTTGAGGCTCTTCAAAATCCACTTGCCATAAATCTATGATTGATGAGTATAATGTGTTAATTAAAAACAACACTTGGATACTTGTACCTCGACCTGCAGGTGCGAATATTATTACATCCATGTGGTTTTTTCGCCAAAAGTTTCATGTACATGGTACACTTAGTAGATACAAGGCTCGATTGGTCGCGAATGGTCGCAGCCAGAGGCAGGGTATTGACTATGATGAAACTTTTAGTCTGGTAGTTAAAGGGGACACTATTCGTACGGTTCTTAGTGTTGTTATCTCCCGATCATGTCCCATACATCAGCTTGACGTCAAGAATGCCTTTTTGCATGGATATCTTGACGAGACTGTCTACATGCATCTGCCACCAGGATTTGTTGATCCTTCTCGTCCCGGGTATATGTGTCGCTTGCAGCGATCTTTATATGATCTGAAACACAACGTTTTGCCACTTATGTCACTCGGCTTGGTTTCACTCACAGTCGCACGGATCCCTCTATGTTTATTATTGGACGCGGCTCAGACATAGCTTATTTACTTTTATATGTGGATAATATTATACTCACTGCTTCATCTTCAGTATTTTTGCAGCGTATTATTCGGGCATTACACAGTGAATTTTTTATGACAGACTTGGGTTCCTTGAGTTATTTATTGGGTGTCTCCGCTACGCGTACTCCTACAGGTATGTTTCTTTCGCAGCATAAGTATGCTTGTGATATTCTGGAGCGTGCGAACATGCTTAACTGCAACCCTTGCAAGACCCCCGTTGATGTTGATTTTAAACTCGGACTCAGTGGACCTCCTGTTTCTGACCCGAGTTCCTACCGTAGTCTTGCGGGAGCATTACATTATCTCACGTTTACTCATCCAGACTTGACTTATGCAGTTCAACATATATGTTTATTCATGCATGATCCTCGAGAATCCCATCTTCAGGCTCTCAAGCGCATTCGCTATGTTCGTGGTACTACATACTTAGGCTTGCAGTTATACTCCTCTCCGACTACTCAGCTTACTGCCTATTCTGATGCCGATTAGGGAGGGGGGTGTGTCCGGACTCTCGTCGCTCCACGCCCGGTTATTGTGTTTTCTTGGGCTCTAGTTTATTGTCCTGATCGTCCAAACGACAACATACAGTGTCGCTATCCAGTGCCGAAGCAAAGTATCGCGGTGTGGCTAACGCTGTTGCTGAGACAACTTGGCTACGTAATCTTCTTCGTGAGCTTCATAATCCTCTGCGGACTTCCACTATTGTGTTTTGTGATAACGTCAGTGCGGTCTATATGTCATCGAATCCTGTTCAACATCAGCGCACTAAACATGTTGAGATTGATATTCACTTCGTTCGTGATAAAGTGGCTGCTGGCAGTGTTTGTGTCCTACATATTCCATCTCGATATCAGTATGCCGACATCTTCACCAAGGGTCTGTCGTCGCCCTTGGTCACTGATTTTCGGCACAACTTGAGTGTTCGTAGTAATCCCGCTCAATCTACGGGGGCATATTAGAGTATATTGTTTAGATTGTTTAGATAGCCCATATATTAGCCCATATTGTATTGTATTTATATGATGTATCACGTTAATGGAAAGGCATCAAGTTTAGCTATCAATTCCGATTACCATAATAACAATCACCACCTTGAGTTGAACTCTTCAATTACCATTTTTCCAATTATCAATATTGAGCAAATCTAAACAGTAGCGAAACTTGCTCACAGTAACCGGTTTTGTAAACACATCAGCGAGATTGTCTGCAGTTCCAATCTTCTTCACTTTAATTCTTCGTTTGGTACGAATAAAGTGATAACGAACATCTATGTGTTTAGTCCGATCATGGTATACTTGATCTTTAGTAAAACAAATAACACTCATGCTATCACAAAAAAAAAAACAATTGTTTGGTCTTGAGGGAGATCAAGATCTTCAATTAAACCTTTCAACCAAATTTCCTCCTTAGTTGCTTCTGTCAAAGCCATATACTCTGCTTCAGTAGTAGATAAAGCTACTGGTTGTTGTAGTGTAGCTTTCCAAATTACAACCGAATTTCCAAGTGTGAAAACATAACATGTCAACAAACTTCTAGCATCAAGATCTGCATCATAGTCTGAATCTGAGTATCCGACAACTAAACATTCACGTTCACCACCGTAAATGAGACCAATGTCAGATGACCTTTTTAAATATCGAAAAATGCGTTTCTCCGCATTCCAATGTTCTTTTCCTGGATTAGCTATATATCGCGACACAACACTCACAACATGAGCAATATCGGGCCTCGTACAAACCATGAAATATATCCAACTCCCTACTGCGCTAGCATAGGGAATACGCGAAATAAACTCCACCTCTGCCTCAGTTTGGGGAGCACAAGCGGTAGACAAACAAATTTGCAATACAAGGAGTATTTACCGGTTTTGTTGAACGCATACCAAAACGAGAAATGATATTCTCGATATAACTTTTCTGGGACAAGAAAAGCTTCCTATGTTCTCGATCTCGAATTATTTCCATACCTAAAATCTTTGGAGCTGCTCCCAAATCTTACATATCAAACTCTATGTTAAGAAGCTTCTTTAACGCATCAACATCCTCGATATCTTTTGCTACCACAAGCATATAATCAACGTAAAAGAGTAAGTAGATAAATGACCCAGACACCACCTTCTTATGATAGACACAACAATCATAAGGACATATACTAAAACCATGATTTACCACAAAGCTATCAAATCTATTGTACCATTGTCTGGGTGACTGCTTCAAACCATAAAGTGATTTTTGAAGCTTACATACGTAATCCTCTTTGCTTTGAAAAATGAATCCTTCAGGTTGAGTCATGTAAGTTTCTTCCTCAAGATAACCATGAAAAAATGCGGTCTTTACATCTAACTGTTCTAACTCCATGTCATGATGTGCTACTAAAGACAGTAACACCCGAATAGATGAGTGTCGTATAACTGGAGAGAATAACTTGTTCTAATCAATTCCATCTTCTGGCTAAATTCCTTTTCAACTAGACGTTCCTTGAACCTAATGTCGTGGGAACCTGATCATCCATATTTAATCTTGAAAAGACAATTGCAATCTATAACTTTTCTTCCTTTAGGAAGTTTCACTAGTTTCCATGTCATATTCTTATAAAGAGATTCAATCTATTCAGCCATAGCTGCAATCCACATAGCAAACTTTTTAGAAGTAATTGTTTCTTGATAAGTAGTCGGTTCAAGACATTCCACTTCTTCAGCTACTTGTAACGAATAAACTACAGAAACCTCAAAGCCATACCGATAAGGTGATTTTGCGTTTCTACGAGATCTATCAAGGGCTATATTCCTACCTTGCTCGTTCTCCAAATGTCTTGAATTTGCCCGATCATCTCTATGTGGTGAAACTGGTTCATCGTCATTATTAACCAAAAGTGGAGTAACAGGATCTAACATATGTTCAGGAACATGTGTAACAACATGCTCTACCTTTTCACGAACACTTTCATGGAGCTTCGAATCATCTGGATCTTGTTTTACACGAAACATATAATCCTCATCAAATGTCACATCTCTGCTTAAGATAACTCTTCTCTCAGATGGTGACTAAATTCTATATCCTTTAACTCCATCACCATATCCCATGAACAAACAGTTTTTCGCCCTCGGATCTAACTTTCCTTCGCTGACATGCTAATATGAAGGGCATCCAAAAACGCGAAACTTTGAATAATCTGCAGGTGTTCCAGACCAAATCTCTATAGGAGTTTTGCAATCAATAGCGGTGGCAGGTGACCAATTTACTAGATAGCAATTTGTGTTGATAGCTTCAGCCCAAAAAATTCTATCGAACTCTGCATTCAAAGGTAAGCACCGAGCTCTGTCTAATAGAGTCATGTTCATTCGTTCAGCTACTCCGTTTTGTTGAGGAGTATTACGAACCGTATACTTGTCTAGCAACTGCTTCATCTCTACAAAACTTATCAAACTTTCTCGAACAAAACTCCAAATCATTATATGTTTGAAGACGTTTGATCCTCTTTCTAGTTTGGTTCTCAATAAGAACCTTGCAATGCTTAAATTTTTCAAACGCCTCACTCTTGTGTTTCTTCATAAAAAAGAGAAATCGTCTATAATCGAGAGAAAATATCGAGCACCACCTAGAGAAGGTACTCGAGAAAGCCCCCAACAATCTGAATGAAGATAGTCGAGAGTTGCCTTTGTCTGATGAATTGCTTTTGAAAAACCTACCAGGTTTTGTTTCCCGAAAACACAATGCTCACAGAATTCCAAATTAGCTACCTTGTGACCGCCAAGTAGTCCTCGTTTGCTGAGCATGACCATACCTTTTTCACTAACGTGCCAGTCCCATATGTCGCAACTTGGTCAAATCTGAATTGCTTTTCTCGGAACAAGAAACCGCAATGGAACTTGTTACTGTTTCCCTTTGTTAAGCGTACAAATAAGAAGTACCTCTAAGTGATTTCATAACCAACAAAGCACCTCTCAAAATACAAAGGAAACCATTCTCACTAGTGTATTTGAAGCCTTTAGAGTCCATAATACCAAGTGAGATTAAGTTTTTTGTAAGATCTGGAGCATGGCGAACATATGTAAGTGTTCTCACAACTCCATCATGCATCTTAATCTGAACTGATTCAATACCAACGACCTTGCATGGTGAATCATTACCCATGAAAACATGTCTACCATCAAACAATATATATGTCACAAACCAATCACGATTGGGACTCATATGAAAGGAACACCCAGAATCCATAGTCCATAATCCATACAATGAGTTTACCTTTATAATCAACTATCGAGAGAACCACATCGTGTTCCGATACCAAGTTATCCTTAGCAGTAGCTGCTATTGACACCTCTCCATTTAGTTTGGGACAATCGCTCTTCCAGTGACCCGTCTCTTTACAATAGTTACACATATATCGAGGAAATGATGATATCGCTCAATTATATTCAAATTTATTCGCGATATTTGTTATGTTCTTAGTCAAAATCATGATGGATATGCCACGTGCTACTTACATTTTGAGTGAAAGTTTGTATTTAGCTGTTACATATTGGTTTGGAGAAAGGAACGTCAAGAGACGTTAGAATAACGCAAGGAGATAAGAAAAAAGCAAACGATAGCCGTCTGGTTGCCCACTGCGCCGTAGTGGTGCGCACTGTGACGCAGTGGGGGTGTTGTGGCAGTTACGAAATTTCAATAATTACATCAATAATGGGCATTGGAAGGGTCTCTCTTGGTGATACTTACTGCAACTTACACATATCATCATCATGATCGAAATTTGGGAGTTTGGGAGAGCTCGGAGAAGAAATTCTAAGAGCAATTCATCAATTACGCATCATATTTTTGTTAATTTCATTGGAAATCAAACTATTACTCTTGTTTTCATTTCAATTGAGCATTTTTACTCAATCAATCACCAACAATTCGGTACAATTATGAATTCTTATTTTAGTTTATGTTTAATTTTAATCACGAGTAGCTAATTTCCTTAATCGTTTGCTTGGATATGTGATCTTATGTTTTGATTGATTTTGAGTTTGAAGTGTTTGATAGATGTGTGTTGGTTAATTGAAAATCTATTTGGGTTTAGACTTTATTTATATTATTAGATTATATATACTATTTATTTGGTATAAAACTTTGGTATTTGAAAAGAGCTCGAGACTTTGCTAAAATATTGAACGAAATATCCAACCGGTCTTTAGTTGATGTGAATTATCGATATTCGAAAGGAGTCGATAATAGTAGTCGAAATAACAAAGTTTAAACACGAATGCTAATTTATAAGTACGAGAAATCGGTTTAGAAAACTAGTAAACTATTCGAAAGGAAGTTTAATAAATTAATTCTTGCACTTCAACTTGGTTCTTAAGGCGTAGCTATTTGAGGTGTCTACCATATTCGAAAGGAGTGGTTTCACGTTGGGTAATTATAGATAACTTGGTATTTGAAAGGAACTCGGTTTTATAAAAGAAGTAAATCTTTACCAACAAGGGTACACTGCCCGGTGTTGTAGTTTAGAGAAAGCTTTTCGAAAAACTAGATTTAACACATCAATAGGCGCTCGAGGTCTTGACTTCGATCTACCTTTATCTCTACCTTTGCCTTTTCCTTTTTATGTTTGGTGTCTACCCTTATCATGACTTGTAGTTGATAAGCCAACATAATAGGATGCCGACCGAGAGTCCAAAATTCCTGATGCGTGATGACGGAGCTCTCGGGAATGCAAGCCAGATCGAACGTCTTCTAATGTAATAGTGTCATTACCAACAACAAAGGAGTTCACAACATTTTTATACGAGGGAGGTAACGACACAAGAAGAATGAGAGCCGCATCTTTATCGTCAATCTTTACTTCAACATTCTTCAAATCCATTAAAATTGAGTTCAATGCATCAAGATGCTCTTTTAATGTTTAGCCCTCTTTCACTCGAAGCGAAAACAAACGTTGTTTTAATAACAACTTATTCTTCAATGATTTTATCATTTAAAGCGATTCTAAATTTAACCAAATTCTAGCAACTGTTTCCTGTGCAACCTCATATAAAACTTCACCAGATAAAGATAGCAAAATAGTCGAGTGAACCTTTTCGTCATGAAACTTAAAATCAACGTCATTCATAGAAGCCGGTTTTGGACCGGCAAGAGATGTCCATATGCCTTGTTGTTTCAATTGGGCTCGTATCTTGATCCTCCATAAACTAAAATTATTTTTACCATTAAACTTCTTGATATTTATAGTATGCGCAGACATGCTTGTTACGATTTATTCAAACTAATACAAATAATTAATATAACATCTTTTACTAATAGACCAAGTTATATAAAATATAAATGGCCCAATCATTGATAACATTAACTAGACCAACAAAGGCCCAACAAACAAACCTATAAGACCATTCAATTGGTTATCTTCAAGATTCAAAACAACGAATGATTCTTCTTATTGAACAACCCAAACGAAACCAAAAAAGTTTGCAACAGAAAAAAAAGAAAGAAAATTCAATCTTCTGTTTAATTCAAAAACAAACACCAGCCGATTCAATTATTGGGGATTTGATGAAAGATTCTGATCGAGTCAAAACCGTAGACGAATTATGAAGAACCACATGAAGATTGATCGACTGACACTGATACCAATTTGTTAGGATCATAGACAAGAAATCAGAGTCGAACAAAGCTAAATTCGTATTCAAATTCAAAGGTACAAATTCTAATTATGCTATTTCCTATTTATAAGAGAACAAATCGAATAAAACAAATCACAATTCTAAATGAACTCAGATTACAAATCGTGTCAAACACGTTCACATCAAAAATACCAATTAACTAAATTACCCTTCAAGTTTAAGTCACGTTATAAACACAAACCTTCTTGTAGTTAATATTATGGTATGAGAATTATTGGAAATCAATGCTTGCCTCTTTCATTAACAAAGTGTCAATATATAGATACAATGCATGGGTTATACCCTAATCAAGTACATATGGGCTAAACTACCAAATGAAGTAGGAAACCCCCTAGGTAATATCCATATTCGAGACCTGCTGATGGGGTACCCGAGAAATCAAGAACCGAATGAAGTCCCAGACCCTTGTGAACCGGACCCGTGACCGGTACCCGACCTGGTTGGAGCCTTGCTACTGTTTCGTAGACTTGACCAGGGACTGATTTTGTCCCCCTATAACCGAGCTATAACCGAGCTGTTGACCACCATAACCCGAGGATCGAGCATTACCACCAGACTTAGAATGATTTGACGCCTCATCATGAATGAATCAACACTTGCCCCCATAATTACAATATCCTCTTTGGAAATTCCGACAGATTTGAGGACCATTGTTTCGTACATTACCTCTAACATAAAGAACCGATTGTGATGAAGATGTATCATGGAGAGTCCCTTACTCACGGTTGTGATTGTCTTGAGTTTCCTCTAGTTCAAGCATGGCACGGACTTGAAGAAACGAGGGAAGAGGGCGAGTATGGCGAATCAGGGTTGCAACACCGGGGTATTTTCCCTTCAAACCGTTCACTACATACATTACCAAAGTACGTTATTCTATTGGTTCACCAAGATTCTCAATAGCATAAAAAATTACCTTTACTTTCGTGCAATAGTCGGAAACGGAGAGATTACCAAACCGCAAGTTGCGTAAATCTTCATGAAGTTGTATCGGTTTTGCATTCTTGTTACATTGAAACAAATTTTCGAGTGTTTTCCATAGTAGATGAGCGGTTTCGCCTTTTTTGCATTACCGTTTGAAGTAGATCTTTGCTTATGGTCTTATATATCCACATCTTGACGAGGTTGTCAATTTTCCTCCAATTTCGGTCACCACTCCCTTTAGGAACGGTGGTACCATCAAGATATCCCTCAAGATCCCATGTTATGCAATGCATCTCGAACATCCTATGCCATTGGGTATAGTTATGTTCTTCAAGGTTGAGGGTAGTGGGTATGTAGGCTTTGATGTTAGTGATATTAAAAGCTTTATCAAAATTGGAATTGATGGCTTCATCTCCTGGCATGGTGGAGGTTGGCGATTTAGGGTTTACGAAAGAAGCTGAGATCGGGGGGGGGGGGGGGGGGGGGGGGGGGGGGGGGGGGCAAGGGTTTCGAATACAGTTGGTTTAGGGTGGGATAAGATCGAATTTTTTTTAGAAAAATATTAGGAGAGCCCGTTAGGCTCTAATATCATATTATGGTATGAGAATTATTAGAAATCAATGCTTGCATCTTTCATTAACAAAATGCCAATATATAGATAGAATACATGGGCTATACCCTAATCAAATACATATGGGCTAAACTACCAAATGGACTATGAATATAATTTAATAGTTAAGAATATCTAATAAATATATGTGCGTATTCAAAGGAACCAAAACAAGCTCGTAAAAAGTTGAAATATGAATTTGTTTCGTGTACTCCATACAATATATGTGGTGCTTCAAATGACTTCTTGCCATAGACTCTTCGTCTGACTATTGAAATGATGTCCCCTAACAAGCCGCTTTTAAAACTATCCATGTCCCGCCATTTAAAGATGTTTAACCATCTCCTTGAACCCATTTGCACTGTATAATAAATTGTTCCACCGTTTCGTCGAAATCATTGCAACAGGAGCATAATAGAGAATCTTAAGTCTATGACCATTCCATCTAGAGTCACTCGAACAGGAATTCTAACTTGACATAATTACTTGATAACTTTTTATGAACAATAGTTTAAGTGAAAACACAAATTAATGGATGTTTCAAACTCTCCAAAGAAATATTTTTAAAATAGCAATATTACGTTTTTTAAAAAGATAAAAATATTCGTCGGCTCAAAAGCACCCAACAAAATCTCAACCAAAAACGCGTTATCCCCATACTCATTGGTACTGAAAATATTGATGTTTGAAACAAATGACCCACAGAGTTCATAATAGTATCAGCTTTTATAATTATAAAATCGCACCATATGACTACTACGTCAAAATATATATAATTGCCACATTCCAGCTGTTTTACAACAAAAATATTCTCACCAACTTAATTAATATTACTACTATCTACGTACTACTTCTAATATCACTTTCCTCAACACCTTCCCTCACCTTCACACATTTTATATATCTTCATTTCAACTTAACATTTGTAGAAATGGGGTTTTCTTCTTTGTCACTCATGCTCTTATTTTTAGTTTCCACTTCACTTGTCTATGCCGATTTCTATAACGAGTTTGATATCACCTGGGGTGACGGACGTGGTAAAATCATCAATGGCGATTTCTTGACGCTCTCCCTTGATAGTTCGTCTGGCTCGGGATTTGAGTCAAGAAACGAGTATATGTATGGCAAAATCGATATGCAACTTAAGCTTGTACCTGGCAACTCTGCTGGCACTGTCACTGCATACTACGTAAGTTCGTAGTTAAATATAATTACCGTTTTGGCCTTCGTGTAGTTTATGATTTCTTGAAATGAAAATAGCTAAAGTTACCTATTGTATTGTAGTTGTCATCGAAAGGGTCAGACTGGGATGAGATCGACTTCGAGTTCTTGGGTAACTTGAGTGGTGATCCCTACATTCTACATACCAATGTGTTTAGTCAAGGAAAAGGAAACCGAGAGCAGCAGTTCTACTTGTGGTTCGACCCAACTGCAGACTTCCACACTTATTCTATTCTCTGGAACCCTAAACGCATTGTGTACGTATTACTACTATACATAAAAACTAAACCATTTCCGAATTTCAGTCACCTACCTATTATATTGGTTTTACTAATTATCTTCGTGTATTGATTTTCAGTTTTTCAGTTGATGGGACTCCTATTAGAGAGTTCAAGAATGCAGAATCGATTGGAGTACCATTTCCAAAGGACCAACCGATGAGGATACATTCTAGTTTATGGAATGCTGATGATTGGGCAACGAGAGGTGGTCTTGTGAAAACCGATTGGAGTAAAGCTCCTTTCACTGCCTCATATAGAAACTTTAGGGCAGACGCTTGTGTTGTATCTTCTGGGAAGTCGTCTTGCGCTAGCTCCGCATCTACTGGCACCAACCCGGCATGGCTATCCGAGGAGTTGGATAACACGAAACAGGAGAGGCTGAAATGGGCGCAAAAGAATTACATGATATACAACTACTGCTCAGATTCTAAGAGGTTTCCTCAAGGATTCCCTCCCGAGTGCAAAATGGTCTAGATCAAGTCGATACAATTATACATATACATATATAATTATATATTCTTTTATTGAAGTGTATTGAGTGAAGTTTGGGAACTAAATAAAAAATATTTAGATTTGTGTGTGTGCCAATAAATACAAAAGAGCTTTTTTATTTGCTATATTATAGTTTTTGCTATTTTTCGTCAAACAAGCTTGAATTTGTTTTTCTGATTTTTTTTTTTTTTTTGTTTTTTTTTTTTTTTCTTTTTTTTAACTGTACAAATCCTAAAAACTTAAAAATGAAAAGGTTTCGAAGTCACGATCGAAGATTTAGATTTTATCATGTTGGACACTTTAAAACTCTATTGAGATCAAATTTCTTTAAACTCAGTTGAGATTTTGAAAAATCTTTAATCTTTTTAAAAGAGTTTTGCATTTAAGGAAAACAAGTTTTGTTCAAGTTCGCAACTGTTATGTGTTGCGAAGTCTAAACACGCTAAACTATGTAAGTTAAGAATACATTTGCCATTTCTTAACTGGATTACTTGTAACGGGGTGATCACCGTATACAAACACATCGAAAGAAAGTATATGCATTGATAAAATAATAGTTTCTATCGGTTACAAATTAGAAGCAAAAGAATAATATTTTAAGCTAAGGTTAAGAAATACCAAAAAGCTAAAATATCAAAATATTTATGTAACTGCAGCTTCAAATCTTCTCGACTCGTCCTTGAATACGAGTTGGATGAGCAAACCGGAGTCTCAATACGAACAGGGTCGAAGTTAGAGTGATCTGAGAATGTGCTTTAGCTCTCCTAAGACGGGCGACAAAATTGGTAAACTTCATAGCTTGAAGTCTCTCAAAACGTCCGTATTCAATCGACTTCTGGAGAGAATCCTCAAGGTTTTTCTCGACAATCCCATCATCTGATACGGATCAAGTATCCGCAGGTTTTCCTTACGATCATTCGCAACCATAACAACTTCACCCTTTGTGTCATCATAATACCATCCTAGCATGTCTCTTAAACAGTCTTGTGGAAGAGGAATAAAAGGAGCATAGTTCATACAATGGACCCGTTTGAAGTAAACCTTGATCTTGGGACGACCGGTGGTAGGATCAATCTCGTTTAACTCTTTGTGTCTTCCCAAGTTTGGCGTGAACCACTCATAAGGAGCATTACGATGCATTTCCTCCCGCATTACCCTTTGAAATAAATCACCCCAAGGATGTTTGTCACGATTGATGATATCAATCTGAATTAGGTGACTTAGATCATGCTTTGGTAAAGAGGCAAGCTTTTCTTTCTCAAGAGTGAAGTACTGAACACCGTCCGTTCATTTGATAGCAAAAACTCGTCGAGACGTTTCATACTTCCAACTGATGATGTTTCCTCTGAGTTTACATTGAGGGACCCGATAATGTGTACAAATTTCGGGTCTTTCGGGAACCTCAGGTACTGGAGGAACTTGAGCAGTGGGAGCAACTTCAGGTTCCTTAAGTGAACTTTGATTGTGTAAAGTTGGAGAAGTCGACGGAGGCCCTTGAAGAGCAAGAACCTCAGATGACTGAGACGTGACCTCCCCATCACTATCAAAGAGAGACGGGTCTTTTGGCGGTAGAGTATCAAGTACCTCCAAAAGATCATCGCAGTAGATCATGTTGTTATCTAGAACCTGGTGAGCATCATCTGAACCCGCCTCATATTCGATCTCATCGTCGTCAAATTCTCGCCTCAAATACTGCTTCTTCGATGGTTTAAATACCACATTTGTTGAAGATGCGACATCATTATCTGAAGGATACATCACATTCAATGGTTCTCTGTAGATCGTGCTCGAAGAAGTACCTGCAAGATAAGCAAGAGCTATAGCTAGATTAGATGTATCTTTACCATTTTGAGACTCCCCCGTAGCTTCAGATGGATGCTTTGAACCGGATGCAGATTTGCCTTGATGTTCCGAAAGCTCATGAGTTGACTCGCCGGTTGCTGAACTAGCAATGTTTCCAACAGCACAAACACTGCCTTGATCTTTTCTGGATTTGTCTCATCATCATCGGGTTTGTCGTCACCCGGTTGATCATATTGAGATTCCTCTTCCTCTTCATCTTCATCATTACCCTCTACCAAATCTTCAACTTCTTTAGCCAACTGTTCATTTCGTGCAACTTTGGCAGCTTCAAAGGCTTTATACTCGTCAGAGTTGGCACACATCGCTCTGAAGATGTTGAATTCTTCCTACAAGTTGGCGTAGCGAGCATTAGCAGCTTTGCACTGAGAAGAGAGATTAGCTATTTCAAGCTTAAGCTTCTTGATCGTTGAAGATTGGGAATCCAACCTTCGCGTCTTAGCTTTATCATCCCGTTCCAACTTATCTAAAAGTGCCAAGATTGATGTATCTTGCACGACATCACCTCGAGTGATAGCTGGACGAGAGGAAAATGTCGGAGGTGGTCTTGCGAATGATGGAGCAATAGTGGGTTGTGTTGTGATAATGGGTGAAGTGAAAGTGATAATGGGTGGAGTGGAAGGGATAATTGGTGGATGAGTGATGATTGGTGTGTATGTAGGCGGTGGTAGAGATAGTGGTGGATGCGGGTTTCTTTATCACAAACCTCAGCTTCTTTTTTAGTGGAGCCAGAAGAGGTGATTCAGGTGGAGAAGTGTGTCAACTTTCAACCGAGGCCCTTTTCATCGTGGCCCTCGATTATTGAGGTGGAGGAGGAGGAGGGGGCATTGAGGTTTGCTGAGGAGGTAAACTAGGTGTGGAATATCGAATAATAACACCCTTTAGCGGCCTCCTAGATGGCTTTTCCACAACCGCAGAACTGCTAGCGTGACGCTTTTCCTTAACCTCTGTACGCATCTCTCTCCCCAAAATAGCAGCAACTTTCGCTGCTGCTTCTGCTTTAATAGCTGCCTTTTTAGCAGCATATTCGTCACGGAGCATGATTTTCTTCAATGATTCATAAGCTTTTAACTCTTCTCTCAAGTGTTTGCCGATCTCTTCCACCTACACATTTTCTTCCGTGTCACTATCTTCGAGATAAATCTCCTCATCGCCTTCTTCTTCTTCTTCTTCCGTATCTTCATCCAGAACTCCCATTTCCGAAGTTTTCTTTGATTATTTCTTCTTAGATGAACCCTCTGTTTGTTGACTAGCTTCAGATGTTGTAGACTTGGATGGTTTAGATGGTTTAGGAGGATCAGGTTTGATAAGATCATCAAAAGCATGCTCGGTTGGAGTTTCATACTCTGGATCAGCCAGAGCACCAACGAGGGGAGGTCAACAGCGCCAAAAGCGAGAACTTGGAAGATCTTTGAAGCAAAAGGAGCTCGCTTCATGATTGGGCCCTCATATGTGAGATCCGGGTGTGCATCGTTGATCGGAAGTTGTACAAATCTCGGATATTGATCAAATTTCTGGCTATCGTCCTTGAGATTCGCCACCATGTTGTTAAACAGGTATTTGGCGATGTTGAAAGGACATTTGAAGGCCAAACTCACAAGAAGTGCCTGAGCCCTCTGATCTATCACATCGTATCCACTTTTCCAGGGAATCAGACATTATACTAAGGTGTGGATTAGAAACTTGATCTCCATCGGGAAATCCACCTTCTTATACTGACGTGGTGTGAGAAGACCCGAGTATCCTAACTTTCGAACGCCACCTTTGATGATCGGCTCCGGAATAAAATCATCAGCATCCAGAAAGTCTCTTAATTGTAGGACTCTACGTATGGATTCTTCAGATACACTGAAGGTTCGAAGTCCCACTTTAATACGGATACATTGAGAAGTCACTTGATCATCATAAATGGCATATTTCCAGAACTCCTTAATGTGATTTTCTCTGAGTTCAGGCGATGCAGTAATAGCGTAGATAATCGGTGAACCCTCAAGATATGTGATAACATCTGCATAATCTGAACCTTTCCCCGAAGTGTCCAACTGTGCCAGGGCATTATGACGGTCATACGGTGATGGAGCCTTGGTCTTTCTAGGTCTGCTATATGTGCTTGACATTCTGCACGTAAAACGAAAAGATAACTCGAATACAAGTTAGTAAAACATATATTTTATCTTTAAACTCATATATGATACGAGAAAAATGCATAAACTTGTCGAAACTTTAGCAAAAACTCGTCCAAACGATATGAAATACAACACTTATGTAGTGATATATAACATAAGCTTAATGGAAAGGTGTTACGAGTGTTTCGGAAAAATTGGGCAGCATAACGTTTAGAATATGGTTAGAACCGAAAACTTCCGTAACACTAGACCTGAGCTGCGCAACAGGTGTTGCGCAGCGTAACAACCATCCTGTAACAAGATTAAAAAAAGGCGCAACACATATGCCGTAACAAACACCAAGTGGCGCAACAACATGTTGCGCAAACGTAACTATAATGGCGTAACAAAGGACCGTAACACACAAGAAGTGGTGCAAAAAGATCACCGTAAAATGGTGTTGCGCAACCGTAACACCACTGCTACGCCAGTTACATTCTTGTTCTGCATCCAAACAAGTGGAGCGTTTGAAGTTTGTCCCTACGTGAAAATTCGTGTCAGTGGGGTGTGGAAACCAAAAATTGGTTTGTTGTTTTTGACAACATTAGATTTCCCTTTTGATTTGGACTTGTTGGCTTCAGACTCATTTGACTTAGTTTGTTTCAAAAATATTTTACTTTCACGATCTTGGAGTTTTTCAAATTTCTTGTCCATAGTCTTGACAAGTCGACTCCCAAGTCGTTGGAAAACTTTTTCTAAAAGGTCTTGCTGAGTCTTAGAACATCGAGAAAAATTTGAAGCAACCTCCAACAATAATTCAGACAAAATTTTCGGCATCACAAACATCAAATCCTTCATCTTTGTCACGCTAGACATGGAGGAACACAACTATGCATTATGACGGCTAATGTTCGAGATGCACTGTATCACGTGGGAAGTCGATGGTTTCCTCGATGGTACTTTCGTTTCTAAAGGAATGGGTGATCGAGCTTGGCTTAAACGCGGCAATCTCATCAAAATGTGGATTTATAACACTATATCATCATCGTTTTTGCATATGGTAATGAAGAAAACTGACACTGCCAGTCAATTGTGGAAAGCCCTCGAAGCTTTGTTTCATAGAAACAAGGATTCCAAAGTTATGCAATTGAATGAAGACCTACGTAATACTCGCCTTGGTGATCTCTCTATCACCGAATATTGTCACCGCATGAAGGTAATATTTGATCTACTCGCTAATATTGATCACCCAATCGAAGAAACTACTCTTGTGATGCACCTTATCAACGGTTTATAGCCAAAATATGAAAGTGTTATTGCTATCATTCGTTATCAAAATCCATTCCATCGTTTTTGGAAGCTAGGGATATGCTTCTAACCAAAGAAGCCAGAATCAATGCCCACCAAACTCCGGTTGCAATTCACGACACACCTTCATCTCATGAGGTTCTCAATGCTAAAGGTAACTCCCCTAAACCTGAGGTAAACCATGGTCAATCACAAGTTTGTCATAATTTTCAGCAGGGAAACTGTCGGTATGCGGAACAATGCCTTTTTATTCACATAGTTCCCACAAACTCTCAACGCGGGCGAATGTTTGATAACTCTCAAAAAAGGACCTACTCGATACAGACTGGGAATTCATCCTCTGCGAATGCTCGATATTACCACGCTCCATCTCCCAAAACCGTGACACACACATACACACCTTCTCATGTTACTGCCACGCCTGGTTATGCTACTGCTCCGCCACGTTCTAATTTTGGCCCGCCCAGTTTCACCCAGGTCACTGCTCCGCCAGGTTACACACCTGGTCCGCCTGGTTACCCTCAGTTTCACCCCGGTTCTGCTGCCGGTACTGCTCCAGGTTCATCAGGTCAGGCTCTCCATATCCAAACTACTCCTCAAGATAGTGCCACTTCCCTTCCATAAGCCTTTGCAAACATGACATTTAAGGATAATGGTGAATGGTATATGGACACTGGAGCCACTTCGAATTTAACGTCGAACACAGGTAATCTTTGTAATGTATTTAATAAACGTATTATACTATCTATTCATGTTGGTGACGGTTCATCCATACCCGTCACCAACACGGGTCATAGTACTTTCCCAACAAACAAACACCCTTTACATCTTAATAATGTTCTTGTCACGCCTAAAATCATCAAAAACCTTATTTCCGTGCGTATATTAGCCACTGATAATGATTGCTCTATTGAATTTGACAAACGTGGTTTTTCTGGGAAGGAAACTCAAACACAAAACATTCTCCTTCAATGTGACAGCCGCGGTGACCTCTACCCTACAACCTACCCGATAAAGCCATCTTTTTCATTTTTGTCATTCAGTCAAGACATGTGGCATTGCAGACTTGGACATCCAAGAGAAGATGTATTGCGTTCTCTTAATTCACATGGTCTAATTTCTTTCAATAAAAGCATCTGAAAAATATTATGTAATGCTTGTCAAGTTGGTAAACATGTCAAACTTCCATTTTATTCATCTTTGTCTGTCGTTGAGTCGGTTTTTGATGTAATACATTCGGATTTATGGACTTCTCCCATACCGAGTGTGACAACCGTCTAAACTCAGGTCAAGAACGCTAACTATTAACCTCGATATGTTTATATTTGATGCCCGATGTGACTAACTCTATGTGTTACGTGGTTACGTTGACACGACTCTCTAAGCTAAGCTCGTTGTAACTCATACAAAACTCTTAAACGTAAGTTTACGTCATTTAAACCTTTAAGCGCGGATCGGGATAGGAATCGTAAATCAACTCCGGAATCAATTTATATAAGTCCTAATACCAAGAAAACACTTAATGAACTTTCCTAAGTTCATAACGTATCATATTAAAGAACATTAGTTAACGAAAAGGTCCAACGAAACAATAATACAAAAATAGCCAAAACTCAAAAATGTTTACAAAATTGGTCCAGGACGCCGCACAAAGGCCTTGTGCGCCGTCCTGGAAGGACCAGATTCGCAAAATTATTTGATTTTCTGCATGTCTCGATTTCTTCAACTTCTATACCAACCAAACTCGATTTTTATTCATTACTACTGACTTGTGGCAGTCCCAAACCCCCATTATCACCTACTCTCTACCTTTTCTTTTCATTTTCATTTTTGAAAAACAAAAACACACACATACACTAACATTTCCTCTCATCCTCACCATTTTCTCTCTACTCCTCTCTCAAGAACATCACAAATACAGAAGGTTACAGCCACATAAATCCACTTTTCAACCATCAAAAATCGTTCTAACATCAAGAGGAGGCAAGGCAATCAAGATTATTTCGGTTTCAAAACGTTTTCTACACTTTTGGAGCTCAAATCTCTTCCAAGGCATCATCTAAGATTTTCTTTCGGTAGAAACTCTTCCTTTTACTTATATTACTAATTTATCTCATTGCATTGATGATCTAACCATCAAAAACAAGTTTTTACAAAGTTTTATAACTCATTTTACACAAAAACGGGTTTTGATCAAAATAACAAATAGATCTATAGTTTTATGGCTAAAAATGGTTTAGAAACTGTTAAAATAACATATTATGAATTTAGACCGATTGCATGTCAAGATCTATGGTTGCATTAAACGTTTTTGCAAGAAAAATCACGAAATCACAAATCTGACCACCACCGTTAATTTTCTCGAGACTTGATATATATGACTGAGTTAGGTAAAAACAATAAGATTGGTGACTTGTGTTGGACCATTTATACTAAAATGAACTCGTTTGAATTAATTATGTGATATATGCAATTGTGAGCGGGAAAGTGACTTTGGATTTTGGACATGAAATTTGGGCGCGGAAGCGCTGCCCAAATTTCATTAGAAAATCCAAACCACTTCAGCGACCAAAATGTATATATCATAGTAACAAAAACGTTAACTTTGGACTTTTGGACGAAAACATGATGATAACCATTTCGGACGACAAATGGGCAATTTAACCTTGACACTTAAAGCTTAACTAAAGATTATTTATTATACTATACAATAACATAATAACACTTAGACAAAACTTGGTATTATTAGGCTTTCGGTGATTCTCGGCACACTTTTCGACCGTTCCCGCTTACGATTATCTTCGCAACCAGTGAGTTACAAACCCCTACTTTTTAAACGCTTTTAATACATTTTTGGGGTGAAATGCGAGTCTTAGGCTTAACTATAATGTAAGCTGAAAAACGCTTTGATACTTGAATGCTAAACGAAAACTATTCGATATTCAAATGCTTTTACGAGAACGCTTGTATACTTTGAATGCTATTTCGAGATGCTTATAAATTTTGAATACTAAAACGAATGACTATTTTGCCGGCATTGTTGAGGGTTTTGCCAACAATGCCGAGGATATGAAAACTATTTTTGCCAATGAATAAACATCGATCGTCATGTTGCGGACGTTGTACAACATGGACGTGAGATACCACTAAAATTCCCGATACTACCAAGGACATTAGTTGCTATTAATCCTTTTGGAAAGTACCGTTACTATATATGGATAGCGCTATTAGGGTAAACTGACCCTCACCACAACGACTTATAACGATGGTGCATAATACTAATAGGGTAGGCTATAGGCTTAGCAACGATCATTGGGCAATACTTAGGATTGTCACATAGTCGCGCTATGTGTTCAATGCCTACAAACGCGAATGCTATACTTTACACATGTTTGTGGTAACTATTTGAATACTAATACTTTATGCATGGTTATGCGACACTATTTGAAAACTATACTTTACGCCACTTTTATGTGCGTCGAAACTTATTTGCTTTTACTTAAACTTGTAGCTCACTAACTACGTCTCCCGTAGTTAACACTTGACTCGTATTTTCAGGTAACGAGTAAGCTTTCAGTGATGACTATATGCTTTGGCCTGATGACTTCAAGAACGGGAAGGGTTTGGGTGGTTTGGTTATGAACACCCCATTTTGAATTCGGATATGTAATCGATATTTTAAACTACTATGTAAACTTTGATGTAACTCTTTTACTTAATATAACTTGGCGTTTATCTATATCTTTCTATCGAAAGCTATTGCTCTTCACATCCTGTGTTTCCGCTTTAGCGGGGTGTGACACCGAGTGTAAGTGGAATTAAATACTATGTCTTGTTTTTAGATCACTTTTCTCATTTTGTATGGTTGTGCCCGTTAAGGCGAAAATGTGATGCATTTACACAATTCTTACAATTTAGAGCTTATGTCAAAACTCAATTCAACAAAGAAATTAAATTTTTTCAGTGCGATCATGGGAGTGAGTTTGATAATAATGCAATGCACAATCTTTTTGATACAAATGGCATTAAATTTCGTTTTTCATGTCCCAAAACGTCACAACAAAATGGTAAATACGAAAGAATGATATGCACCATTAATAACTTAATTCGCACTCTTCTTTTTCAAGCTAACCTTCCACCTATTTATTGGGTTGAGGCACTTCAGATGTCCACACATCTTTTAAACATACTCCCGTCCACCGCAATTAATAGCGAAATACCGTTTTCTAAACTTTTTAACAAAACCCCCACCTTCAATGAGCTTCGCATTTTTGGTTGTCTTTGTTGCACCCACTTAAACCCGACACCCAAGATTCAACCCCGCTCCACTCCTTGCGTATTCCTTGGCTACCCTACTAGTCATCGCGGTTAAGGTTGTCTTGACTTAATGACAAAGAACATCCTTGGCTACCCTACAATGAGCTTCGCATTTTTGGTTGTCTTCACTCTCATACTAACCTTAACCCACCCGTAACCCCATCACCATCACCTGCCCAAACCGACCCCATCACCCCCATTACCGATTTACCTTCAGCTGCTCCTACCAGCCCCGACACCAACCAAAATTCACCCGCCACACTCTCTCTGGTACCCTATGTGGACCAGACCCCCCCCCCTCCTAGTCCGCCACCACCAGCGCCTCAACACCCACCTGAACAAACCTCTCCCGTTCACACTCCTTCCCCACCGTCTCCCCCTCACCATCCAATGCTCACTCACTACAAAAGTGGCAATCTCAAACCCATACATCGCCTTAAGCTTCATGTCACCACCCCTTCCAGCATTCCCCGCTCCCATGTTGAGGCTCTTCAAAATCCACTTTCGCATAAATCTATGATTGATGAGTATAATGCGTTAATTAAAAACAATACTTGGATACTTGTACCTCGACCTGCATGTGCGAATATTATTACATCCATGTGGCTGTTTCGCCACAAGTTTCATGCATATGGTACACTTAGTAGATACAAGAAATCAAATTATTAATCGTGTCAAACACGTTCACATCTAAAATACCAATTAACTAAATTAACCTTCAAGTTTAAGTCCGTTATAAACACAAACCTTCTTGTAGTTAATATTATGGTATGAGAATTATTGGAAATCAATGCTTGCCTCTTTCATTAACAAAGTGTCAATATATAGATACAATGCATGGGTTATACCCTAATCAAGTACATATGGGCTAAACTACCAAATGAAGTAGGAAAGCCCCTAGGTAATATCCATATCCGAGACCTGCTGATGGGGTACCCTAGGAAAGCCCCTAGCAACTGCTTCATCTCTACAAAACTTATCAAACTTTCTCGAACAAAACTCCAAATCATTATATGTTTGAAGACGTTTGATCCTCTTTCTAGTTTGGTTCTCAATAAGAACCTTGCAATGCTTAAATTTTTCAAACGCCTCACTCTTGTGTTTCTTCATAAAAAAGAGAAATCGTCTATAATCGAGAGAAAATATCGAGCACCACCTAGAGAAGGTACTCGAGAAAGCCCCCAACAATCTGAATGAAGATAGTCGAGAGTTGCCTTTGTCTGATGAATTGCTTTTGAAAAACCTACCAGGTTTTGTTTCCCGAAAACACAATGCTCACAGAATTCCAAATTAGCTACCTTGTGACCGCCAAGTAGTCCTCGTTTGCTTAGCATGACCATACCTTTTTCACTAACGTGCCAGTCCCATATGTCGCAACTTGGTCAAATCTGAATTGCTTTTCTCGGAACAAGAAACCGCAATGGAACTTGTTACTGTTTCCCTTTGTTAAGCGTACAAATAAGAAGTACCTCTAAGTGATTTCATAACCAACAAAGCACCTCTCAAAATACAAAGGAAACCATTCTCACTAGTGTATTTGAAGCCTTTAGAGTCCATAATACCAAGTGAGATTAAGTTTTTTGTAAGATCTGGAGCATGGCGAACATATGTAAGTGTTCTCACAACTCCATCATGCATCTTAATCTGAACTGATTCAATACCAACGACCTTGCATGGTGAATCATTACCCATGAAAACATGTCTACCATCAAACAATATATATGTCACAAACCAATCACGATTGGGACTCATATGAAAGGAACACCCAGAATCCATAGTCCATAATCCATACAATGAGTTTACCTTTATAATCAACTATCGAGAGAACCACATCGTGTTCCGATACCAAGTTATCCTTAGCAGTAGCTGCTATTGACACCTCTCCATTTAGTTTGGGACAATCGCTCTTCCAGTGACCCGTCTCTTTACAATAGTTACACATATATCGAGGAAATGATGATATCGCTCAATTATATTCAAATTTATTCGCGATATTTGTTATGTTCTTAGTCAAAATCATGATGGATATGCCACGTGCTACTTACATTTTGAGTGAAAGTTTGTATTTAGGTGTTACATATTGGTTTGGAGAAAGGAACGTCAAGAGATGTTAGAATAACGCAAGGAGATAAGAAAAAAGCAAACGATAGCCGTCTGGTTGCCCACTGCGCCGTAGTGGTGCGCACTGTGACGCAGTGGGGGTGTTGTGGCAGTTACGAAATTTCAATAATTACATCAATAATGGGCATTGGAAGGGTCTCTCTTGGTGATACTTACTGCAACTTACACATATCATCATCATGATCGAAATTTGGGAGTTTGGGAGAGCTTGGAGAAGAAATTCTAAGAGCAATTCATCAATTACGCATCATATTTTTGTTAATTTCATTGGAAATCAAACTATTACTCTTGTTTTCATTTCAATTGAGCATTTTTACTCAATCAATCACCAACAATTCGGTACAATTATGAATTCTTATTTTAGTTTATGTTTAATTTTAATCACGAGTAGCTAATTTCCTTAATCGTTTGCTTGGATATGTGATCTTATGTTTTGATTGATTTTGAGTTTGAAGTGTTTGATAGATGTGTGTTGGTTAATTGAAAATCTATTTGGGTTTAGACTTTATTTATATTATTAGATTATATATACTATTTATTTGGTATAAAACTTTGGTATTTGAAAAGAGCTCGAGACTTTGCTAAAATATTGAACGAAATATCCAACCGGTCTTTAGTTGATGTGAATTATCGATATTCGAAGGAGTCGATAATAGTAGTCGAAATAACAAAGTTTAAACACGAATGCTAATTTATAAGTACGAGAAATCGGTTTAGAAAACTAGTAAACTATTCGAAAGGAAGTTTAATAAATTAATTCTTGCACTTCAACTTGGTTCTTAAGGCGTAGCTATTTGAGGTGTCTACCATATTCGAAAGGAGTGGTTTCACGTTGGGTAATTATAGATAACTTGGTATTTGAAAGGAACTCGGTTTTATAAAAGAAGTAAATCTTTACCAACAAGGGTACACTGCCCGGTGTTGTAGTTTAGAGAAAGCTTTTCGAAAAACTAGATTTAACACATCAATAGGCGCTCGAGGTCTTGACTTCGATCTACCTTTATCTCTACCTTTGCCTTTTCCTTTTTATGTTTGGTGTCTACCCTTATCATGACTTGTAGTTGATAAGCCAACATAATAGGATGCCGACCGAGAGTCCAAAATTCCTGATGCGTGATGACGGAGCTCTCGGGAATGCAAGCCAGATCGAACGTCTTCTAATGTAATAGTGTCATTACCAACAACAAAGGAGTTCACAACATTTTTATACGAGGGAGGTAACGACACAAGAAGAATGAGAGCCGCATCTTTATCGTCAATCTTTACTTCAACATTCTTCAAATCCATTAAAATTGAGTTCAATGCATCAAGATGCTCTTTTAATGTTTAGCCCTCTTTCACTCGAAGCGAAAACAAACGTTGTTTTAATAACAACTTATTCTTCAATGATTTTATCATTTTAAGCGATTCTAAATTTAACCAAATTCTAGCAACTGTTTCCTGTGCAACCTCATATAAAACTTCACCAGATAAAGATAGCAAAATAGTCGAGTGAACCTTTTCGTCATGAAACTTAAAATCAACGTCATTCATAGAAGCCGGTTTTGGACCGGCAAGAGATGTCCATATGCCTTGTTGTTTCAATTGGGCTCGTATCTTGATCCTCCATAAACTAAAATTATTTTTACCATTAAACTTCTTGATATTTATAGTATGCGCAGACATGCTTGTTACGATTTATTCAAACTAATACAAATAATTAATATAACATCTTGTACTAATAGACCAAGTTATATAAAATATAAATGGCCCAATCATTGATAACATTAACTAGACCAACAAAGGCCCAACAAACAAACCTATAAGACCATTCAATTGGTTATCTTCAAGATTCAAAACAACGAATGATTCTTCTTATTGAACAACCCAAACGAAACCAAAAAAGTTTGCAACAGAAAAAAAAGAAAGAAAATTCAATCTTCTGTTTAATTCAAAAACAAACACCAGCCGATTCAATTATTGGGGATTTGATGAAAGATTCTGATCGAGTCAAAACCGTAGACGAATTATGAAGAACCACATGAAGATTGATCGACTGACACTGATACCAATTTGTTAGGATCATAGACAAGAAATCAGAGTCGAACAAAGCTAAATTCGTATTCAAATTCAAAGGTACAAATTCTAATTATGCTATTTCCTATTTATAAGAGAACAAATCGAATAAAACAAATCACAATTCTAAATGAACTCAGATTACAAATCGTGTCAAACACGTTCACATCAAAAATACCAATTAACTAAATTACCCTTCAAGTTTAAGTCACGTTATAAACACAAACCTTCTTGAAGTTAATATTATGGTATGAGAATTATTGGAAATCAATGCTTGCCTCTTTCATTAACAAAGTGTCAATATATAGATACAATGCATGGGTTATACTCTAATCAAGTACATATGGGCTAAACTACCAAATGAAGTAGGAAACCCCCTAGGTAATATCCATATTCGAGACCTGCTGATGGGGTACCCGAGAAATCAAGAACCGGATGAAGTCCCAGACCCTTGTGAACCGGACCCGTGACCGGTACCCGACCTGGTTGGAGCCTTGCTACTGTTTCGTAGACTTGACCAGGGACTGATTTTGTCCCCCTATAACCGAGCTGTTGACCACCATAACCCAAAGATCGAGCATTACCACCAGACTTAGAATGATTTGACGCCTCATCATGAATGAATCAACACTTGCCCCCATAATTACAATATCCTCTTTGGAAATTCCGACAGATTTGAGGACCATTGTTTCGAACATTACCTCTAACATAAAGAACCGATTGTGATGAAGATGTATCATGGAGAGTCCCTTACTCACGGTTGTGATTGTCTTGAGTTTCCTCTAGTTCAAGCATGGCACGGACTTGAAGAAACGAGGGAAGAGGGCGAGTATGGTGAATCAGGGTTGCAACACCGGGTTATTTTCCCTTCAAACCGTTCACTGCATGCATTACCAACGTACGTTCTTCTATTGGTTCACCAAGATTCTCAATAGCATAAAAAATTACATTTACTTTCGTGCAATTGTCGGAAACGGAGAGATCACCAATCCGCAAGCTGCGTAAATCTTCATGAAGTTGTATCGGTTTTGCATTCTTGTTACATTGTAACAAATCTTCGAGTGTTTTCCATAGTAGATGAGCGGTTTCGCCTTTTTGCATTACCATTTGAAGAAGATATTTGCTAATGGTCTTATATATCCACATCTTGACGAGGTTGTCAATTTTCCTCCAATTTCGGTCACCACTCCCTTTAGGAACGGTGGTACCATCAAGATATCCCTCAAGATCCCATGTTATGCAATGCATCTCGAACATCATATGCCGTTGGGTATAGTTATGTTCTTCAAGGTTGAGGGTAGTGGGTATGTAGGCTTTGATGTTAATGATGTTAAAAGCTTTATCAAAATTGGAATTGATGGCTTCATCTCCTGGCATGGTGGAGGTTGGCTATTTAGGGTTTGTGAAAGAAACTGAGATTGGGGGGGGGGGGGGGGGGGGGGGGGGGGGCTAGGGTTTCGAATACAGTTGGTTTAGGGTGGGATAAGATCAAATGTTTTTTAGAGAAATAACAGGAGAGTCTGTTAGGCTCAAATATCATATTATGGTATGAGAATTATTGGAAATTAATGCTTGGCTCTTTCATTAACAAAATGCCAATATATAGATATAATACATGTGTTATACCCTAATCAAATACATATGGGCTAAACTACCAAATGGACTATGAATATAATTTAATAGTTAAGAATATGTAATAAATATCCGTGCATATTAAAAGGAACCTGTTGGAACATTATTGTCTGTATTTGTATTCATTAGAACGTGTCGTAGAGTTAGAATGTAATTAGATCGAGTTGTAAAGTCCAAAAGCATTTACGAGAAAGTTACGTTCAAGTAACAGAGTTACATTCACGTAACTCGTAAGTTACGTGCACGTAACTAGTGAGTTACGTGCACGTAACTCTCTTCCATGAGTTACGTGAACGTAACTCTTCTAGGGTTTCGGGCCAGTATAAATAGCAGCCTCGAAATCATAAATGCTGGTTGTTGAACATTGTCAGAGCTGTCAAATCAAGGAGAGTTACGTGAGCTAGGTCTAAGGTCACGTAATTAGTGTTCTTGTGTGTTAAAGTCTTGTAATCGAAGTGTTTAGGTTCTATTCGTGTTTGTAAACATTCACGTAAGCTTAATAGAATCAATCCTTTGATTATATCTCTTGTTCTTCACCGTTTTCATACACATACTAGTTATTCCGCAATTAGTTTGTTGTAGGATTCAAAGGAGGTCCGAGATTAGGCGACCAACAGAACCAAACCAAGCTCGTGAAAAGTTGAAATATGAATTTGTTTCGTGTACTCCATACAATATATGTCGTGCTTCATATGACTTCTTGCCAAAGACTCTTCGTGTGACTAAGTTTTTTAAAAATAGCAATATTACGTTTTTTAAAAAGATAAAAATATTCGTCGGCTCAAAAGCACCCAACAAAATCTCAACCAAAAACGCGTTATCCCCATACTCATTGGTACTGAAAATATTGATGTTTGAAACAAATGACCCACAGAGTTCATAATAGTATCAGCTTTTATAATTATAAAATCGCACCATATGACTACTACGTCAAAATATATATAATTGTCACATTCCAGCTGTTTTACAACAAAAATATTCTCACCAACTTAATTAATATTACTACGTACTACTTCTAATATCACTTTCCTCAACACCTTCCCTCACCTTCAAACACACTATAAATAACAACACTCTTCACACATTTTATATATCTTCATTTCAACTTAACATTTGTAGAAATGGGGTTTTCTTCTTTGTCATTCATGCTTTTATTTTTAGTTTCCACTTCACTTGTCTATGCCGATTTCTATAACGAGTTTGATATCACCTGGGGTGACGGACGTGGTAAAATCATCAATGGCGATTTCTTGACGCTCTCCCTTGATAATTCGTCTGGCTCGGGATTTGAGTCAAGAAACGAGTATATGTATGGCAAAATCGATATGCAACTTAAGCTTGTACCTGGCAACTCTGCTGGCACTGTCACTGCATACTACGTAAGTTCGTAGTTAAATATAATTACTGTTTCTGCCTTCGTGTAGTTTATGATTTCTTGAAATGAAAATAGCTAAAGTTATCTATTGTATTGTAGTTGTCATCGAAAGGGTCAGACTGGGATGAGATCGACTTCGAGTTCTTGGGTAACTTGAGTGGTGATCCCTACATTCTACATACCAATGTGTTTAGCCAAGGAAAAGGAAACCGAGAGCAGCAGTTCTACTTGTGGTTCGACCCAACTGCAGACTTCCACACTTATTCTATTCTCTGGAACCCTAAACGAATTGTGTACGTATTACTACTATTCATAAAACTAAACCATTTCCGAATTTCAGTCACCTACCTATTATATTGGTTTTACTAATTATATTCGTGTATTGATTTTCAGTTTTTCAGTTGATGGGACTCCTATTAGAGAGTTCAAGAATGCAGAATCGATTGGAGTACCATTTCCAAAAGACCAACCGATGAGGATACATTCTAGTTTATGGAATGCTGATGATTGGGCAACGAGAGGTGGTCTTGTGAAAACCGATTGGAGTAAAGCTCCTTTCACTGCCTCATATAGAAACTTTAGGGCAGACGCTTGTGTTGTATCTTCTGGGAAGTCGTCTTGCGCTAGCTCCGCATCTACTAGCACCAACCCGGCATGGCTATCCGAGGGGTTGGATAATACGAAACAGGAGAGGCTGAAATGGGCGCAAAAGAATTACATGATATACAACTATTGCTCAGATTCTAAGAGGTTTCCTCAAGGATTCCCTCCCGAGTGCAAAATGGTCTAGATCAAGTCGATACAATTATACATATACATATATAATAATATATTCTTTTATTGAAGTGTATTGAGTGATGTTTGGGAACTAAATAAATTATTTAGATTTGTGTGTGTGCCAATAAATAGAAAAGAGCTTTTGTATTTGCTATATTATAGTTCTTGCTATTTTTCGTCAAACAAGCTTGAATATGTTTTTATATCCAATTTTATTATAATGCTTTTTATAACTTCTGATTTATTTATAGTATTTACTCAAAAAAAGTTATTCTAACACGCGTGACATTCAACACTCGTTAGGATAATATATGAAATTTGTGGAAACTCGAAGTTGACCCAGATCATGTGACAACTATCTCTCAGTAAATCAAATATTGAATTCAAGTAAATCAGATATTGAATTCAAGGATACATGTTATCCATAAAATAAAAGATAGAAAACAACATGCTATTGTCAATTAAATATCAGGGAATCCATATGAAGCTGATTTATATATATAATGGATCTGAATACGATGAAAAATGTATTTTCGATGAAAAAAGTAAGAAATAATAATAGAGTTTTATTTTGATTTACAATTTTCAAAAACAAAGATTCATAGAAACTGTGCATCAAGGTTATAATTTAAAATAAAATCACAAATTATATAAATATAATGAATTATAACTATCTAAAAATAATATTTTAAAAACAGTAAAAATTAGAAATCAAAGTTAAAATATATTGAATTAATATTTTTTTTTCACGTTTCTCACTAAAAATATTTGTTAAATGTATTGGAGATTTTATGTTTTAAAATGGAATTCCTCTTAAATACTGTGGCATAAATCGATAGTAACTGCATACATGTTACATAATTATCAGGTCACGTTTCCCTGAGCTTAATGATAAGTCTTTTTTTTCTGTAATTTTTGAATATGATCCAGATATATCATATCTTAGAAGTTTTGAATTTTTGTGTTTTGCAAACAAAAATAATATTGATAAGTTATTGAAAGGTTAGAAAAACATGTTATGTTAGGCTGTACAATTAATTACTCAAAAAGCTTATACACTACTCTATAATTTGGATAATATTGTTTACTCAAGACATGTAAGTTTTATGAAAGTTTGTTTCCTTACTTGCATTATTATAATTCTAAACATAACACATTTTCTTATGAAAATGAGAATAGTTTGCGAAAGATATATAATCAATTCTTTGTTAGACCTTATTTTAATGAAAATGTTAGTCTTTACCTAACGAGGATAAACACAATAAGTCTCCAGATAAAATCTTTAGAGAGATTTATATCAATATCCTTACAAAACTTAATATTATGTCAATGTCCTTATAAAAATCAAATTTACATTAATATCTTTCCAAAACATGAAAAATTCTCATATATATCCAAAATAATAAATTAATAATACTTAAATGATTATAATATTTTAAATTATTGAATAAAGAAATAAAACTAATCCAAATGCTTATTTAAACAAATATGTCAATAAAGAATCAAATACCGAATGAACTGAATAAATTAAATTAAATGAAGAAATTGTTTTAAACATATATTACAAAATATTAATCAATCAAGACGAGAGAATTTTGCATCCTTCTTATTCCATATAATGTTCAAAATTATAGAAATCAATCTTATTTAAATATGTATTGCAAATATATGAAATTGAGATATATTAGTTAACTAGATTATTGTCCCGCGATAGCGCGGAAAAGATAAAAATTTGAATCCTAAACTTTATGTTTATATAGATGTTAAGTTATTATTATTAAAAGACAATATTATACATATGATAACATATATACATTTACGTTTATACACATGTATTTATAATTATAATAAGATATACACATTTACGTTTATACATATGTTTTATTTTTTGTGAGGAGATTTTACACCTTTACGTTTATACACATGTTTTGATATTTTTTATTAGGAGATTTTAAAAATAATAATAAGGTAAATCATAGTCCAAATTTAGTGATTTTATAAATAAATTAGAATTTTGTTTTTATTTTAGTGGATATAAGAATTAAATAGAGAATGTAATTATTTATTGTAAAAGGATGTAAAATAAAAATAATCATTGATGACATCATCAATTTGATCTAACGACTGAAATAAAAGAAGTTAACTTATCCAATGGTCCTTATTTTGCCATATGGCATTTAAGCCTCCTCTTTTATTACATATTAAAGATTAAAGATGTTGGATTAAACCTAATATATTTAAGTAAAAAGTTTAATTAATATTTAGATGAATAATTTAAATATTAAAATCATTTAAATATTATTAATTTATTATTTTTGATATATATGAGAATTTTTCATGTTTTGGAAAGGATATTCCCGTAATTTTGATTTTTACAACGATATTGACGTAATATTAAAGTTTTGTAAGGAAATGGATGTAAATCTCTTATTTCTTTAAACAAGTTCTATAGAAGTTTTCCTTCATTTGTGGAATGTTTAAGTACATATATTGGAATAGATACAACTTGTACTACACTTGAAAGTTGAAACTGAACCAAAAACAATTGAAGTTGAAAGTGCTAAAGATACTAGTTTATATTAGTATCTACTATCTAGTGATGAATCCTCTAATGATATAATTCAAGTAGTTAAGTTATTCATATAAGGGTAGTGGGGTAAATACTAAAACTGAACAAAAGTCGAGTTGTTTTAGAAACTCAGCCAGAACTTCAAACTTCTCTAACATATTTAGTGACTTTGTCTTTGGCGGTAAAGTTTGTTGACTACTCTTACTTGAACTTTGAAATTTTTTGCTTTAAACGTGTTTAAATACAAGTATTGACTCTATTTCTTAAGGCATTTCCAATTGTGTGTTTAAGAATAGCTTAAAAAACTCGAAAAGGTTTATCTTTTTATTTAGAGTAAATTACATAAATTGTCCTTATGAATTTCTTAACATTACGGATTTCGTTCCTAAGTTTAAAACGTTACATAAATCGTCCATTTTTGGAAACTAATTACGGATTTCGTCCCTAAAATAGATGTCCGTTAAAATTTTCCGTTAAAATCATCGATAACTATTTACACATTTCGTCTCTAAAATGGATATCCGTTAGAAATTAGGGACGAAAAATGTAATTAGTTTCCAAAGTTGGACGATTTATGCAACGTTTTAAACTTAGGGACGACATCCGTAATTTGATATAAACCATAGTGACGATTTATGTAATTAACTCTTTTATTTATTATAATGAGCATATGTTTTTTATCTACGTCGTATTAATAGATGTCCGTTAAAATTTTTGGAAACTAATTACAGATTTCGTCCCTAAAATAGATGTCCCTTAAAATTTTCCGTTAAAATCATCGCTAACTATTTACACATTTCGTCTCTAAAATGGATATCCGTTAGAAATTAGGGACGAAAAAGGTAATTAGTTTCCAAAGCTGGACGATTTATGCAACGTTTTAAACTTAGGGACGAAATACGTAATTTGAGATAAACCATAGTGACGATTTATGTAATTAACTCTTTTATTATTATAATGAGCATATGTTTTATATCTACGTCGTATTAAGAAGACTAAAATCATAAACTTTTTCATAATTTAATTCTTGTTTAATCTCATAGTTAAATGCATATATGATTGTATTCTTTATAAATTTATGAAAGGTTTATTGATAATGAACATGAGTTTATAAATATAATAGCTTTATAAATTAATGACTTATCAAACTATAAACTTATACAAAAACTTCATAATAGAATATGTTCTTATTATAAAGCTTGTAAACAACCATTAATTGGATTAATGTCACGAATGAGGAAATTAAAGCTTTATATAGATATAATACTTTTAGAGTGCGTGACTAGTATGAAAATAGAGAAAATCTCAGAACCAATAGATGTAAATGGATATTTTAAATGAGTTTGGCTAACATGTGTCATAAGACACATGTTAAGCCTTATTAAATTCAATTATATTTTTCTCGTAATATGTAACATTCATTTAATATATATAAATTAAACTTAAATTTATATTTTCAAGAAAAATATTAAGAGTATTTTGACTCTATTTAATACATATTACAATTTACAAGATGAATCTTTACATATTTAATATGTTCTTAACATTTGCCCTAGGGCACAAGTTAGAAAATCTCATTTTAAATATAAAATATAAATCAATAAAAGAAATAAAAAGGTATAAGGATAGGTTGTTAATTAAAAGCTATAGAGAAAAAGAGGGAGTTGATTTTGAATAAATTTTTTTAGGATAAAAGTTAAAAAAATCATACAAACCATTTTTTGTTTGTAGCATTATAATTAAATCAACTTCGGAAAATACTTGGATAATATATGTACTATGTGATTACTTGTCAAAGTGATAAAGGAGTAACATGTTGCCTATAAGTCATCTTCTCCGGCATTCTTTTCAGATGACTAGTTTTTCAGCCACTATTTTCAGGCAATCACCATATTTTCAGGCAATCACCATATTTTCCGGCAAAAAAAAAAACACACGAACTCATGAACAACAAACACAGTCATCATCGTCATTGTTTAGCCGCCATCGTCGTATGAGGACCTTTACAACTCTTGGTTACCTATCATACACATAACTAAGTTAGTTTCGGAAATGACTTTGCAAATACCATCTTGTTTCACGAGTCGACCGTTAAGTTAGTCTTAATTACACATCATGAATTGTGGTAAAGACAGGACGAATGAATCGAAATCTAACCAAATCAAAAGATAAGGGACTTTTTGTGTAGATTTTGGATACAAAGGTACTTATTGTAGAAACGTGGCAACATGTTTCATGTGACGTTGTGTCGAGTAAAACTAGTACAAATTCCCAATCACCACACGTTCAATCTGTCATCCAAATAACCATCCCAAAATCTCTCTGATTTTCCCCAAATCCAGATCCAAAGATGAACGATTCAGATGCCTCCAAACAGATTCAACAAATGGTCAGATTCATCCGCCTAGAAGCGGAAGAAAAGGCCAACGAGATCTCCGTTGTCATACCCCACCTTTGGCGAAAACGTGGGGTGCAACACGATTGTCATCGTCACAACACATGCTACAATAATATAGAGAATATCTAATAAATGAAATTATAATATAAAATACGTGTCATAACGTCGCACAATCACAAGCAATAACTTGTGTATCGTGGGCCACTCCACAAAAAGTTTACAACCAAACCAAATATGAAGAAATAAACAACTCAACGTATAACTTGAAATAATTTACAAATGTATATAATTGAAATTCGAAGTGTATCAAATGCAACTAAAGGTCTTCGCTCTAGAGTCCAAGTCAGCTAGTCTCCTTAAGCCTTATCGTCACCTGAAATATTAGCTTAAAAACGTCAAAAATAATGTTGGTGTGAGTTCGTAGAGTTTTATTTGTAACAAAAACCTTTTTGTAGTGATAAAACCATTTCGAATATAATATACTTTGTAACTTGAAACCCTTGTATAACATTGTCATTGAACTTGTATAACATTTGAAATAATTGAAATTGAAATAACGATGAAAATAGTATGGACAGTGCATATATGATACTAAAAGAAAGTTGTAACCGCGACATTGTAATTGACAATCACATTGTAATAAAAATACTTGAATATTCAGGGTATAGTCAACTCATAAATGTTCCACAGAATGGTATCCACGTTTGTCTATTCAATCTACTACATAGAATCACCTACTGTGTAATTGTAATAGCAACCTTTGGACATTTAAAATATGGTCAACACATGACAACTAACCATGACATTCTATTGATATTGCATCTCACATTGTAAAATTGAAATCTCATTATAACCCACCGAAGTTGTAATTGTTACACATTGAAATACCCACATCGAAGTTGTAATAGTCATCAATATAGTACTTATACCCACCATGTCCTCGTATAAAATTTTAACAATAGTCATGAATAGTACTTATACCTACCATGTCTTGGTATAAAATTTGTGTCATCAACATAGTACTTGTACCCACCATGTCCTTGTCTAAGATATGTGTCATCAACATAGTACTTATACCCACCATGTCCTGGTATAAGATTTTTAACAAATTGTAACATCCTAATAGTAAGCACATTGCACGTACCGTCCAAAAGTAGTAAAAATAGTAAATGAAACATTTAGAAATACGTTGAATCTAATACCTCTCCCAAAATATTTGAAAACATTAAAATAGGGGATATAAAACTCACCTCAAGTCCGTGTAATAAAACTAGAGTAAGATATCACACAATGCACTAAAATGAGTACAAGCTTCCTATCTAAAAAAGACACAATTTCGAGCATTAGATTGACTCCACAATTTAAATCTAGAATATTTACTGAATTAAGAAGTTCAAAAAATTAATTCAAGACCTATCGAAATGTGTAAGTATTTTATACAAGATGAAACTCACGAATTGGTCGGAAAACTGAAAGTTTAGGACCGCCGGTACTTTACCCAATTTTATAAAATATTTCGAGATGTCAAATATTCGCGAAAAAATTAATATTTGTAAAATACTCATTATATTTATATTTAAAAAGTTTGTTAGGTCAAACGAGTAATATTTTAAGATTTAAAATTCTACAAAGAAGACGCAACAGTTTTACCACAACACGTTTCAGATTATACCAATGTTTATGTTTGCACAATTTGACCAAGTTAGACTCCAAACCAGAACTTGAGACCATTGCCAAATGAAAGATTACTCGAAATGCTACGGCGTGGATAAGGATATGTATTCTAAATTAGACTTTTTTACCAGGTTATGATCATATAAAGTGAAGTGAAACCGCAGAACTCATCAGAAACTTTTATAACATGACTCGTAAAAACAATTTTAAATAGTAAACGATTACATAAACTAACCAACAACTCCATATCTTATATTTGATATATGAATAAAGTTTGTATGTTTTAAAATTCTAATTTTAACACCTTTTAAGTCATAGAACACATGAGCACAAAATCGGATATAGAATACCAACACAAAAAGCAGATCACACCAAGGTTCACTAAAAGTAAGTTTTAGAGAGTTTGAAAATGAATTAGAACATGCGCCTTATATTTACGAAAACTAGACTCCAAGGAATACAACATAGACATAGGACTCAACCAATTTGAATATTTTATCACCCAGTTATGGTTCGTGCAAAACAAGTCATACAATATGTCCGAAAATTAGCCTTTAAATCTAGGGTTTCAAAAACAAATTATTATTAATCATCACCTCAAATACTAAATATTTACAAACAACAACATAAAATTAAGAATCACACGAACAACACTAGAAGATTACCAAGACGAAAAGCGTAATTAGTATCCAAAGCTGGACGATTTATGCAACGTTTTAAACTTAGGGACGAAATCCTTAATTTGAGATAAACCATAGGGACGATTTATGTAATTAACTCTTTTATTTCTTATAATGAGCATATGTTTTATATCTACGTCGTATTAAGAAGACTAAAATCATAAATTTTTTATAATTTTTTTCTTGTTTAATCTCATAGTTAAAGTCATTTATGATTGTATTCTTTATAAATTTTTGAAAAGTTTATTGATAATGAACATGAGTTTATAAATATAATAGCTTTATAAATTAATGACTTATCAAACTATAAACTTATACAAAAACTTCATAATAGAAAGATGTGCTTATTATAAAGCTTGTAAACAATCATTAATTGGATTAATGTTATGAATGAGGAAATTAAAGCTTTATATAGATATACTACTTTTAGAGTGGGTGATTAGTCTGAAAATAAAGAAAATCTCAGAACCAATAGATGTAAATGGATATTTTAAATGGGTTTGGTTAAGTCATAAGGTACATGTTAAGTTTTATTAAATTCAATTATATTTGTCTCGTAATATGTAACATTCATTTAATATGTATAAATTAAACTTAAATTTACATTTTTCAAGAAAAATATTAAGAGTATTTTGACTCTATTTTATACATATTACAATTTACAAGATTAATCTTTACATATTTAATATGTCCTTAACATGGGTCGTAGGGCACAATATAGAAAACTCCATTTTAAATATAAAATATAAATCAATAAAAGAAATAGAAAGGTATAAGGATAGGTTGTTAGTTAAAAGCTATAGAGAAAAACAGAGAGTTGATTATGAATAAATCTTTTTAGGCTAAAAGTTAAAAAATTCATACAAACCATTTTTTATTTGTAGCATTATAATAAATCAACTTCGGAAAATTCTTGGATAATATATGTACTCTGTGATTATGTTGGGTTATAACTTAGTCAAAATAGTTTAACTCATTAATACTGCTTCTAACTACGGATAAAGTAACTTACAAGATTAATACGAAAGTTATTAAGAAGTTACTACGGAAGACAAGTTAATGCGGCTGTTCAACAAACTACTACGGAAACTCTCAATACTGCGGATGCTCCAAGTTACTACGGATTGACTTCAAGTTACTACGGATGAACTCTTGTCATGCATGTTTAAGTTTAATAGATAGATTTTCAATTGTATTTAAAGTATGTTTCATTTTCAGATAGAGATGTAGATTCCTAGTTTATCTAGGATAGCCTTAAGGTCTATAAATAATAGATCCTTGTAAGATAGAAAACACGTTGTATTGATAATTCTGATTAATGCAATTGAGGCTTAGCATTCGACAAATATATTGTTCTTATTCATTCGTATATTTCAATATTTGTTTGTTCGATCAACTTGTAAATATCAAAGTGTTCATCTCCGCTGCTGAACTTTTTTGATAAATCAGGGATCTAACAAGGTTAAGGTTAACGAAGTATAATAACTTAATTGATCCTGACAAGTGGTATCAGAGCACAGAAGGTGCTTTAGATCCATTGATCAACAAGTTGATAATTCTCATAAGCTAGAATCAAGATAATCATCATGGCCGATGTTTCAATCAACAAAGTTCCTGTACTCAATGGTAACGAATTCGATTTATGGAAGCTACGTATCAAGAAACACATCCTACTGTCTGACTATACAGTTTGGGATGTTATCGTCAATGGTAACAAGCCTGCTACCAATCAAGGAGCTGATGGACAACCTGGAGTCCTGACTCGTCAAACATTGACTGACCTAGAGAGAAGAGAAAAACAAACGGAGATTAAGGCTCTTAGTATTCTTCTGATTGCCATCCCCAATGAGTATCAATCACAATTTGAAGAATATAAAGATGCTAAATCTCTATGGGAAGCATTGGAGAAAAGATTCAGCGGGACAAAGAATACCAAGAAGAACAAGAAGGCTCTTCTTAAACAAGAATACGAAAATTTCAATTCTTTGAAAGAAGAAAGAATGACTCAGACGTTTGATAGATACAAAAAGCTCACATGAGAGATGATCAGTGCAGGAGTCCAGTATGACAAGGATGACATCAACCGAAAATTCATAAGAGCTCTAGGTAAAGAATGGATTATCTACACGGTGTCTTACAGACAAGGAGATAAATTGGAATAATTGGAGCTAGACGATCTATACAACGACCTACGAGTCTTTGAATTAGAGGTGGAAGCAAATAAATCAAGCAGTAGTAGTCACAGTATTAATGATGTTAATACTGCTCTTGTCACAACATCTGGAAGAACAAAACATGAAGGTGGAGAAGAGATATCTTTTGAAGCTTTCATCTCACAAAGCTCAAATCTCACTAGTGATGACGTGAAGCAGATACATCAAGATGACTGGGAAGAGAAGGAATTAAAGTGGCAAACTGCCATGTTAAATTCTAAACACAAGATGATGCTCTAATTGCAATTGACTCATCATCAAACGATCCTGAAAATCCATCTCTCCTGGCCGAGGTAAATTCTAAACTCTGTTCTATGAGTGTAAGGAAGTTATTCTTAAATATAAAAATCACAACCAATTAATGAGTGATTCAATTAAAATTTTAGAAGAACAAAGAAGGTAAGCTGCCAGAGTTATTGATAAGTTAGAAATCAAATTAAGTCACACAAAGTAAATGAACAAAGTTATCAAGAGAAAATTAGATTAGTTGAGTGGCAAAGAGAGGATTTACTAGTTAAACTTAAGATGGAAAGGGAAGAGATCAAAAGATTAGAAGAAAACACATGATAAAGTTGAGTTAGATATAGGGAAATTAGAACATGCTTCAAATCAGTTAATAACCTAATTCACCAACAAATACATGGAAAGATAAAATCTGGTTTAGGTTATAAAGAAGTTGCCCCTCCATTTAACCAAAACTATATCCCTCCATCCTTAGATGAACCTAAGATTCCTATCTCTCAAACACCTCCAACATAATCATTCAACGTTGATCCAATCAACTATGATGAAGTTCTAATTGAGGACTTAGTTGAAGAGAGTAAACTGAACATTGTGAAAGAAAAGGATATTCCTTTGGAAAATCACTTAATCACAATAGAAGGTATTACTCAACATTCTTCACAAAGTTTGGTGTCTATGCCATCTCATGATCATGTCAAGAAAGTAAAAAAAAATATATCCACTAATAGTAAAAACAAAACAGTCCCTAAGGAAAAAGAAAAGACATGGATACATATAGGTAAAAGAGGAAATCAACGAAATATGAACCAAGTAAAAGTACAAAAAGGAAAAATTCCTAAAAGTTCTGTTAAGGGATGCTTTATATGTGGAAAATTAAATCACTATGCAAAAGTTTGTTATCATAATCCTCAAAATCAAAAGCAAGTGATTCAAAAACCACATCACGGGTTGGGATACACTAGAAAGATTGGGCATAAAAACAAACCCATGAACAGTAGTAACAAAACAAATCATGTGCACAACAAATTTGTTACTACAGATTCAGGAAGAAAACGTGTTAACAAAAACTTATTTTCTAACAGTGGAAATAGAGTTAATACTGGTAGACAAAATTTTGGTTCTACTGCAAAACTTAATACGGTAAAAAATAATGGTGTTAATACTTCTCGTATTAATACTGTGAAAAATAACCGTGTTAATACTGCACGTGTTAATACTGCCAAAGGTAACTTAGTTACTACGGCTCATGTTAATACTGTGAAACAAAAGCATGTCAACCCATTATCTGTTCCTACTGTTAAATCAAAACTGTTAACACCAAAATTGTCTCAAAAGCTAAAACATTCAAACAAGTATGGCAACCAAAGATCAAAGTAACTCAACCACCTATTCCTATTGATTTTTCAAAACTAGTCCAAAGGAAGGTGAGTTACTTTGATGAGATGGGAAAACCCAAGTCAGTTTTGGCTTGGGTTCCCACCAGAAACTAACTCCTATTGTTTGTGTACAGGTTCAGCCAACAAATGAAAGTGAGAGCAGTTGGCATGTAGATAGTGGTTGTTCCAGGCACATGACAGGCAACATGTCATGCCTTCAGGACTTTGAAAAGTTCAATGGAGGATATGTTGCATTTGGAGGCAATCCAAAAGGAGGAAGAATTTCTGGAAAATGAACAGTTTGCAATGGAACAATACACTTCAAAGATGTGTATTATGTGCAACAATTGCAGTATAATCTGTTGAGTGTCTCTCAGGTTTGTGATGAGAAACACACAACTATATTTACTGCCTCTGAATGCATCATTATGAAGTCAGGATATGTTATAGATAAGAGCATGATCTTACTTAGAACCCCAAGAAGAGACAATGTCTATTGTCTTGACATGTCTAAGGTCCAACCAACTTCATCTGAAGCATGCTTTCTCTCAAAAGATACCTTAGATGAATCCACTATGTGGCATAGGAGGATGTGCCATATGAAGCGGAAGAATATCAATCAATTGGTGAAGTCAGCTATAGTTAGAGGTCTCCCCAACAAACAGTTCAATCTTGATGATAACTGTGTAGCCTGTCTGAAAGGAAAACAGCACAAATCTTCTCACAAGTCAAAGGAGATCAACACCAGCACTACCCCTTTACATTTGCTACACATGGATCTGTTTGGTCCTACCAATGTAAAGAGCATTGCCAAGAAGTCATATTGCCTTGTCATCACTGATGACTTTACTAGATACAGTTGGGTATACTTCCTGGCAACTAAAGATGAGACAAGCCCGCTTCTCATCTCCTTTATCACCAAAGTAGAGCATCAAGTCAGCCTAAAATTCAAGAATATTAGATGTGATAATGGAACAGAATTCAAGAATCAGGTGATGAATGATTTCCGTGAGAAGAAAGGAATAGAGAGACAATTCAGTGTTGCTAGAACTCCTCAACAAAATGGAGTTGATGAAAGAAGAAATAGGACATTGATTGAAGAAGCTAGAAGTATGTTGGCAGACTCCAACCTACCCATCTTTTTCTGGGCAGAAGCAGTTAATATTGCCTGCTATGTTCATAACAGGGTTCTTCTAGTCAAGTCTCAAAACAAAACTCCATATGAGCTACTTCACAAAAGACAACCTTTAGTCAGCTTTCTAAAAGCATTTGGTTGTCCATGCACAGTATTATACTCTAAAAACTATCTTGGTAAGTTTGACAGCAAGGCAGATGAAGGAAACTTCGTTGGATACTCATCACAGAGCAAGGCATATCGTGTTTATAACCACAAAGCAAAAATCATAGAAAAAAGCTCTAATGTGACATTCAATGAACATACTCCAACCAAGAAGGGTCAAGGACCAAATTGGGTCTTTGATTTGGATGCATTAACCAAATCCTTAAACTTTAACTTTGATTCTCAACCTTCATCAGTTCCTACGGATCCTGTTAATACGGAACATTCTATTCCTACAGAACATGTTACTGCGGAGCCAGTTTCTACTGCTCAAATCATTGGTACTGCAAGATTGGATGTCATGGAGTACATCAATCTCCCTGTTTCTATGGAGGATCCTATTCAACTCTTTGATCCCATATCCCCAGATGAAGCAGCGGATTCTCCCCACCAAGAAGCAGATAGTGCAAATAAAGATGAAAATGTTCCTATTTCTGCAACTACTGCTAGAGATGCAAACACAAGATCAAATGGAGTTCCACACTTAGTAGAAGAGGATGAGAATGGAGTTGAACAACTTATCACTAAATAATTTGAATCATATACAGATGATTTACCTTCTTCAGTTACTACTCCTCCTTCTACTGCCTATTTCCCAAGCAATGATATGCCCGATTTGAATGACACCAACTTAGGAGTTGAATTAAGGCTTGAGAAGATTCCATCTTCTCGTGTTGCAAAGAATCATCCACCTTCTCAAATCATTGGTAATCTTGACTTCTCAATGGAGACTAGGAGTCAAACTAAGCCCAAAAAGGATCCTGTGAAAGCTCTTCTTAACACATGTCTGTTTGCCTGCTTCCTGTCTCAAATGGAACCAAAGAAAATTCAAGAGGCATTACTCGATCCACATTGGATAGAGGCATGTCAAGCTGAGCTACTACAATTCAAGATTCAAGGAGTCTGGGAATTAGTGGAAGTCCCATTTGGCAAGAAGGTGATAGGTACAAGATGGATCTTCAGAAACAAGAAGGATGAAAGAGGCATTGTAATCAAAAATAAAGCAAGACTGGTTGCACAAGGCTACACACAAGAAGAGGGAATTGATTATGAAGAGGTATTTTTTCCAGTGGCTAGGATTGAAGCTATCAGACTATTTCTAGCCTTTGCCTCATTCATGGGATTTAAGGTCTATGAAATAGATGTCAAGAGTGCATTCCTATATTAAACTTGCTTTAACCATTAGCCATGAAATACATGAAACACACATAAGGGATTTTTGGATTTCTGCGGAACTCAACACCAATGGGGAGGTACCAGTCATTAATGCCACAGTAGATGGCAAAGAAATAACCGTTTCAGAGGCCACATTGAGCACACATCTTCAACTACAAGATGCAGCAGGTCTAACTCAACTTCCTAATGAAACTATTATTTCAAACTTTGAAAGAATGGGATATGAGGGGGACTTAAACATTTTAACGTTTTTAAAAGCTAAGTTGACCCCCCAATGGAAATACTTGTTGCATACTTTGCAACAATGTCTTTCACAAAAGAGAACGGGTTGGCATGAAGGTACCTCTGCTTTGGCAACTTCCATGGTATGTTTGGCCACAAACCAAACATACAACTTTTCAAATCTTATTTTTGAAGGACTGAAATGGAACTTGGCAAACTTAAAACATAAATTTCTAATGTATCCAAGATTCCCCCAACATCTTTTTAACTGTGAAATCAAAGATCTTACTAGATCTCCAAATGTTTTCTCATCCCATGCTCATACAAAGAATGTTTTTCAAAATATGAGGAGGGTAAACAAAGGTTTTTTCAGCTAATGTGACCCCATTGTTCTCAGCAATGAAGGTGGGCACAAGTTCACAAGATGAGGGACAAGTGACTTCACCTCTGTCCCAGCCACCATCTCCTATTGTTGCAACCACAAGCACCGCTGCGATTTTTGTTGCAAGTGCTGAGGTTATCTTACCCGTGGCTACAACTACAGTTTCTACTACAAGTGTACCTCCAGTTAATAATGTGAGTTCTACTCCAGTTAATACTGCCACAGTCACCAATTTTGTGACTTCACCCACAGTTTCTACACCTCACTCACCACCACTAGTTGCTTTTTCAAGAAGATCCAAGAGGGTTCCTCAGCCTCTTGTGCTTCAAACTTCCCCACTCTCACACATCCAAAAGTGTTTACCTGAATCATCTTCAGGAAAGACACAATCAGGGGAAAACATTAAGCATACCCCCATGCTCACTGAGGGGGTGCATAAGGAGGGGGTGACCATTTGGGGAGGGCTAAAACTACTGCAACCATCACTTCTCATAGTGATGCTCAGGACAATATTAAGAAAACTAACACCCAAACCAAGGCAACACTGTCCTTAGATGATGAGTTCTTCACATCTTTTGATAGTGGTGATATCGCATATTTATATAGTTATTTATATGCGATATTTGGTCGTTTTTCATATTAAACATGATGGATAGGATAGGTTTTTGCATTTAATCGTGTGGAAAAGTTTTTTTTTTGTCTATTGTATAGGTTTATATGATCGAAAAGTGGAATTGGTGGAAGAAATGATCTTAAAAGACGAAAAATAGTGATTTCTGACGAAGAGAACGTCGCAGTAGCACCTCCACCGTTTTGATCATAACTTTGTCCGATTTAGGTGATTAAAATTGGAGAATGAAGAAGAAAGAGATAGCTACATTTTGTAAAAATTAGAATATGGAAAAAATCCCGGTGCTGCGCACCTATCTGGATAATTACAAGAAATTTGAGTTTGAGTCGAATACGTTTTCCACCTTGATTTTGCCTATAAATACAAGACCAAATCCGTCCAGAAATTGATCCCATTATTATTTTCAAGTCTCTGGAGCTGGTATTACGTTTAGAAGCAAGGATTAAGGCAAGGAAGATCACTTTTTCGGCAATCGGCGATTACCACACGTTCGGCAAAACTCTTCGTTTGTTTCTTTTTAGCTTTAAACTAATTTCCAGAATGCTTTCTAACAATTTATTTGCTGTTTTAGACTTGATCATGAGTTGCTAAATTCTCGTTATGCTTGTTTGAACAACGGATCCTATTTGAAGTTATTTAACGGTTTTCGATTGTTTTATGTTTTTGTGTTTAACCGTTGATCCTTATTTGCTTAAATTTTAGTATATTATCAGATTTTGTTTATATATAATTTGACTAATCAATATTCTAGGTATTCCGGAAGAAATCTAGATAGATTAGATAAGTTTTAATGAAGTAATCGGTACTGGTCCTATAATCGATTTGAAATTATTAAGATTCGGGAGGACTTAGTAATAACAACTCAGGTAATTAAATTTAAGTGAGTAGGTCTAAATATTAGATTCGGAAGGACTTGATAATTGAGGAGTTTATTTCGGAAGGAAACTCTATAATGTAAAATCACTAAAAACAGGCTTGTTACTTATTGCTTGATTATTATAAGTTATAACTGTATTCGGAATGAACGGTGTAATTAGAGATAATTTAAAGTTATGTAAAAGATTCGGAAGGACTTTTTATTATATCTTAGAAGTTGGAAAAACAATCGATCTCGTAAAATTACCCGGAAAATAGGTGAAGTTGTCAACAAGTGTAATTTCTCATTATTTGATTAAATCATTACTCTTTCGTTTCAGATTTAATTAATCATCACTTTTTCTTAATTACTTGCAATCTTTTGTTACGATAAAAACCCCCACAAATACTCAGTATTATTTATTCGAAATATTAAAACAAATTAGTCCCTGCGAACGAACCTTTACTTGCTTTAAACTATATTATATACGGATAGGTCCACTGCCTAGAAGTGTGTAATTGCGTTAAATAGTAGGTTAATTTTAAGACTAGATTTTACACATCAAGTTTTTGGCGCCGCTGCCGGGGACTGATTTTCGTTTTTGTTTCGAATTTGTGAATACGATCCTTTTGAGTATTTATTTACTTAGAAGTTACTTTTAATTGTTATAACACCGGTACGTTTTACGCTTTTCTTGTTTTTGTCTTTTCAGGTATTTCAGGTAGTTGAGAACACGAGGGCTTCGGATTACCACTCGCTAGTCCAAAGTCAAATCCAGGAGTATCAAGAGACGAGGCAGGAGAAGAGGCAACTTATCGCTTCAGACACCACCAAGTTTTGATCAAGTTTCACCCGTCAAGTTGAAGACATTGCGTCGTCAGAAAGCGGAGGAAGCGATTCAGAATCAGAGGTTGAAGAAGTAATTTGTGAAGAGAAAAACCGGAACAGCAAACCAGCTATGGATCCTTTGGACACACCAATGAACCGACGGGCCGCAGCTGTAGCAGTGCCACCCACCCGAGGGTCGGAATCACCACCCCGAAATTGGGTGATGATTTCGTTGTCAAGGGTCACCATCTCAAGATGATCCAAGACAACACGTTCGATGGGCGATACAATTCAGATCCCCATAAACACATAGCCAAATTCAATGAGCTGTGTGAGATGTTCAAATACGGTCAAGGCAAGGGCGATCCGGTCAAGCTGAGATTATTCCCTTCGTCTCTCACCGGAGATGCGAAGGTTTGGTCGAGGAGCTTAATGAAAACTCAATAACCACATGGACGCAAATGCGCGAGACTTTTATCAAAAGATTTTTCCCACCCGCCTTGGGTAGGAAATTACTTCGAGACATCAGAGGATTCCGACAGGAAGATGGAGAGACTTCCACTCACGGATTGGGCAAGGAAAACATTATTGAAATTTTCTTCTACGGGTTAACCAAGGAGTCTCAAAACGAGTTGGATATAGCAGGGGGAGGAGATTTCATGTACAAAACCACCAACGAGGCATACAACTTAATGGAAGACAAGCTAGTCATAAGCCTATCAAGGGAGTATCGAGACGATGGTCGAGGCCGAAAACACAGAGGACAAGTTGCTCAAGCTGAGAGTAGCTATGAAATATCTTCGGTAGTTCAAGAGGTCAAGTTACTAGCGGATAGGATTGATAAGCGCTTAGGAAGGATAGAGAAGGACATGCACTTGGTGAAGAATGGATGTGAAGGATGCGGGGGACCTCACTATGCTAGTGAGTGTAATCAAGTGGAGGATGCCAACTAAGTACAGTATGGTTTATCCTAATCGGGGTCAAATTGGCACAAAACCGCGGAGGGTAATTACAACCGGGGTGACAATCGAGACAACGGATGGCAAGAAACAACACACGTTCCCCACCACGACAAAGATACGATCCACCGAAAAACGAAGATGAAGATCCAAGCATTAAAGATCTTTTGAAATCGTTCATCAACACCCAAAAATCAACCAATGACGATGTCCGTAACCAATTTAACGATGTCCGTAACCAATTTAAAGTTTTAACTGAGCAAATCGAGCAAGGACAGAGAAATCAGCAGGCAGCACATCAAGACTTGGAGAGACGGTTCGACAGGATGAACGAGCGGATCTCAAATCGGAAACCGGGCCAAATACCGAGCAACACTCAACCAAATCCACGACCACAGAATCAAGGAAATTCTTCCAACAATCAGGGACCAAAATATTAACCTCCTAACATGAGAGAAGAGCATGTAAATGCAATCACTACACGCTCGGGACATGCTTATGGAGGAGATCAAGACGAAAATGGAGGAAAACAGTCAGGTGGTGCGCAACACCAACCTACCAGTGCGCAGCACCGACCAGAAAAGATGCCCGGTGCGCAGCACCAAGGCACTGGTGCGCAGCAGCCAACCTCTGACCAAAGTGGTGCGTAACACCGATCTGCTGAACCGATTATCGACGATTTCGAGATCGAGGACGATGAGGATGAGGCACCACAAGTTCAACCCAAGGCCAAAATACCTGAACCAGTGGAGGAAGTTCCAATCAAAGCTTATAAGCCACATGTTCCATATCCTCAACGATTACGAAAAGCGAGAATGCGGGAGCAGTATGGTAAATTCTGTGACATGATTAAATCTGTTAATATTAACGTTCCTCTTGTTGATTTGATTGCAGGGATGCCAAACTACGCTAAATTCATCAAGGAGTTGGTCACAAACAAGGGAAAGTCATCGGAGGAGCAAGCCGCCTTCTTAAACGCAGAATGTTCGGCTTTGGTGAAAAATTCGATACCACCAAAGTTGGATGATCCAGGGAGCTTTCTTATCGAGTGTAATTTCAGTAACACTTATAGTTGTAGTGCATTGGCCGACTTAGGAGCTAGCATAAATTTGATGCCACGGTCATTATATGCTAAACTTGCTTCGGGAGATTTAAAACCTACCAAAATGAGTATCCGATTGGCCGACCGATCATTTCAATATCCGTTAGGAATTGCTGAGAACATGCTAGGAAAAGTAGGAAAATTCACTTTCCCTGTTGACTTTGTGATTCTAGAAATGGATGAAGATGTCACTGTGCCACTTATTTTAGGTCGACCATTTTTAAACACTGCGGACGCAATTATTCGTGTAAAAGACAGGGAAATTTCACTGGGGATTGGGGACGAACGAATTTCATTTTCTGTTAATAAAGCCCCAAAACACCTCATACTCCACTGATGAAACCTGTTTTCGTATTGATGTTTTAGATGAAATGTTTGACCTAGATGTACAGGAAATGTTTGGAGGACAAATTGTTGTGGAAGATCAGGATCTCGAGGATTTTGGATCCCATCTTGAAAATGGAGCTGGAGAAATTTGAGAAAAATTCTACGAGCATGACATTTAAAAAATCCGACCCGGATTTAGACCTTTAGAAATTGAATACTTAAGTGAATATCCGGGTGCAACGTTGTTGGAGTAAAGGATTCCATTTAAGAAGAGCTCGAGAAGTCAACTCAAGTTGGGGGAAAATTGTCACGATATTTCTCAACGACACCTTTTGATTTATTTTCTTTTACTTGTCGAGAAAAGGAGAATATTTTGCAGGAATTTGAGGATATCGGAGATGACACGCGCATGGGAAGAATTTAAGAAGACAAAATTTCCATGGAAAGCAATTATGACGATGTTTGGAAATTGAAGATGCTTTATTACTGATTACTGAGGCTCGAGAGTGCATGACGCTTGGGTGAAGCGAAACCAAGATGTCGATGTCATGGAGGAAACGTTGACTTTTGAGATCATGACGGATATGAAGTAATTCGTGGATGATGGAAAGCACGTGTGGAAAGAAAGGCGAGAGAAATCTCGATCTTAACATGAAGGCATAAGTTGGAGCATATCGAGTCAAGCAAGGACTCGCTTGAAAAACAAGCGTTTATCGGAGGCAACCCGGGTTTTATTTTCCCTTTTCGTAGTTAAATTTTTCCATTTTCTTTATCTTTATTTCTTATTTAGTATTCGGTGTTTTTAACATTTTCTTTTGCAGTTTCAGTTTTTAGGTACCAAGAAAACCAACGAAAAAGTCAAAAAAAAAATTATTAAAACGAAAAAAAAAAAAAAAAAATTGTAAATTTTTGTAAAGTTATTGTTTACCATTTTCCTCTATTAGACTTTAAAAATAGTCTACTATTTTTACTATTTTTATTTCGTCGTAATTTGTAATTTTTTTTTTTATTTTTTTTTTTATTTTTTTTTATTTTTTTTTTACTTTAATATTTGTGTTTAGTTTTTCTATTTTAGTTTTTATAGATTTGAAGTGAGTTCAGCAACCGGTTTTGGGACGGGCATTCAGTTCGGCACATCTTTTCACCGAAGATTTTTCGATATCTACGACCGGGTTCTACTTTCTTCTTTTCTTATTTTTGTATTATTTTTTCTTTTTAGATTTTATTTTTGTAAATTTCCCTTAGTTTTGAGTCGTAAACACATTAGGGACAATGTGTTACTTAAGTTTGGGGGGGTCATCGGGAAATTTTACCTTTTATTTTTCGACCCTTAGCTTAGTTTCCATCGTGTTGAATTGTGTTCTTTTTTGTACATTTTTGAGTCAGAAAAAAAATTGAAAAATACAAAAAAAATCGAAAAATTGAAAAAATAAAATAAAAAATATAACGTGTCTAGTCGGTAACTACCTTAAACTTTAAGCATAACCAGACGCATTTTTACCCCACTCAGAAAAATAGTGAGAATTTGAGCCTATTGAAAGCATCATTTTTAATGCTACTTTTTCGTTTCTTTGAGTGTGCCGATGGGGATGACTTTAGAACTTGACATTGTTATACATTTCGAGACCACGTATGAGCAATTGCATTAGGGTAACTTAGTGTGATTTGGTACAATGATAGGGGCACTTAGGATTAACCATTTGTTAGCCATTTTTCGTTTCTTTTTTATATATTTTCCGCCTAACCCTTGTAACACTTATTTTTAGTGTTAGAAACTCTAGTTAAACCAATTTGCGCCTAAACCGTTTCGTTTCTAAACACTATTATATATTTTGTACACTCGCCTATTTTCGTTTCTTTTTAGATTAAGTCCGAACTTAGATTTTTGATTGCTATTATTATATTAAGTAAAGTTGAAGTTTATTAAGGCAATGGAAGAAAAGTACCAATTATTATTGCTTGTATTATTATTGTATTTGGAGAAATAGTAGAGAAAATAAAATATATAGTGATTATTAGCCTTTTGAGCATGTGTACTTACCACGAGAAAAATTATTTTGTAAGGCATGTACTAGGCTAAAGAAAGAAAAAAAGTGAAAAAAGAAAAAAAAATCGGAAAAACAGAAAAGCGAAAAAAAATTAGTTGTAGATTTTAAGAGAAATAGTGTATTATGAGTCGTGTATTATTTACGATGCATGTATATTTGGAGGAGAAGAGAAAGTATAAGTTGAAGGAAAATTAAGCAATCCAGTACGTTCGAGATTATATTTAGTTCGGATTTAATCTAAGTTGTATTATTTTATTTAACCCATTTACACTCCATTATATATTATTCACATGTTTTTACCTGTATATTATAACCCGAATAAAAGTCCTCGTTTAGTTGTACCTAGACTCTAGTGGTGGAGAAGTGATACATTATCAAGCCTATGATAGAATATTCACCATGACTGAGCAATTGAGCGATTCTACAAAGATATTTTACACACCTTTTTAGATTAGTTTGAGAGTTGTGTGATTTTACTTCCCATAGAAATCGTGAGGTGTTTGGTTATGTTATATTGGCTTTGATAAATTACTTTTAAAACAGTTTTTGCTTGAGGGCAAGCAAAAAGGCAAGTTTGGGGGGATTTGATATCGCATATTTATATAGTTATTTATATGCGATATTTGGTCGTTTTTCATATTAAACATGATGGATAGGATAGGTTTTTGCATTTAATCGTGTGGAAAAGTTGTTTTGTCTATTTTATAGGTTTATATGATCGGAAAGTGGAATTGGTGGAAGAAATGATCTTAAAAGACGAAAAATAGTGATTTCTGACGAAGAGAACGTCGCAGTAGCACCTCCACCGTTTTGATCATAACTTCTTCATACGATGTCCGATTTAGGTGATTCAAATTGGAGAATGAAGAAGAAAGAGATAGCTACATTTTGTAAAAATTAGAATATGGAAAAAAGCCCGGTGCTGCGCACCTAGGGACATGGTGCTGCGCACCTATCTGGATAATTACAAGAAATTTGAGTTTGAGTCGAATACGTTTTCCACCTTGATTTTGCCTATAAATACAAGACCAAATCCGTCCAGAAATTGATCCCATTATTATTCAAGTCTCTGGAGCTGGTATTACGTTTAGAAGCAAGGATTAAGGCAAGGAAGATCACTTTTTCGGCAATCGGCGATTACCACACGTTCGGCAAAACTCTTCGTTTGTTTCTTTTTAGCTTTAAACTAATTTCCAGAATGCTTTCTAACAATTTATTTGCTGTTTTAGACTTGATCATGAGTTTGTAAATTCTCGTTATGCTTGTTTGAACAACGGATCCTATTTGAAGTTTATTTAACGTTTTCGATTGTTTATGTTTTTGTGTTTAACCGTTGATCCTTATTTGCTTAAATTTTAGTATATTATCAGAGTTGTTTATATATAATTTGACTAATCAATATTCTAGGTATTCGGAAGAAATCTAGATAGATTAGATAAGTTTTATGAAGTAATCGGTCGGTCTATAATCGATTTGAAATTATTAAGATTCGGGGGGACTTAGTAATAACAACTCAGGTAATTAAATTTAAGTGAGTAGGTCTAAATATTAAGATTCGGAAGGACTTGATAATTAGAGGAGTTATTCGGAAGGAAACTCTATAAGGTTAAATCACTAAAAACAGGCTTGTTACTTATTGCTTGATTATTAATAGTTATAACTGTATTCGGAAGGAACGGTGTAATTAGAGATAATTAAAGTTAGTAAAAGATTCGGAAGGACTTTTATTATATCTTAGAAGTTGGAAAAACAATCGATCTCGTAAAATTAACGGAAAATAGGTGAAGTGTCAAACAAGTGTAATTTCTCATTATTTGATTAAATCATTACTCTTTCGTTCGATTTTAATTAATCATCACTTTTTCTCAATTATTTGCAATCTTGTGTTACGATAAAAACCCCCACAAATACTCAGTATTATTTATTCGAGATATTAAAACAAATCAGTCCCTGCGAACGAACCTATACTTGCTTTAAACTATATTATATACGGATAGGTCCACTGCCTAGAAGTGTGTAATTGCGTTAAATAGTAGGTTAATTTTAAGACTAGATTTTACACATCAAGTGGTCCCTGGTGCCAAGAAACCACAGGGGAGATACATATTTCTGCTAGGCAGGAAGGTATCTTTTCTCCCTATGATCTACCACCTGTTGGTACCCAACAGGCAAGGGGTGAGGGTAGCTCTAATCTGAACATTGAATTGATGGATATGTACAAAGCTGTCATGGTTAAGGTGGGTAAACAAGGGGAGACTCTTGCCACGTTAACAAACCTGGTGCAACAGCTGCTGGCTCAACAAGCACTATTATCAGCACAACTGTTTCCTAAAAACATATCCACAAGGAGCATTGGAACATATCCTAAGCCTTCTAGCTCTTCTTCCTCAGATGATACTCCTCCAGCTGACAAAAAGGGGGAGAAAGAAAAAGACACACATATTTTATCATCTGAAGAGAGTAAGGGAGAGGAAAGAAAAAGTGATGAGACTGTGATCACTGCAACCTCTGAACAAAGTGAAGATATGGAGGTTGAAACTGATAATGTGGAGATGGAGATAGACAGTTCACCTATGGGGGAGAAAGAACAACAAGGTGAAGACATGCTAATTGATGAAGAGGGAGAGAAGATGGTGGTGGATGAAACCACTAAGAAGGAACACAAAGTTGAGGGGGGAGCAAAACATGGATGAAACAATTGAGGGGGAGCAAGAGATGGAGATAGAAATTGATAAAGTTGTAATTTCTACGGCTGAATTTGTTACTACGGATGATGAAGTTATTACTACGGAAACTCTTGTTAATACGGAAGAGGTAATTTCTACGGCCCCTCAAACGGAAACTGTTACTGCGGATAGCTCCATTAATGCGGAGGATATGGTTACTACGACCCCTCAAGGAGAAGTTGTTTCTATGGAAGAAGAGGTAGTTACTATGGACAATCATGTTACTACGAAGAGTCCCATGGATACTGAAGCTCCACTCTTTACTACAACACCTCCAACACTTTCTCAAGCATCTGAAACAACCCAAGGAAATGAAGCATTGAAAGCTATTCTTTCTGAAGCTACAACAGTCACAAAAACAACATCTATGGTTTCTACTCCTACTATTGATGAACAAGTTGTTCCTGCTGAACTGATGAAGCTTGAAATGGCAAGGATCATAGCAGAAAGAAGAATTGCAGCAGCTGATCTTCCAAAGGAAAAAGGTCTAACAATTCCTGCAGCATCTACACAAAGCACAAGTCAAGAAGCTGAGCCTGACTATGTTGAAGATGCTTCTAGACCTTCAGGTATAAGACCAATTGTTGTACCTCCTGCTAGAACTTATATTCCCAGATCAGGAACACAAGTTAAGCCAGAAGACAAAGCAAAGAGAAAGAAAGTAGCAAGTAATGAAGAGGAGCTGGAGAAACTCAAGAAGAAGAAGAAGAAGGAAGAAAATCTTGCAGACTTCATAGCCTTAAAGTTTGCAGCTGAAGAACTGGATGTGGGAGATGAACCTGAGACCATTAAGCAAATTCACACAAAGCTGCAAGCTCAACAACTGGAAAGAATAGAGAATCTAAGGCAAGAAGAATTGGTTGTGAGAGCCATGCTTGAACAGGAGTTGGCTGATCGAGCCAAAGCTGAGTCTGAGAAGAAGAAAGTGCTCAGAAAGAAACAATCAACTCAAGACAAGCTCACTGAAGATAGGAAGCAATTTATCTCCTATCTAAAATCAAAGAATTACAGTGGCAGGTCTTTAGGACCTATGAAGATGGGGAGCTTATTGGAGTTGGTTGAAAAAGAAAGGAAACGAGATGCTCAAAGGGAAGCTGCACTCTCCAAGCTGCAAGAGAAGAAGAAGCTAGACTTGGAGAAAGCTCTAAAAAGAGCGCATGATACTGGGAGAAGAGTATTTGATGAAAAAGGAAAGGAATTACCTAATCCTTCTGTTAGTACTGCTCCAGTTATGTCTAACCCACCTGAGAAGCCAAAGAGAAAGAAGTCAGCATCCACAAGAATTCCTCTTGCAAAGAGACGAAAAGTAGAAACTGCTGCTGCTTCAACTACTTCTCAAGGAAGTCCTACTGTTCCATTTGTACAAGTCAAAGAAGAACCAGTTAATGTGGAAGAAGAAGATGTTAATCCTGAAATCTCCAAAGAAAATTGTTCTGCTTTGATTATCCATTTAGAAGGACTAAGGTTTACACCTTTAGCTGTTGAGCTTCCTCTAATCATTGACTGGGAATTCACGGGTGGACCTATGAAGACAGAATATAGGGTAACAAGGCAAGACAAATAAAAAAAAAATTGTTCCAGCCTTCCACAGAGTGATAAGGGATTTCTCAAGAGATGATTTGGAGAGAATGTACGAAATAGGAAGAATCAACTATTCAAATCGCAGAGGTCAATGTGCAGGTATTGACATGGCAATGGACTGCTTGAATGGCTTGTTTGAACCAGGGTATGTGAAGACTAGTTCAGTGTTCAAGAAGGGTGGTCCTATAAATCCAGTAGTCAAGTGGTTTGTCTATGAACGAAGTGGTGTCTACTCTATAGTGAGAAAGCATGGAGCCATGGAGTTTTATTTAGTGGACAAAAGGTATCCACATGACTTGAGGACTTTAAAAGAACTGATCAAAGTCAAATTGCATGGACTTCATACTTCCAATATAGCACATGAATTATTATGGAGCATTATGGTTCAACTTTCTGAAGAACGAGCAAAAAGAAGAGAAGAGGAATGGCAAGACAAGAATGAAAGAAGAAATGCTTAGACAACTTGCTATGTAATGAAGTAGTTAAACTGTTGATGTATAAAACTTGTAGTTTTGATAGTTTATAAAGCTTCAAGGTTAGGGGGAGATTGTTGGTTTATAACTTAGTCAAAATAGTTTAACTCATTAATACTGCTTCTAACAACGGATAAAGTAACTTACAAGATTAATACGGAAGTTATTAAGAAGTTACTACGGAAGACAAGTTAATGCGGATGTTCAACAAACTTCTACGGAAACTCTCATTACTACGGATGGTCCAAGTTACTACGGATTGACTTCAAGTTACTACGGATGAACTCTTGTCATGCACGTTTAAGTTTAATAGATAGAGTTTCAATTGTATTTAAAGTATGTCTCCTTTTCAGATAAAGATGTAGATTCCTAGTTTATCTAGGATAGCCTCAAGGTCAATAAATAATAGATCCTTGTAAGATAGAAAACACGTTTTATTGTAATTCTGATTAATGCAATTGAGGCTTAACATTCGACAAATATATTGTTCTTATTCATTCGTATATTTCAATATTTGTTTGTTCGATCAACTTGTAAATATCAAAGTGTTCATCTCCGCTGCTGAACTTCTTTGATAGATCACGATCTAACAAGGTTAAGGTTAACGAAGTATAATAACTTAATTGATCCTGACAGATTACTTGTCAAAGTGATAAAGGGGTAACATGTTGCCTATAAGTCATCTTCTCCGGCATTTTTTTCATATCACTGGTTTTTCAACCACTATTTTCCGGCGATCACCATTTTCCGGCAAAAAAAAACACGAACTCATGAACAACACACACAATCATCATCGTCATTGTTTAGCCGCTATCTTCGTATGAGGACCTTTACAACTCTTGGTTACCTATCATACACATAACTAAGTTAGTTTCGGAAATGACTTCGCAAATACCATCTTGTTTCACGAGGCGACCGTTAAATTAGTCTGAATTACACATCATGATTGTCTTCAATATATTGTGGTAAAGACAGGACGAATGAATCGGAATCTAACCAAATCAATAGATAACGGACTTTTTGTGTAGATTTTGGATACAAAGGTACTGATTGTAGAAACGTGGCAACATGTTTCATGTGACGCTGTGTCGATTAAAACTAGTAAAATATACAAATTCCCCATCACCACACGTTCAATCTGCCATCAAAATAACCATCCCAAAATATCTCTGATTTTCCCCAAATCCAGATCCAAAGATGAACAATTCAGATGCCTCCAAACAGATTCAACAAATGGTCAGATTCATCCTCCAAGAAGCGAAAGAAAAGGCCAACGAGATCTCCATTGTCATACCCCACCTTTGGCGGAAACGTGGGGTGCAACACGATTTTCATCGTCACAGCACATGCTACAATAATATAGAGTATATCTAATAAATGAAATTATAATAAAAAATACGTGTCATGACGTCGCACAATCACAAGCAATAACTTATGTATCGTGGGCCACTCCCCAAAAAGTTTACAACCAAACCAAATGTGAAATAAACAACTCAACGTATAACTTGATATAATTTACAAATGTATATAATTGAAGTTCGAAGCGTATCAAATGCAACTAAAGGTCTTCGATCTAGAGTCCAATTCAGCTAGTCTCCTTAAGCCTTATCGTCACCTAAAATATTAGCTTAAAAACGTCAACAATAATGTTGGTGTGAGTTCGTAGAGTTTTATTTGTAACAGAGTCCTTTTTGTAGTGATAAAACCATTTTGAATATAATATACTTTGTAACTTGAAACCCTTGTATAACATTGTCATTGAACTTGTATAACATTTGAAATAATTGAAATTGAAATAACGATGAAAATAGTATGGACATTGCATATATGATACTAAAAGAAAGTTTTAATCGCGACAATGTAATTGTCAATCACATTGTAATAAAAATACTGGAACATTCATGGTATAGTCAACTCATAAATGTTCAGCAGAATGGTATCCACGTTTGACTATTCAATCTACTACATAGAATCACCTACTATGTAATTGTAATAGCAGCCTTTGGACATTCAAAATATGGTCAACACATGACAACTAACCATGACATTCTATTGATTGCATCTCACATTGTAAAATTGAAATCACAAATTATAACCCACCGAAGTTGTAATTGTAAACACATTGAAATACCCACATCGAAGTTGTAATAGTCATCAATATAGTACTTATACCCACCATGTCCTCGTATAAAATTTTACCAATAGTCATGAATAGTACTTATACCTACCATGTCCTGGTATAACATTTGTGTCATCAACATAGTACTTATACCCAGTGTTCTAAATAACCCGCCATGAAACCGCCATGTCACGCCATTTCTCAAGGCTTGGAGTAGCCGCCATGGCGCCGCCATGTCTCGCCGTTTCTCAAGGCTTGGAGTAGCCGACACGAAATGATGGATAACTTCTTTGTAAAGCTTGGTTACTATATTTTACATTAGTTGTATATTGATATATGAAATTATTAACTGTTTATAATTTATTGGTGTTGATATAACTTAATAATAGTAAAAATATATATAAAAGTATATATAAAATTATAAAATAAATTAATTTTTTGCCGCTTTTTCAGGCCTTGAAAAACGCCATGTCTCGCCATTTCTTGCAAAGCTTGAGGCTTGCTCATGCCGCCACGCCACGCCTTACGTTATCTATAACCTTGCTTATACCTACCATGTCCCGGTATAACATTTGTGTCATCAACATAGTACTTATACCCACCATGTCCTGGTCTAAGATTTTCTAAGATTTTTAACAAATTGTAACATCCTAATAGTAAGCACATTGCACGTACCGTCCAAAAGTTGTAAAAATAGTAAATGAAACATTTAGAAATACGTTGAAGCTAATACCTCTCCCAAAATATTTGAAAACAGTAAAATAGGGGCTATATAACTCACCTCAAGTCCTTGTAATAAAACTAGAGTAAGATATCACACAATGCACTATAAATGAGTACAAGCTTCCTATATAAGAAAGACACAAATTCGAGCATTAGGTTGACTCCACAATTTAAATCTAGAATATTTACTAAGTTAAGAAGTTCAAAAAATCAATTCAAGACCTATCGAAACGTGTAAGTATTATATACAAGATGAAACTCACGAATTGGTCGAAAAACTGAAAGTTTAGGACACCCGGTACTTTACCTAATTATATAAAATATTTCGAGACGTCAAATATTCGCGGAAAAATTAATATTTGTAAAATACTCATTATATATATATTTGAAAAGTTGGTTAGTTCAAACGAGTAATATCCTAAGAGTTAAAATTCTACAAAGAAGACGCCACAGTTTTACCACAAAACGTTTAAAATTATACCAATGTTTATGTTTGCACGATTTGACCAAGTTAGAATCCAAACCAGAACTTGAGACCACTGCCAAATGAAAGATGACTCGAAATGCTACCACGTGGATAAGGATATGTATTCTAAATTCGAATTTTTGACCAGGTTATGATCATATGAAGTGAAGTGAAACCGCAGAACTCATCAGAAACTTTTATAACATGACTCGTAAAAACAATTTTAAATAGTAAATGATTACATAAACTAACCAACAACTCCAGATCTTATATTTGATATTTGAATAAAGGTTGTATGTTTTAATATTCTAATTTTAACACCTTTAAGTCATAGAACACATGAGCAAGGTTCACTAAAAGTAAGTTTTAGAGAGTTTGAAAATGAATTAGAACATTCTCCTTATATTTACGGAAACTAGACTCCAAGGAATACAACATAGACATAGGACTCGACCAATTTGAATATTTTATCACCGAGTTATGGTTCGTGCAAAACAAGTCATACAGTTTGTCCGAAAATTAGCCTTTAAATCTAGGGTTTCAAAAACAAATTATTATTAATCATCACCTCAAAAACTAAATATTGACAAACAACAACATAAAATTAAGAATCACACGAACAACACTAGAAGATTACCAACACAAAACAAGGTGAGTGTGTGTGAGATGATGAATCGACTGGAACAAGAAATCCGAGAGAGGGATGATCGCTAGTCCTCCGTTGTTTGTTGATTTTCTAAACGGAAGAAGAAAGAACATGATGATGATCAAATAGGGTTGAAGGTTGGATTTGCACAATCGGCTGGAGAGAAGAAGATAACCGAATTTGAAATTTAGGGTTTGCGTTAGTCGACTTAGAGTTTTTTAAGGAATAGGGTGCCGAGTCGGGTCTTGTTGGTGGATCATGGTTTATGTTGTTGGATCATATATAAATTGGGTTAAATAATATTGATAGCCCACTTGGATCTAGCAAAACACTTAACGAGCTAGATTAAGAACTAACAAAAGATTTTCCGTTAACAAAAGATGACTCGCGAATTATAAACGAACTAGAGTATGAAACGTGACTCGACTTTACTAAAGTTAACCGAAATAGAAAGTTTACTTTTATGATTTAATTAGTATGACCAATGATCGGCCTTTTTAACTTTCGAAAACCATCTTAGAAGCTCGGTACTCACCCAAAAGATGATTCTTAACATCTAACATGAAATCTAGGTTTAAAATAATGATACGTAAAACCTTTACATTGAAATATTCATGTTTCTAATTAGCAAGTTGTAAAATAAGATTATGTATATCACACGATCACATTTAGAAAGTACGAACTCAATTAAAAAACATGTAAGGCATTTTGGCTTACAGACTAAACTAGAATAACGTTTTTGGTGACGATTGTCACATCCTTTTTCGCTTAAGAAGTAAGTTTCGATTCAAATCAAGTCAAATTGTTTCAATTCAGTTCAGTTTAATGCCGTATGTAATAATTGATTAAGTTTTCAGTGTGTTAGGGTTTAATTCAGTGAATTGGAATGAATATAAGTTAAATTTGATGTTTTAGGGTTTTGATTATGATGTAGTTGAAATTGAGAGTTTATAAATATATCAATTCAATTGATCGATAATATGATCTGAAATCTGTATGTGATGCTTGTTTAGATTATAACTAATAAAATTTTAACATATAAAAGTAAATAAAACCGGTTAATAAAAGTCAACGGTAGCAAGTAGAAAATCAATAAAAATAAGAAATTGTTTATTACATAAAGACGTAAACACGGAGTACATATATCATACTAGTATTTTTCAAAGTTCGTTTATTACAATATTATAAATGAAAAGGTTTGTATGTTTTTTTTTTTACTTTTATCCATTTTCTTTACTAGCTAGTTGTTAAGATTGTTACTATGAGGTGTCTTATTATTTTAGTTGTTAACATGAATTGGAATTATTCTTTATACTAAAATTTTAAACTAATTGCCTACTAAAAAGTGTGAATATTATATATTTTATGTCTAAAATAGTTTACCAAAAAGGTAGTTATCCTAATAATAAGGTAGTATCTATGTAAGTTAGAGGTTGTAGCTATGTAACTACTAGAAAAGTTGCGAGTATCAACGGCTAAAATTCGTTGGTAACCAGTATCAAGTATCAGTTACCAACGACATACCAACAAAAGTCGGTCGTGGGATATGAACCTGTCGCTAATTTAATTTTACCAACGAAAATCTTTTGCCATAGATAGAATATCAACGATTATAGTCGTTGTTGCTAAATTTCACAAAACTGTTAAGTCGTTGGTATTATGAAAATTCCAACAAAAATTGTGTAATTGGTATTTTAATAAATAGCTACGAAAAAAACGTCATTGGTAGATAGAAAAAAGCAACCAAATAAAGTCATTAGGTATTAATTTTACCAACCATCGGATACAATTTCAAAGACCGAAACCAAACTAAGCGTTTAAAAAACATTTATCATATTGATAACACAAATAAATAAATTCAAAAGTAATAAAGTATAATCAATTAATAAAGGAATCATACAAACATATCGAGTATATACAAAGAATTGGGTGTATTGTAGTTACATTTTTATACTGATACTGTGATACATACATTCTTGCAGTAACTTTATGAGTCGTAGCCCGTAGGACTCTTAAACACACAGTGGTGTGATTCTCATCGGTTATTAACATCATCTTGATTCAAATGACTTTTTGGGAGCAACATAAACCGCTCACATGTCATTATGCCAGATTATCCACCACTTTAAAAAAAACAAGCAACCTATAATACACTTATAGTAATAATAGTAACACAATGCACAAGATGATTACCTGACGAGGGTTGCAAGGTATCTTCCATCACTTATAGCCACTTCATAAACAATACCTTCTGGAGCAAAAACATCACCAAGTCCTTCACCGACTTCTCAACAAGTAACCAGCCGTATTCACTAGTAACCGACTTCTCAAAGCTTGTGACTTCATAATCCTTTCCATGTTTTCAGTCCACCCGTATTCACTAGTAATCAAACAGCAGGGGAATCCACCTTAAGGTCTTAACAACAACCTTTTCTACCTTGTCAGTCAATACATCCTTGATCACCTCGCATAGAACCTCGAATTACTCCTTCATGGCTTTCTCGAATTCACTAGTAATCAGACAGTAGGGGAATCAACCATAGCTATCGAGTCACAAAAGGTTATCTACCTATAAGATACAAATTCAAGTCGTCAATAAATTATTTAAACAAAAATTCTTGTCTAATTATTTATATACAAAAGTGTTAGGAGTTTTAGTCTATGACTAATTCGTAGATTTGATATTTGCTAGCTGTTAATAATCCCTTATTAACACGGAAATCTGTTTTGACTTATTATTATCCACGTTGTTTGCTGTACAGCACGTGGATGTTGGTTTTAAGGTTTTAAAACAGAATCGAAAATAATTAAAACGAAAGTTTTATAAACCGAGAAATCGATTGAATTGATATTACTGATAAATCTGATCGTACAATTGTGATTACATTAATTCCTATTTATACTAAATCAACCGGTGTTAATGAACCGATGTGATTGTTCATTCGAAAGGTGGTGTCGGTTGGTGGTTTAATTCCACCGTGACCTTTGTTCAACTAGTGTATCCTTTCGGGTTTACACTAAACTACCTTAAACATCTAATAATTACACCTTTGACACTAAACTTTAATCTTCGAAGTATGATCGAGATTAATCCTACATTCACCCCCTTAATCTTCATCATGCTGAAGAAGGTTCTTGACTCCTGTCATTTGATTTGCTCGTGCCGTTGTCTAAGTACCCTGTACTTTCATCATCTGTAGTATTCTTGCTTGCTGCTGTGAAATTCTTCTCACCCAAGAATACTTCATGGCGTTCTTCAATAGCTGCCATAAGTAATGTTGGCTCTAAATCTTCTTCAATGAGGTTTGAATGTTCTGTGTCTTGATTCTTCTGTGGACATCTAGTTGAATAATGTCCAAACTCCTTGCATGTGAAGCATTGTATATGGTTCTTATCATGAGTATGCTTCTTTGTATAGTTATTAGTTTCATTCTTGAAACTATCTTGTGAAGGTTCCCAGTCTTTTCTTTCTGATCTTTCTGATCTAAAGTTGTTATTCCCTCGGTCTCCTGAGTGGTTAAATCTTCCACGACCACGTCCTCTAAAAGGTTGGCCTCGACCTTCATGTTGAGTAAACATGAGTGTTTCTTGACTGTTATCAAGTCTTTCCTTTTTACACTTGATTCTTTCCTCGAAGGTCTTCAATCTTCCGATTGCTTCGTCTAGTGACATTTTGTCTAAGTCTGAGTATTGTTCAATGGATGCGACGATCTGAAGGAATATGTCGGGTACGACATTCAATAACTTTCGTACTAGAACGGGATCTTCATATGTCAATCCGAGGCTTGCTGCTTTATTTACAATACTCGTTAATTTTGCAGTGAATGAATCAACTGATTCATTTTCTTTCATTTGTAACATCTCAAATTCAGACTTGAGTGTTTGCTGCTTTGCTTGTTGGACTCGGTTTTCTCCGATATGTCTTGTCTTCAAAGCGTCCCAAACTGCCTTTGTAGTTTTGTATTTTGATATAAGTAGTGGTTGATCTTCTGGTAATGTCTGGTAGATATAGGCGATAGCGGTTTTGTCTTTCTTCGCATCGACTTCAGTTGTTAATTGTGGTACGATCATTTCCCATAGTCCATTTCCTTCTAATATCACTTGCATCCGTATTGACCAAGTTGTATAGTTTGCCCCTTTTAATATAGGGCATTGAAAGTGGGTTGTGGACCCAATTTCTTTAATTTTAGAAGTACCTACTTCTAATTTAGCGTCTTCGTTTCCGGGCATTTTAACTTAGTTCTAAAGTTCTAAGTAAAAATATAAAATTCTTTATCTAATAACAAAAAGTCCTTTATTTGTTATTTTATAATAAATAAATATCTATTATTTATTATAATAGAATTTTAATAAAACTTTATAAAAAGTTTATAAAAATCTTTATAAAAAAATTTAGGTATAGAATTGGAAATCAATTTGTTATCCAAAAGAGGTTGTACCTGTTCTATTTGGGCCTTTCTCTCTCTGAGTGAAACCGACGTCTCCCTCTTTTTTTTGGCGATGGCGTCGATTGGAAATCAATATGTTTCTTCGGTTGATTTTGAATTTAAATGCTTAATAGATCTCGGTTGCTTACTGCTTTTGCCGAGATTCAGACCGTCTGAGATGTCTCCGGTTGTTTTCCGGTCGTCTTCTCCGGTATGTTCTTCTTCTTTACTGGCCTGGTTAATCGGTCGCCTAGGGTTTCTCCCGTTGATTCAAACAACGTCGTCCTGGTGTTCTTCTGTTGAATCTTCTGGTGCCGATTTCAATCTCCGGTATATTATTCCTTTTTTCTTTCGGATTTGGTGCCAGATGGTGAAGAAAAGCCCCCTGCTTTTCGATTGCCCTGGGTATCTAATGATTCAAACAACACCCCACTGGTGTTCTTCTGTTGAATCAGAGATTCGATTAAAAGGTAGATGATGAGAACTTTCGGTTTAATTAACCAAAAGCTCTGATAACAATTGTTGGTTTTAAGGTTTTAAAACAGAATCGAAAATAATTAAAACGAAAGTTTTATAAACCGAGAAATCGATTGAATTGATATTACTGATAAATCTGATCGTACAATTGTGATTACATGAATTCCTATTTATACTAAATCAACCGGTGTTAATGAAACGATGTGATTGTTCATTCGAAAGGTGGTGTCGGTTGGTGGTTTAATTCCACCGTGACCTTTGTTCAACCAGTGTATCCTTTCGGGTTTACACTAACCTACCTTAAACATCTAATAATTACACTTTTGACACTAAACTTTAATCTTCGAAGTATGATCGAGATTAATCCTACAGTGGATGCACCCAGTTTAGCTTTTCTTATTTTGTATGGCTTTATATAGCCTTATTGGCTATTCAATAAACTCAAGCTTTATAGCTATCAAATTGAGTCATTCATATTCATTGTATAATCACTGTTTAACAGTGGTATCAGAGCCATCAAAGGCCTGATTGTGAGTAATTTTACACGAGAGAAGGAGCGATGACAGAAGGAAAAGAGAAGCATACAAGTCCTAGTATTCCTATGTTCGATGGCTACTACGAACACTGGGCAAAACTAATGGAGAACTTTCTGCGTTCCAAGGATTATTGGAACCTCGTGGAGAATGGTCTTCCGAGATCGGGTCCAAACGCAACACATAATAATGAGCAGAAGTTGAAGGACTTGAAAATCAAAAACTATCTCTATCATGCTATCCCTAGAGAAATTTTAGAGACAATTATAGAAGATGACACATCAAAACAAATATGGGATGCAATGAAGCAGAAGTATCAGGGGTCATCAAAGGTTCGACAGGCGCAACTCCAAGCATTGAAAAGAGAGTACGAGTTGCTAAGCATGAAAGAGGGAGAAAAAGTTGACAGCTACATGTCAAGAACTTTATCGGTGGTGAACAAGATGAAGATTCACGGTGAGAGAATCGATTCAAGTGCAGTGGTAGGGAAAATTCTAAGATCTGTGACGACTACGTTCAATTATGTCGTTTGTTCGATAGAAGAATCACATGATATAAACACCTTAAGCATTAACGAGCTTCATGGGAGTTTGATGGTCCACGAACAGAGAATGCATGGCAAAGAAGACGAAGAACGAGCATTAAAGGTTGTCACAACGGGTGAAGCATCAGCTAGAAAAGAAGAGTTTAGTTTTGGTGTAAGAGGACAAGGCCGTGGAAGTTTTAGAGGACGAGGACGTGGCTTTAACAAAGCCATCGTTGAAGGTTATAATTGCCACAAGTTGGGGAATTTTCAATACGAATGTCCTAACTATGCTCATTATGCCAACGAAGTTGAGTTTGATGATGATGTTGAGATGTTGCTCATGTCATATGTGGAACTACAAAAATCTACAAGGGAAGCGGTATGGTTCTTAGATTCTAGTTGTAGCAACCACATGTGTGGAGACAAACAATGGTTTTTTGAGTTAGACCATTCATTTAGGCACTCGGTAAAACTCGGAAATAACTCACAGATGGCGGTCATGGGGAAGGGAAGTATAAGAATGCAAGTTGAAGGCAGAAGTCATATGATCACTGAGGTATTTTACATTCCCGAACTAAAGAATAATTTACTTAGCATTGGGCAATTGCAAGAGAAAAGGCTAGCCATTTTAATTCAAGACAATGTTCTCAAAATCTACCACTCAACTAGTGGGTTGATTTTACAAACAAACATGTCTGCAAATCGAATGTTTGTATTGTTTGCTACTGTACCTACTAGTGCTTCAAAATCTCAATGTCTCCAAGCATCATCATCATCAGATAATTCGGATACAGACTTATGGCAGAAAAGGTTTGGTCATCTCAACATGAAAGGGTTGCGTACTTTGGCATATAGAAAGATGGTCGTTGGGCTGCCAATTCTGAAGGAAAGCTCCAAGTTGTGTACCGGGTGTGTTGTTGGAAAGCAACATCGTGATGTCTTTCAAAAGTTAAGCACATGGAGAGCCACTCAACCGTTGCAGCTAGTACACTCAGACATTTTCCGTCTAATCACTCCGGAATCAAACAGCAACAAAAGGTATATACTTACATTTATTGACGATTATAGTCGTAAAATGTGGATATATTTTTTACATACCAAGTCAGAGGCATTCCCGATGTCTAAAAGGTTCAAGATTATGGTTGAAAAAGAGTTAATTACATTTGTTGTTTGCGTACTGACCGAGGTGGAAAATTCACCTCATCATATTTTAACAATTATTGTAGAACAAATGAAATTCGAAGGCAACTCACTGCAGCCTACACCCCACATCAAAACGGTGTTGCGGAGAGAAGAAATCGGACATTACTGAATATGGTACGATGCATACTTAATGATAAAGAAGTTCCGTTAGAGTTTTGGCCCGAGGCTGTAAATTGGGCGGTCCATCTGTTAAATCGATGTCTGACATCAGCAGTAAAAGATAAAACACTAGAAGAAGCATAGAAGAAGCATGGAGTGGACGGAAGCCTTCAGTTGAGCACTTTAAAGTATTCGGGTGTGTTGTACATGTTCACATACCTGATGTGAAACGTAAGAAGCTAGACAACAAAAGTTTTAAGTGTGTATTGTTGGGAATTTTCCACGAGTCAAAAGATTACAGAATGTTTGATCCATCAACAAGGAAAATTGTTGTAAGTCGTGATGTAGTATTTGATGAGGAAGAACAATGGAATTGGAAGAAGAAAGAATTAAAACATAATGTTCTTGGATGGGATGATGATACCGAAGAGAACACGGGTAATGAATCACATATGAGAGTTCAAGAAGAACATGTTGCAACTAACGGGTCAAACACATCTTCAACACCTGATGAAGAAAAGTGTGAAGATAATCAAAATGCTAACTCTGGTCCATCAAGTCCAGTAATTCCAGCTCACGGGAGGACTAGAAGACAACCAGCATATTTGAACGACTTCATAAGTGGTGAAGGTCTGTCTGAAGAAGAAGAAGATATACAAGCGCTGGCCATGTTTGCTTCTACAAACGATCCAATAAGTTTTCGAGAAGCGGTCAAGTACCGGATATGGAGAGATTCTATGGATGTGGAGATACAAGCCATCAAAAGGAATGGGACGAGGGAGATAACAGAATTACCAAAAGGAGCCAAAGTTATTAGGCTCAAGTGGCTATTCAAGACGAAGCTAAATGAGAAGGGAGAAGTCAATAGATACAAAGCTCGATTGGTAGCGAAAAGATATACGCAACAATCCGGAATCGATTATACTGAGGTATTCTCTCTTGTTGCTCGATGGGATACTATTAGACTGATTCTTGCACTTGCAGCTAGTAGGGACTGGAAAGTTTATCAACTTGACGTAAAAAGTGCATTCTTGCATGGAGAAATTAGTGAAGAAGTATACATTGAGTAACCTGAAGGTTATGAAATAAAAGGAGCTGAGGATAAAGTGTATCGTTTGAAGAAAGCATTATATGGGCTTAAGCAAGCCCCGCGTGCGTGGCTCAGCAAAATAGAGGCTTATTTCATTAAAGAAGGATTTGAAAGATGTTTAAGTGAACCTACTTTGTTCGTAAAGAGCGGTAAGAACGGAGAAATACTTATTGTTAGTCTTTACGTTGATGATCTTATTTTTATAGGAAATAATGATGTAATGTTTGAGGACTTTAAAAGGTCAATGATGCAAGAATTTGAGATGTCTGATCTTGGATTAATGAAGTACTTTGTTGGTGTGGAGGTGATTCAAAACTCGATAGGCATTTTCATTACTCAAAGGAAATATATCAATGAAATATTAGAAAGATGTGGTATGAGCGAGTCTAATTCAGTCAAGAATCCAATCGTTCCCGGCTGTAAGCTTACAAGAGATGAAGGCTTGAAAGTAGACACTACAGTCTACAAACGGATGATTGGAAGTCTCATGTATCTTACTGCCACAAGACCTGATATTATGTATGTGGTGAGTTTGTTAAGTCGATTCATGGAGTCACCTACAGAGATGCATCATGTTGCTGTAAAACGAGTGTTTCGTTACTTAAAAGGAACAATTGAGATGGGCATTTTGTATAAAAGAGGAGGAGAAAATAAGCTGATTGGTTTCTAAGACTCAGATTATGCTGGGGACATTGATGATCGGAAAAGTACATCGGGGTATGTCTTCAAACTAAGTTCTGGAGTTGTAGCATGGAGTTCTAAAAAGCAACCTGTGGTGAGTCTGTCTACGACCGAAGCTGAGTTCATTGTGGCTGCATCTTGTGCATGTCAAAGTGTGTGGATGATGAGGATACTCGAAAAGCTGGGGCTTACTCAAACTCATTGCATTATTTTTTGCGATAACAATTCAACTATCAAATTGTCAAAGAATCCCGTTATGCATGGAAGAAGCAAGCACATTGATATTCGTTTTTTTCTTTCTTCGAGACTTGGTAAAAGATAATGTGATTAGTTTGGAGCATTGTGGTACAAAGGATCAGTTGGCTGACGGTATGACAAAGCCTCTCAAGTTGGAGATGTACTTGAAGATGCGAGAGATGTTGGGACTGTGTTTTAGCCATGAGGTAAACTAACTTCCTCCGATTGGTTAGTTTAAGGGAGGATTTGTTAGGAGTTTTAGTCTATGACTAATTCGTAGATTTAATATTTGCTAGCTGTTAATAATCCCTTTTTAACAGGAAAATCTGTTTTGACTTATTATTATCCACGTTGTTTGTTGTGCAGCACGTGGATGCACCCAGTTGAACTTTTCTTATTTTGTATGGCTTTATATAGCCTTATTGGCTATTCAATAAACTCAAGCTTTATAGCTATCAAATTGACTCGAGGGGCAGAGTGGAGAAGAAGGTTAATCGAGGGAGATAGATAGTATGAATTAGTGGTGGCTGTGGAATTGAGTAGAGAAAGGGAGAATGACATGAAATTAGGGTTTTACTTTGGGGGAAATTGTAGGCGGGATACAATAAAAATTGGAATTTTGGAGGAAATAAAGATTTTTTTTTGTATTATTATTATTATTATTATCATTATTATCATTAAACATGTGTGTATATACAGACAATTTTATAATATTTATTTATAAATCTATATTATATATTATATCTTTTGGTAATTTATCAAATAATGTGTCCTAGTGAATGAGAAATATGGCCAAAGAGAAAAGAAAAATAAAAGTTTAACTAAAATATTAAAATAATAGTTTCATGTAGGTAAATTATACTCGTGTAAACATACAAACAATTTAAATTAATTTAATTTATAAATTTTGTTTTTTTGTTTATTTACATACTAAATAGTTTTTGTTATAAATTTATTAGACTTTATAAAGTTACATGTGCCTGAAGGATTACTTAGACTCACACCGACGACATTGGAGATGTGTATTTGCTTGAAGGATTACTTAGACGCGGCCAAACATATACAACACACATCAAATCGTCAAGGCGAACTAGAGGTTGAAGCCGAAATACTCTATATCGACGTGGAAGAAGGCTTTGCAATATCACTTTCCGATTAAGAAATCGCTATCGATGAAGCTTCCCGCGCATCTAGCTCTGAAGATGAACCCGTTGACGATGACTTTATTGACGAAGATCAAAAATGAAGAAATCACTTACGATGTTATTAGTTACATTTCTAATAAAAATAATATTTTTTCTAACCTTTTTATTACAAATATCGAAATATTAAGCTTTTGAAGATGTATTTCAAGCTTTTTTAGTAGAACAGAGCGGTTATGTATGATGTGTTACAAGTTTGTTTAATAAAAGTCGAATTTTAACATTCTTTTACAAGTTACGTTTTATTTATTTATTATTAAATGGGATAAACCGGTTTGGAACCGGTTTTTGGACCCGAACCGGTCCCAACCGAACCAAATCGGTTTGGAAGGTTTAGCTTTTTCAAAGTGGGAAACCCGTTTTTGGCCAAACTAGTTTGGGCCGTTGGACTAAAAACCGGTTTAGGTTTCAAAGTCGGTTTGGTTTCCGGTCAAACCCAATTTTGACACTACTAGATGGTGTTCTTTTGTTACGATGTTAATGTCGTTTATTTAGCGTTAAACCATGTATGACACCAATGTACCAACATGTGGAGACACATTCATATTTTGGTAGAGAACATATTGCCATTAACATGGTTCTTTATGTTCTATTTATAAACACCTATCTAGAGTTTTTGAATAAGTGTCAAGTTTTGTGATACAATTTTTTACTTTCTTTTTAAAATATATGTGTTATTATGTTGTTTGTGTGTAGTCATACACATGTCAAACGTTTCCGTGTACAAATCATCTCCGTTTATAAATAGATTTCAATGGCAAAATTATGTAAAAGTAAAAGTATACTACTTAACGCGTACATATATATAATACAGTGTCAATGATATAGAAAAATAAGGCTGAAGGTTTCAAGTTTTTTTTATCAACCAACTAAATAACATCTTTTTAGCCCTCTACACTCCCTATATAAATGGCTCAAAAAGTAGAATGTCTTTCAACTGTCATAACACAAAACACGTAACGATGTCTACTCCATCTAATACCTGGGTTATGCTATATTTGATATTTGTAACAATATCTTATTGTATGAAATATGTGTTAGCTACCAACTTTTATCGAGATTTCGACATGATGTGGGGAAATGGACGCGGAAACATTCTTTATAATGGGAAAGTTTTGATGCTGTCTCTCGATGAATATTCAGGTTCTGGGATCCAATCGAGAAACGGATATCTCTTTTCAAAAATCGACATTCAAATAAAGCTTATTTCGGGAAACTCTGCTGGCACTGTTACTGCTTTTTATGTATGTTTTTATTTCATGTTTTGTTTCGCTTTTAATGTGATTAATTAAAATATGAAGAAAAAAAATTTGAACGATATGTTTCTTTTAGTTAGGATCAGAAGGTGATAATCGTGATGAGATAGACATCGAGTTTTTGGGAAACGTAACAGGTGATCCATACACTATTCATACAAACATATACACGAAAGGAAAGGGCTGCAGAGAGCAACAATTTCAACTTTGGTTTGATCCGACATCAAGTTTCCACACATATACAATTACTTGGAACCCTTTTATGATCGTGTAAGTATAATCGAAGCCTTGTTGTATGCAACTATACATACAAGAATAATATGAAATTATTTACCTCTTTTTGTGTTTTTATAGAATTTATGTGGATGGGAGGCCTATTAGAGTTTTTAAAAACATGGAATCGAGCGGGGTTCCATACTTGACTGACAAACCGATGAAGGTGTACTCGAGCCTTTGGAATGGAGATCAATGGGCTACGAGAGGTGGGGCAATCAAAACGAATTGGACAGAAGCTCCATTTAAAACATGGTTTAGGAAATTTAAGGTTCAGGGTTGTGTTTCGATGAACGGCTGGTCAAGTTGCAATTTAGGAACACCAAAAGTCAGAAATCATGATTGGTATAAACAAAAAGAACTGGATTCGAGTAGCAAAGAGATGCTGAAATGGGTTCAAAGTAATCACATGGTTTACGATTACTGCAATGACTTTAATCGCTTCCCCCAGGGCCCTCCACAAGAATGTTACCTCAATACGTTAACATAACCAAGTTATCGGTTTTGGTGAATAAAGAAGACAGACTCTTTGAACTGCAACGGAAACCCTCAAACTTACCAATGTGATATCACAACATGGTTTCAGTGTTTCATTTGTCAGAGCTGGCGCCACAAGCAAGCTTGTACTTCAATTAAATAATGCCAAAGACGAAGGAAATAGCTAATGTATCTTAATGGCCTTGAGTACCATGGACTACTTTTGTAACTGATATCAGTATTGGGGTTTGGGTTTTCTTGATCGAGCAGTTTTGCGTACTTGTAAGACTAATATGTTTGCAGCTCGATGTTTGTGGATGTGTTTGGCACAAAGCTTTTGAAAATTTAAGCTTCTTTTTTTAATAATTACAGCCTTATTAATTATGATTAACAAGTTATTATATTTTTAAATTGGTTATCTATTCATGGATTGAAGAGGGAGTCACAAAAATACAATAGACATATTCATTAATATACAACCAAACACTGATGTTCAAATCTTTTATAAACAATCTATAAAAAAGCTATTTTCATCATTTTCATATAAATATTTATAAGAATTTTTAGCTTGAACTCGCGACTACGGCTAATTTGCTCAACATACCGAAAGTATTCTTTCAATAATCTGAAAGTAAGATGTGTGTTATGGAGTAACTCATTTAATTCTGGTTTTGATATGAAATCTTAAACATAAGATTGCTCATTGAATTACTCATAAAAAATTTCACTTCAAATAGGATTTTTTGGTTCATTTTTTACAAATTAATTACCAACTAAATATTTGAATGGGAGCATATATAAGGTGATCCTAAATTCGTTAGTGATTATCGTCCGATCAGCTTGATTGGGAGCATTTATAAGGTGGTTACGTACTAAAGCTCTTGCGACTCGCTTGTCTATGATAATATCAGATCTTATCTCAGATGTTCAATATGCCTTCCTCCCTAATCTTCAAATACTCGGTGGCCCTTTTATTATTAATGAGCTATTATCATGGTGTAAGCATAAAAAAAAATCAGGCTATGCTGTTTAAAGTAGATTTCGCTAAAGCTTATGACTCCGTAAGGTGGGATTATCTTGATGACGTACTTAGAAGCTTTGGTTTTGGATCTAAATGGCGATATTGGATCTATGGTAGCCTTAATTCGGGTATGGCTTCCATTTTAGTTAATGGTAGCCCGACATCCGAATTCCCATTTCATTGCGGGTTAAAACAAGGAGATCCTTTGGCTCCTTTCCTTTCTATCCTTATCATGGAATCTCTTCATTTATCATTTTTGACAGTTGTTGAGGCGAACTTATTCAAAGGAATCGAGATTGGTTCTTCTCTTATGATTTCTCACTTATTTTATGCTGATGATGCGGTTTTCATTGGTGAATGGTCGGATTTAATATCATGTGCACTATGCAGGTTCTTAGTTGCTTTTCTTTTTCATCAGGTCTAAAGATCAATATCATGAAAAGTCACATACTCGGTGTGGGTGTTTCTCGAAAGGAGGTCAATATAGCAGCCAGGAGTCTCGGGTGTCTTGTCATGCTGACTCCTTTTAAATATTTAGGAGTCACGGTTAGAGGTAACATGTCTTTGACTAAATCTTGGGATGGCATTATTAGTAAGCTCAAGTCGCGGCTCTCTAAGTGTTACACGTAACACTCTTTCCATAGGGGGGCGTCTCACTTTACTTAAATCTGTGTTGGGCTCCATTCCTATTTATACTATGTCTCTTTACAAGGTGCCTAAATCTATCTTACACTCCATGGAAGCGATTCGGATAAAGTTTTTTCATGGTATAAATGATGATAGCAAGAAGATTACATGGGGTAGTTGGTCTAAGGTGCTTGCTCCTAAGGAATATGGTGGTCTAGGTGTCTCTAGTTTTTATGCCTTAAATCGAGGTCTTCTCTTTAAATGGTTGTGGCGGTTTTTGTCTAAGGACAAGTCTTTATGGTCTCGTGTAATTTCCTCCATCCATGGTGATCAAGTCTCAAACGGGGATGCTTTATATTTTTCGTTGTGGAAGACCATTATTTAGGAGGTTCACGATATCAAATCTTAAGGAGTAGACCTGATTTCTCACTGTCAGATTCGTGTAGGTAATGGCTTTTGCACTAAGTTCTGGACGGATACTTGGATAGGCGATAATCCCCTTTACATATGTTTTCCCCGTATCTATGCTTTGGATGCCGCAAAAGATTGTTTTGTGGCTGAAAAACTTAATGGCTCTCTATCTGATTCTTTCCGCCGTTCCGTTAGAGGTGGTTGTTAGGATTAAATTGTTGAGTTACTACTGCTCAGTTACTACTGCTCAGTTAATACGGCTTAGTTAGTCCTGCAAGTTACTACTCCTGCAAGTTACTCCTCCTGCAAATCTGTTATGGAAGATTTGATTTTCAAGATAAAGATCTAAAAGAATTAGTCTCCTAATATAACTAGGTTTCCTTATGTAACTAGTTTCCTTATGTAAGTCATATGAGACTCTATATATAAAGATATCTCTAGACATTGTAAAAGGGTGGTTTTTCATCATGTTTATTCTTTAGGAAAACACCAAACGATCTCACCATTTGAGATCGTTTCCCCTTCGTTCAGCCTCAAGGTCAAATTGATCCTTGTAAAGAGAAGAAACACGTCTATTCTGATCAAATAGATTGAAGCTGTGTTAGATGTTTCCTAGAAAAGCTAGGTTTAGCCTCAAGATCTTTTATAGATCCTTGTATGTAAAGAAACACTTCTGTTAATTTATTAATAGATTGAGGCTTGATGGTAATCGTTATTGTTTGTTCTTATTGTTCTTTTATATACAATATTCGATTATCATAAACTTGTGAATATCAAAGTGTTCATCTCCGCTGCTGAACTTCTTTGATAAATCTTGATCTAAGTAATCATATCGATCCTACAGTGGTGTTGAAGAGTTCCAGCTTAACCAGCTTAAGCTACTTATTGATACGGTTATCCTCTCTCCTTCCGAAGATAGATGGGTTTGGGACTTAAATTATGATGGTGATTTTTGTGTTAAAGACGTTCGTAGGCTGCTAGATGACTTCTTTCTTCCCAAATCTGAGATGGCTACTCGATGGGTTAAGTGTATTCCTGCCAAAGTTAATGTAGAGGGTTTGGCTTGATCGTCTTCCTACTCGGGTGAATCTTATTCGAAGGAATATTCAGGTTTTGTCTCTCCTTTGTCCGTTTTGTCTTGATGACCATGAATATGTCTCACATGTGATGTTTAAATGTTCCTTACCCTCTGATATCTTCGTCGTCTTTGCCGTTGGTGGGACTTGCCTTGGTTGCCGTTATCTTCTTATTTAGAATGATTATCTTGGTTCAAGAACATCCAGTTGAATTCAAAGACTAAAGGCCTCCTGGAAGGTGTCTTTTACATTTCTTGGTGGAGTGTGTGGAATTATAGGAACCAGCTCTTGTTTTCGGCCAAGACTCCTCGGAAAGAAGTTTTGTTTGATGACATCGTCAATCGTTCTTTTACTTGGTGTAGTTCAAGATGTAATAGCTTTTTTAGTTGGTCTAGTTGGCTTCAACATCCTAACTTGATTTATTTGTCATTCTAGCTCCTTGCTAGTGTTTTTTAATAAAGTTGTCGTTCAAAAAAAAACTAGATATTTGAATGGAAGAAGAAAGGACACAAGATATGTTCAGTAAACGATATAGAAGAAAACAAGCAATTTAAAAACATATTACATGTATAGATCGTGTAATATTGGATATTTGATGAAGAAAATTTTAAATTGTCCTTTTTCCGTTATGGGATACCCGATAGTAAGAGGTTAAACAAAACTTGAAATTTCAAACAAAAGGAGTATAGAATTTTAAGGCTTAAATTGAAAAGAAAATAACAAAGCTAAGGGTAAAATTATAAAAATAGAAATAAATAAAGGCTAAACATATTAATAAAAGAGACACAACCCACAAGGCATAAATATAAAAAACCGAAAACCGAAAAAAAATCAACCAAAAATGCCAAAATTACCAAATCAAAGTAAAAACTAACCGTTTAACTTTTTTATATGCAAAAACAAAACATTTTTCTTTTTTCCAATTCTAAATCCGAATCGAGCTATTTAATTTACGAGGAAATCATATGTACGACAAACTGCATTTAACCTTAGGTGCATCAAAGTTAAAAAAAAAAGGGATTAGTTATGTAAATATAAGAACTATTTATTTGAATAAAAATTTAAAGGGTTTAAATGTAACATTTTATTTTAGTTTTTTTTATCTTTGTTGCACGTATCATATATCCAGGTAAGACTTTTAAACTTTAGAAAATCGAAAACCCAACTGATTTATATATCAATGAGCAACAATGATAAAGAAAAAAACTAATATGATAATAGGTAGTACAACAAAAGGTTTCTAAGTTAACATATGTAAGTTATTAAGTCAAAATTAGATTTGTATTGTCAAAATTTGATAGAATGTTGTTTTGAACCACACTAAACAAAAAGTAAAAGATTAAAGACCGAACTGAATTAAGACTTTCGAACTTTAAAAAATTAGAAACCAAACTGATATAAAATCGAATCAAATTGTTCTAAATTTTCAAAAACCAATATGTACAGTTAGTTTCGATTTTATATATATATAAAAATGAACCGAATCATATTCGCTCCTAAGTAGGGGTGTTAATCGGGTTAACCCAACTCGAATAAGCTTAATCGGGTTGGGTCTAATCGGGTTTTCAAAACTCAAAACATAACCCGCAACCCGACCCTAATAAGGTTTGGGTTTTCGGGTTCGAGTCTATTCGGGTTCGGGTTGGAGGAAAAAAAAAGGCATAATAAACTTTGTCCAAATTAGTAGATAACTATTGATTCTTAGATTAATGAGCAACACGGTTTTTAATAAGCAATTTTTTAAGAGACACAACAATAGCGACTAAATAAATTTTTTTAATGTTGCAAAAGTTATAATGAACATTAAATAGAAAAATATATAATGTTGCAATGATATTATATAATTTGTAATATATTTTGGCAACTATCATATGTATAGATTAGTTTTGTAAGTATTTATTTGACTACTAACATTTATAAAAAAAAAAAAACAACCATTTAATATATAAATTAACCTTTAATACCAAGTTGTGTTTTGTAAATAAAAAAAAAGTTATGTTTTCGAAGAGTAGGAATTAAGAAGAAACATATGTAAGGTTTTTATTTCAAGAAAGGATTGGCGTTTTACTTATCAATTCATTAATGAGTTGTACAAATGTTGTTAAACTTATTAGTAAACAGAGTAAAAACAAAGAAAAAAAAATTATTCGGGTTATTCAGGCTGACCTGAACCCGAATAAGGATGCTTGAAAAGACCCGCAACCCGATCCTAAATAAGTTTCGGGTTAATCAGGTTGACCCGAATAACTCGATCATAGATTCTAGACCCGAATAACCCGACCCTAATAAGCTTATTCGGATTCGGGTCATTCGGGTTCGGGGTTTTTTGACACCCTTATTCCTAAGAGATATGATTCATTATTATGTAATTTTAAAAAGAGTAAATTACATAGATCGTCCCTAAGGTTTATATGCAATTACGGATTTCGTCCCTAACTTTGAAAAGTTGCATAGATCGTCCCATTGTTCAAACTAATTACTCATTTCGTCCCTAATTTCAACGTCCGTTAATTTCGGCCGTTAGTCTGTCCCACGTGTTAAACACGTGAAGGGTATTTTAGTCTTTTCGCCGTTTTCAATTTATTACCCCTTTTAACCTAATTTGTCCTTGAAAACACTTTCCTCATCAAAATCCAATTCCCCTCCGTTATTCAGTCGCCGGCAATCAAATGGATGAAAAACGAACCACCAACCACGGCGGGGTAATTGGTTCAGCTATGGGGGGTAATTTTGGAACTTTGAAAAAACGGCGGCAGTAGCGGCGGCAAACACCACGGCGCGTGCGGCGAGTTAGAGGGTTTTTAGGACTAGGTTTTTTCCGACGACGTCGGTGGTGGTGGTGTAATAGATCGTGTAACAGATCGTGGATCTTACTATTCAGTTCATCTTCGTCTTCGTCTTTTACTGGATCGTGTAACAGATCGTGGATCCCGTCTCTTTGTTCGCTGCTCTGTTCTCTTGGGCTGTTCTGGGCGGTTCGTTATAAAACAGATACAGAGTCGCATTTGGAGAAGCTGTTGGAAAGGGAGAAAGAAGACGGGAAACTGTGGGGTAAACGTGTTGAGGAGTTGAAGAAAAAAGGGTTGGAATTTGACTAAAATGAGAGAAAGTAGGATTTAGGTTAAAAGATTAGGGATAGAAAATGAAATCGATTAGAAAAGGGCGTAAGGTAGGTGAAGAATGGAAAAAGACTAAAATACCCCTCACGTGTTTAACACGTGGGACAGACTAACGGCAGAAATTAACGAACGTTGAAATTAGGGACGAAATGAGTAATTAGTTTGAACAATGGGACGATCTATGCAACTTTTCCAAGTTAGGGACGAAATCCGTAATTGCATATAAACCTTAGGGACGATCTATATAATTTACTCTTTTAAAAAATAGAGTAAATTACACCGTCGGTCCCTATGTTTGTACTCAAATCACTAGTTTGAGGCTTTTTTTGAAATAATTACACCACACGTCCCCATTGTTGTAATTCTGTTACGTCGGTAGTCCATTTTTGACAATTTCCAACTGAAAAGACCGAAATACCCTTTTCAAAAAAATTTAATCTATTTTTTAATTTCTTTTAACATTTAATATAATAAAACTTTTTAATCTCTCTTCTCTCATCTCTCTTCCCCCCTCTCTCTCTCTTATACACATCTCCACCAATCTCACAACAATTTTAAGCAATTCAAAGCAATCGCTTCCAAACTAATTGAATTCGGATTAAGTCCTATTAAAACAAGCTCCTGAAGATTTGCACTATGCTTAGCAATTGCAATCAAAGCCTCATTACCAATCCTATTTGTTTTCCAACCGTCAATATGAAGTTTCTCAACGACTTACAACGTCCAGCAATCGAAACAACACCATCATTCGTACAATCCGGAGTCTTAACTATATGCAATATTTCCAATTTAGAACAATTAGACAACGCGGAAAGACCTACATCACTCACCTGAAGCCTCTCCAAATGAATTTCAACAATAGAATTATCCGAAACCGCTATCGATTCCAACAACCTATCCCAATCACCTAAACAACGAAGCAGCTTCAAAGTTTACAAGATACACACGAAAACTTCTTCAAATCCTTACAATTTCGACCTAACTCCGCCATACCTAATTCCGTAATTTCACGGCAGCCACGCAGTTTAAGGCGCGTGAGTTTGGGACACCGTAGAGATATTAAAATCAATCCGTTATCATCTATGCTAATAGATCTACGGTTACATCGTAGAGAAAGTTTTGTAACCGAATCAAAGCGTGAAAAAATGGACGGAATAAAGGTAATGATTTCCGATTGAGCTGTGAGAGCGAGACGGTGACGGCTCTGTCCTTCGACTAGCAGCCATCGGCGTGAGACAAGTGAGCAACGTTTCCGGTCAGCGGAGGTAAGGAATTGGAAAACTATAGCTAAACAATCATCGGGGATTTCAGATGTGTCATCGATGTATGACGAAATGATTAAATCTGAGAAATTAAACTCCGATCGAGAAGGTGTTGTGAGATTGGTGGAGGTGTTTAAGAGAGAGAGGGGGGAAGAGAGATGAGAGAAGAGAGAATAAATTTTTTTATTATATTAAATGTTAAAAGAAATTAGAAAATAGATTAAAATTTTTAGAAAAGGGTATTTCGGTCTTTTCAGTTGGAAATTGTCAAAAATGGACTATCGACGTAACAGAATTACAACAATGGGGACGTGTGGTGTAATTATTTCAAAAAAAGCCTCAAACTAGTGATTTGGGTACAAACATAGGGACCAACGGTGTAATTTACTCTAAAAAAATATGAAAAGTTTGGGCCCAATTGTGGGTCAAGATGACAATTGTTCGGCTTCAAGGGGTCAAGCCAGCTATGATGCATATTTTGGGCCTTATATGGTCTTATGATTCAACTCCTGTCTAAACTCATTCCCACTTTAGAACCATATAATTAATCAAAATTTATTATTTCGAGCTAAAATACGAATATGAATTAAAAAAAATATAATAACAGTTAAAGATATTTTCAGATGCACAACTGATATTTATTCGTCAAAAGTTCTGTATTTGAATAAATTATTCAGAAAATATATTTAAACTTCATGACCATAGATTATTTCAATAATTCCCTTCTTATGTTTCTCAAGAACGATATATATTTAAAGAACAAAATATATAACTTACTTCTAAATTTTTTAAAGTATTACATCATAAGTAAGTTTTTTTATATTAAGGTTTATTTTTTCCCTCTTTGTAGCGGAGTAACCGCTAGCAAAAGCAATTAAAAAACTAAAATAACAATAGTCTAAAGTAAAAGGTTAAAATGTAAGATATAATATTTAATAGTTAAAAATGAAAATACTTAGTAAATACTTCTTTTTTGTGAGAAAACATTATTTACAACTTTGATAATTGATATTGTATTAAAGTATAATATAATAAAGGTCATGTTATTGTAACCCCATACCTTACATGCCCAACACATCTTACCTCCCTATCTTGTCATATCCTATCAATTTTAAATTAAAGATAATTTTTCTTCAATTTTAATATCCTACCATTTTCTTGTTAATTTTTTATTAATACAAATATAATAAATATATTATAATTAATATTAATATTTAGGATATAAAAATATTTATATAAAAAAAAATTATAATTTTTTTTAATTAATATTAATATTTAGAATATAAAAATGTTTAATAAAAATATTTATAAAAATGTTTTTATAAAAATAGTATTTAGGATATTAAAATGTTTTTATAAAAATATTTTAATTAATATTAATATGTAGGATATAAAAATGTTTAATAAAAATATTTATAAAAATGTTTTTATAAAAATAGTATATAGGATATTAAAATGGTTTTATAAAAATATTTTAATTAATATTAATATTTAGGATATAAAAATGTTTAATAAAAATATTTATAAAAATACTTTTATAGAAATAGTATTTAGGATATAAAAATGTTTTTATAAGAATATATACATAAATATTTATATAAAAATGTATTTATAAAAATATTTATATAAATATTTATATAAAATGTGTTAATGGTTTAATTAAATGTGTTAATAGTTTAATTAAAATGTCTTGATCATTTTTTATTTAATTTTTATAGATTTTCAGTACGTACAATAAATTAACTGATAGGGCGCAAAATATAGCTCCAAACCTAGGTTTTGTAATTGTTAAGCGAAGAACCAAACAAAAGAACGGATATACACATAAGATCGAGTATATTTGTGAAAAGGGTGGGCACAAATTCGACAAGATTTGTTGCAAGCTATAAATCTTAATAGGGATTTTTACACCAATATGATTGTTTTTATTATACTTAATATGTGAAAAATAGAATACGAATGTTGCATTTTAATACACAATTTATTTTTTCGTTAAATTATGTATAATGTTTGTTATTTTACGATATTTGAAAAATTATAAAAACCGACAACAAAAAGACAAAAAAAGACAAAAAAAGACAAAAAATCAAAAAAAAAAAAGTCACATCTATGACACATGTGTGTAATAGATGTAACATAAAGTGGAAGAGGGAGTTATTTCATTTTAATCATTTTACTTTAAATAATTTAATCCTTATTTTTAATAGTATTAATTAAATAAAACTAATTAACCTTTCTACTTTAAATAATCTAACACTTGTATTTTAAATTAGTTCTAAAAAAATATAAAACATATTTTTTCTTCAAATACATACACATTTTAGTATAAAAAGAAACTAAAATTATTTTATTGTTTTACGGGTGTTTTGCATATAAACGGAAAACATATATTATATAAAAAAAATATTCTGTTTTTTTTTTCTTCTTTTTGTCCTATTTACCCAATATTTTTAATTTTTCTGTATATTATAAAAAGAAAAAAAAATTATTTTATTGTTTTACGAGTGTTTTCATAAAAACGGAAAACATATTATATAAAAAAAATCTTATGTTTTTTTTTCGTCCTATTTACGCAATATTTTTAGTTTTTTTTATATATTATATTTATTTTATTTTTAATAAGGTTTTTTCCGAATTACAAAGTAAATATTTTATTTAACTTCACATTTGCTAAAATAATCATTTTGCCTACATGACCAATAGTTTTCTATTAATCTTTTTATATAAGTTATATGTTTTTTGTTAACATTATATATTTTTTGATATAATTCTCTGCATATTATGCGGGTCAATAAGCTAGTAATAAAATAAAACAAATAAAAATAATGTAAAGGAAATGAAGACCAAGATTCATTCATTATGAGTGATGAGTCATATGGTTTTTATATAATTAATCCGACAGTTTACAAACATGTCCATAACCAAATGCTTCAATCACCAATTTTATACTTTCTATGTCACATCCATAGTTAGATCCTGTTTATATGTTCTGCCATTCTCCATGTGACCCTGAGATCTTAAATTAGTTATGGGACAACTCTTCGTTAAAAACATTTAATGACCTGAACGGAGGGAAAATGGTACATAGTTGTGTGTCAACTAATAATTAATATTTGTTGTCTAAGGATCTTCTCTCATTTATTAAACTAGAAATCCTAAATATAGGTACATATCACAACTAATTTAGATATAATTTAATCAAAGTTTGTATATAGGCGGATCATAGTTCTTTTCCGTGTTAGCCACATATATCACTTAACTTGATAAACGATACACTTACTTGCCCAACCACGACCTTTGTAGTGTAAAAAATTTCGAATTTGTCTTTTTCTTATATGTTAGCTTAATAGGTTATGTAAAACATCTTTATTTCATATAACTCTTAATTTTGATCATAAATCCGTCATTAATTATTTACATAACATGTTATTATTAATTTTGATCTCTAATAAGTATGTGGTCATGTAGATACTAAAGCTATGCTATAAAGTTTGCGACAATATAATAATAATTGTTTTGACCAAAAACTAGTTAAAATAATTCTGTAATCAAATCAGTTAATTGAGGTAAGGTGTTGTAATGATCTCAGAGGTGATCAAAGATAAGAAATACGTAAATAATAAATGAACACAATGGTTTACGAGGAAAACCCTTAATCCTTTTGGATTGCGGCATAAAACCTCGGGAAGGGATAATAATCCCTTGCCTTTACTTATATTATTGATAAAACGATAAAGAGTACAAAGTATGACCATAGTTGGTCGATGCTAAGTGTTTAAGCGTGGTTTTCAGTGAGTATTCGGGTGAGATTGCGTGTTTTTCTATATCGATCACTGTCTCTATATATAGACATAAATAAATAACAAATCTAGCGAAATAAGCGGGATCCTCCCAGTTTCGAGATATGCGGGATCTTCACCAGATTATTTCTCCAACGTTCTTATCAAGTCTCCCATGCTTGACTTTGTCTTTAACGGTCATATTAGGTGATCCCAATACCTGCTAAGATAATAGCATAATATACAAGTATGTAATAAATAAAATTAATGATCATGAACCTGTTAGTGATCCGTGATCACGAAGACTGTTGAGATCCATGATCATGAATTTTCATACAATTATCATGACCCATGATCATAGACGAAAATTCTACCCATAACAATAATCATATAATTATTCAAAGGATTTGAATGATTCACATATCCTATTTTAATGTTGGATTTATGTGTGTGATAAAGGTTCATAATCTAGATATAATTTTGGTTCATATTTGGATATTTTCAAATTAAAGTATTTCAATCTTATATGCTTTGAGTATCATAAAATCTACAACATGAAAATACACAAATTTCTCTTTTGAGTCTGTTTGAGCAAGGATTGGCAGGCTCAGTAACTTGGGTGTCTGGGGTTCAACCTCTTGACCTCCTGCTAAGCAGTGCAAACCTATCAAGCTCTTGGCGAGCCTAAGGTGGTCAAGTGGTTGGTTGAAGAAGGTGATCGGAATATGATTACTACGGCAAGTAGGTATGCTGGTGAGCTAATACTGTATGTGTGTGGAGAGGATGGAATGTTAGTGTGTCCAAAACCTGAAGTGTTAAGTATTTATACCCAACACTTCTAGGTATTAACAACGTATGGCAATGATGACCATTTATGGCTCATCAATAGGATTCCAATGGCCCTTAACGTCTATGTTATTAATATGACCTTATTAATGCTCTGACGGTTACACTCAAGGATTAGGCTTGAGTGTCTGACTGGTAGGACGTCAGGAGTATGGTACTGTGAGACGAACTCCAAAGCATCAGTGCTGGTCTACACAAATCTTTATACCCATGAGTGTCGGACTGATCGGCAGGTCTCCAGACACAGGGGCGCTAAGTGCCGGGACACGGGACCAGGTTCCCGGACATTGCCGGGACACGGGGCCAAGTTCCCGGACACTGCCGGGACACGGGCTTGGCTCCCGGATATCTGCCGGGACACGGGTTCGGCTCCCGGGACATTGCCGGGACACGGGTTCGGCTCCCGGGACATTGTGGGGACACGGGCTTGGTTCCCGGGACACTTTCCGGGACACGGGCTTGTCTCCCGGACACTTGCCGGGACACGGCTTGGCTCCCGGTCACTTTGCCGGGACACGGCTTGGCTCCCGGACACTTTGCCGGGACACGGCTTGGCTCCCGGACACTTTGCCGGGACACGGCTTGTCTCCCGGACACTTGCCGGGACACGGGCTTGGTTCCCGGGCACTTTGCCGGGACACGGCTTGGCTCCCGGACACTTTGCCGGGACACGGCTTGGCTCCCGGAACTTTTCCGGGACCCGGCCTGGCCCCCGGACACTTTGCCGGGGCACGGCTTGGCTCCCGGACACTTTGTCGGGACACGGCTTGTCTCCCGGACACTTGCCGGGACACGGGCTTGGTTCCCGGGCACTTTGCCGGGACACGGCTTGGCTCCCGGACACTTTGCCGGGACACGGCTTGGCTCCCGGACACTTTGCCGGGACACGGCTTGGCTCCCGGACACTTTGCCGGGACACGGCTTGGCTCCCGGACACTTTGCCGGGACACGGCTTGGCTCCCGGACACTTTGCCGGGACACGGGCTTGGTTCCCGGGCACTTTGCCGGGACACGGCTTGGCTCCCGGACACTTTGCCGGGACACGGCTTGGCTCCCGGACACTTTTCCGGGACACGGCAGGGAGCCAGAAGGCCGGGAGCTGAGAGCCGGAAGGGACTAAGAGCCTTTCCTTGATGTAGAAGGGACTTAGTCTTTATACCGTGTTGTGTTAGCTTTTTAGGGCTTATAGGCTATATGTATCGAGCCTATATCATGCCCCCAGTTAGGTTTTAAAAAATAAAGTTTTGAAGCCTAACTTCATGCATTTAATGGCTTTCCTTTGGGTTTGACCTTGCCTTTTCCACGCTTGGCATGTCTTCGCCTAGTTATTGTCTATGATATTTTTTAGTATCTGCACAAGTAGCTCTTTCATGAAGTGGATGAAGGAGGATGGTGCCAGATTGCTAAGTGCATACATATGGACTTCAACTGATTGGGATTTGAACCTTCAGAGTGTGTCCATCACAAGTATTCTTTCCATTGTACTACGACATTTGGATAAGTAATGTGTCTATGACACTTTTGATATCTATTGTGCCCATGACACATTTAGATTTGTATTGTGTGCATCACACTTGGATGGTCAAAGGTAGATTGACTAAGAAGAATGCCCATCTCACTCGATGTAAGGAAGACAAAATGTGGTTGGCATGTATGGATTCTGCCATTCCTTCTAAAAGGGATTTATTAGATGTCTTCGCGATTGTGCTTAATCACGTACTTAATCACCCTAACGTGATATATGTGCCTTGGGATGCCAAGAGTCATTTCTTATGCATGAGAGACATCTTGCAGACTCTTCACCCTGGTGTTGGGATTGCAGTGCTACCTTATTCCGATCCATTGGGTCACGGGGATATGTTGTGTGACAATGGTATGTTGAAGACTCGAGCTTTTCCAATCAGGAGCTGACTCGTGGAAGGTTTTGATATGTTTGCGCCAGACATCCTTACTCTCATTTCACGAAAGCTTTAGTATTTTCTCTTTGTGTTTGTAACACAATTTCATTTGTATGACTTAGCCTTTTTCTATCATATGATATGTTTGGACTACCATTTGTAGTTTTTTCTATTTGTGTATGTTGCTATAAATTTTGTATGTGATGGTTTTACATTATATAACCTTGAAATGAAAAAATAATGTATTATTGGTTGATCAGACCAATAATATTTATGTGGCTTCATAGCTTTGTCAGATGTCTATGTTACATATAGATGTCCGAGACATTTTTGAATTTTATGTTGGTGTCTATGACACCTTTTGAATATTACAATATCATTGTGCTTATGACTCTTTCTTGTGTGCCCGTTGCATGTGTTATGCCCATGGCTTATTACATACAGTGACTTTGACAACTGGATGGCAGTGACAAGTTCTTATATGCCTATGACATTTTTCAGATGCATGTAGCATCTTTTAAAGTTTATATTTTGCTCGTGGCACTGTGCCTATGACACTTTTTGTTGGTTAACCTTTATTTATTTGTTACTCGCGAGGATTGTCGCTTCCCAATGAGAAGTGCTTGCCTTTCCCCAAGTAGGTGAAAAGACGAAAATGATGATATGCATGTTTGGCCTAGACAAAAATGTCCATCTTAGCCTAGGCACTTGGTCTGAACGTTGTTCAGAGTTATGTATATGATGATGTGCATGTGTGGCTTGGATTTAAATATCCCTCTTGCCCCAATGTACTTGGTCTGAACGTTGATTATGTGATTGTGTACGCACGTGTGTGCAATGTCCTAACCTTGTAATAAAAGGTATTGCTTCATTTGGTATTATTGAGATACATGATCAGACCAATATTATTTTATTTAGGCTCATGGCCTTCCAAGACTTTGCGGGATACATAGATCGGACCACGTGTTATTCTTGAACATGACATTCCATGATTTTGACAAAAAAGTATTTATTAATTGAAATAAAATATGAGAGTAATTACCTTGAAGAATGTTTTCTCATGTTGATACCAAGTCCATCATGGGTGGTGAATATGTGGCCGTCTAAGGTAATCTATGTCGTCCTCCTTCTTCCACAATCCTTGTAAGTTGGAGATTTGTTCACCTATGGTCTAGCTCCTGGGATAAGGTGTTCGATCTTTCCTGCTGGTAGGAGCTGAAAGCTTTTTTCTGTTGGGAGGAGGTGAAAGCATTCCCTGCTGGTAGGGGTGAGATCCTTCCCTCTTGGGGGAGATGGAATCATTCCCTGGAGGATGTGAAATCCCTCTCTCTTGGGAGAGGAGGTGAAATTCTTCCTGTTGGGAGGAGGTGAAATCCTTCCTGGTGGATGTGAAATCCCTCTCTCTTGGAGAGGAGGTGAAATTCTTCCTGTTGGGAGGAGGTGAAATCCTTCCTGGTGGATGTGAAATCCTTTCATCTTAGGGAAGTTGAAATCCTTCCTGAGCACTTGTGGGCAGACATTCGTGGTATGGCACTCGTGCCTTGGCAAGACGGCACTCGTGCCTTGGTCCAACACTTGTGCCTTGGTCCGGCAGTAGTGTCTTGGTCCGGCACTCTTGCCTTGGCTTGGTCCAGCACTTGTGCCTTGGTCCGGCACTCTTGCCTTGGTCTGGCACTCGTATCCCGTGTCGGTGAACCCTTCCCCCTTCGGACTTGGGAGGGGTGAGAGTTGGTAAAACTTTTCATTTTTGTGAGGAGCTGAAATCCTTCCCCCAATTGGAACCCTTCCCCCTCTTGAGAGGGTGGGATGTGAGGAAACCCTTCCCCCTTGGGAGAGGTGGGAGGTGATGGTAACCCTTTTGCCCGTGGGAGGGATGAGAGGTGATACCCCACCGTGGCCGGCACTCGTGCCTTGGCCGACGCCTTACCTGGCTGGCACTTATGCCTTGGCCAGTACTCGTTCCCCTTGGCCGGCACATTGCCTAGGCCGGCACTCAGCCTTGGCCGCCTCCCTTTGGAGGGGTGAGAGGTGATGAAATCCTTCTTCTTTTGGGAAAGGTAGGATTTTTCCTTGAAATCTTTATGTACTGGAAGGAGGTGAAACCCTTCTCTGCTGAGAGAGGGTGAAATTATTCCCTGGAAGAAGTGAAACCCTTCTCTCTTATGGGAAGTGAAATCCTTCCCACTTGGGATAATGTGAAATCGTTTCATATTGGGAGGGGGATTCTTCCCTCTTAGGAAGATGGAAGCATTCTCTCTTGGGAGAAATGGAATCCTTTCCTCACTACTTTTTTTTTTTATTTTTTATTTTAAATTGGCCGACTGTCCAAGCGCCGAATATTAAGGTCCGACACTACATATCAAGTGTGTCGGACGAAAATATCAAGTCCGGACGAAAAATATCAAGTCCGCACAAAAAATATCAATTTTTTTGCCAAATTGGTCGGCTGTCCAAGCTGGCCGAATATCAAGGTCGGCTTAACTAGCCGACTGTCCGGATTTGGCCGACCTGGTCGGGTGTCCGGAGCTGGCCTAATTGGCCGGCTGTCAGGACCTGGCCGAAATGGTCGGCTGTCCGGAAATGGCTAAAATGGCTCTGGCATAACTGGCCGACTGTCCGGAGCTGGCCGAAATGGTCGGCTGTCCGGATCTGGCTTAATTTGGCCGACTGTCAGGATCTGGCCGAAATGGCTGGCCTTCCGGATCTGGCTAAAATGGCTGGCTGTCCGGATTTGGCCTAACTGGCTGGCCTTCCGGATCTGGCTAAAATGGCTGGCTGTCCGGATTTGGCCTAACTGGCCGGCTCTCGATCTGGCCAAATTTATTTATTTATTTATTTATTTTTGCCCGGATCAATGATCCTGGTTTGTGGAAATGAGATGCAAACCTTTGTTTAAAGAGGTCGAATATATCATCCTTATGACATTGAGTAGGCATTTGAGATCGTGGTGGCAATTTCTGGTGTTGGTGAAATGACTCGAGATAAGTTACTTCCTTCATGGGAAAGATGTACTACTAGTAACTGGATGAATGGAAATGAAATGACTACCATTCCAGGACGGTTATCATGCCAAGATGGCTATTACGCCATGATGGTTATCTTTCCAGGACGACTATCATGTCAGGATGGGTATCATGTAAGGATGGATAATATTCTAGCAAAGTTTCTTCCATCCGGATTATTAATGTGTAAATCAAGTTTGTTACTCTTTATTGTGCCCATGGCACATTTAGGTTTTTATTGTTCCCCTGACACTTTCAGATCAGTCTTGTGTCCCTGAGACTTTAGATCTGTATTGTGTCCATGACATTATTTAGATGCATACTATATCCATGACACTTTCTCATCCGGATTATTTCCATGATACGTTTAGATCCATATTGTGTTCATGACACTTTTAGATCTATATCCTGGCCAGTGCATCCTTGTGGTTATGCCAACTAGGGTATGACATTGTGCCACGTCATGGATGGTAGATGGAATTGATCCAAATTTTTTGAGAGCCTACCCAGTAGGACTTTGTAGGCCGAAAGTCTCATGGCATCCAGTGCCTTTGTGGGATACATAGATCTGACCACTTTATATTTTTCTGCTTGACTAACATCAATGGTCCGAGTCAGCATTGCAAATTGCTTTGGACGTGTAAAACTTGAGAAGAAAAAGAAAAAGAAAAATATTTTATGATCTAAACGGGACGTATAGATCAGACCATTTTGTAACCTTTTTTAGGGGTTTTGTTTTTTTTTTGTCCGGATCAATGATCCGGTTTGTGGGAATGAGATGAAAATTTTGCTATATCATCCTGTAGTACGTCATCCAGAAGGTCAGCTGGTTTTGATGATTCGGGATATGGTATGGTTATGGTTAAGCCTCCCTCAAAATTAATGAGTGTGGCGGATGGGGGTGGTGGTGGTTATTTTTGATCTAGGCGAAATCACCTTGGTGTAACAGTATACTCCATGGAGAATATGAGTTGCTACTGTGGCTGGATGAAGAATGAATGAGAAGAAACGAAAATGAAATGAAATGAAACACCGTTGCTAAAACGTGTCCCACGGATGGCGCCAATGTTTGAGCAAGGATTGGCAGGCTCAGTAACTTGGGTGTCTGGGGTTCAACCTCTTGACCTCCTGCTAAGCAGTGCAAACCTATCAAGCTCTTGGCGAGCCTAAGGTGGTCAAGTGGTTGGTTGAAGAAGGTGATCGGAATATGATTACTACGGCAAGTAGGTATGCTGGTGAGCTAATACTGTATGTGTGTGGAGAGGATGGAATGTTAGTGTGTCCAAAACCTGAAGTGTTAAGTATTTATACCCAACACTTCTAGGTATTAACAACGTATGGCAATGATGACCATTTATGGCTCATCAATAGGATTCCAATGGCCCTTAACGTCTATGTTATTAATATGACCTTATTAATGCTCTGACGGTTACACTCAAGGATTAGGCTTGAGTGTCTGACTGGTAGGACGTCAGGAGTATGGTACTGTGAGACGAACTCCAAAGCATCAGTGCTGGTCTACACAAATCTTTATACATGCCAGGCCATGAGTGTCGGACTGATCGGCAGGTCTCCAGACACAGGGGCGCTAAGTGCCGGGACACGGGACCAGGTTCCCGGACATTGCCGGGACACGGGGCCAAGTTCCCGGACACTGCCGGGACACGGGCTTGGCTCCCGGATATCTGCCGGGACACGGGTTCGGCTCCCGGGACATTGCCGGGACACGGGTTCGGCTCCCGGGACATTGTGGGGACACGGGCTTGGTTCCCGGGACACTTGCCGGGACCCGGGCTTGGCTCCCCACTTGCCGGGACACGGCTTGGCTCCCGGTCACTTTGCCGGGACACGGCTTGGCTCCCGGACACTTTGCCGGGACACGGCTTGGCTCCCGGACACTTTGCCGGGACACGGCTTGTCTCCCGGACACTTGCCGGGACACGGGCTTGGTTCCCGGGCACTTTGCCGGGACACGGCTTGGCTCCCGGACACTTTGCCGGGACACGGCTTGGCTCCCGGTCACTTTTCCGGGACACGGCTTGGCTCCCGGACACTTTGCCGGGGCACGGCTTGGCTCCCGGACACTTTGTCGGGACACGGCTTGTCTCCCGGACACTTGCCGGGACACGGGCTTGGTTCCCGGGCACTTTGCCGGGACACGGCTTGGCTCCCGGACACTTTGCCGGGACACGGCTTGGCTCCCGGACACTTTGCCGGGACACGGCTTGGCTCCCGGACACTTTGCCGGGACACGGCTTGGCTCCCGGACACTTTGCCGGGACACGGCTTGGCTCCCGGACACTTCGGGCTTGGTTCCCGGGCACTTTGCCGGGACACGGCTTGGCTCCCGGACACTTTGCCGGGACACGGCTTGGCTCCCGGACACTTTTCCGGGACACGGCAGGGAGCCAGAAGGCCGGGAGCTGAGAGCCGGAAGGGACTAAGAGCCTTTCCTTGATGTAGAAGGGACTTAGTCTTTATACCGTGTTGTGTTAGCTTTTTAGGGCTTATAGGCTATATGTATCGAGCCTATTCCCTACTAACACTATCAGAGTCTAACCACAAGATTCAAAAGCAATAGAATTAAATATGTGTCTTATGTGTTTGTCAAATGAAACCTAAAATTGCTTATCATAATTCATAACACACCAAAACTGAATTCGGAGATTAACGCGGTTGAGAGTGTTTTGGTCATGACCGATCATTTTCTTGGAAAGCCTAAAGCTTTATTAAAACAAAAAGTACAACCATAAATCATACCGAACCATAAAATCATAACAAACCATTTGGGAGGGAAAACATTATCGAATAAAACAAATGTATAAAACGTTTTGTGTTGGGCTAGGGGTGTAACGAGACGAGACAACTCGAGAGCTATTCGAGATCGACTCGCAAACTATTTGAAATCGACTCGATTTAATCGAGCCAAGCTTGCGAGCCTTATCGAGTTTTTGTTAAATTACAATAACCCTTTTGTATACATACAATTACTAAATTATTGTTCTTATACAAGGTAATATGTCTATGAAGCGAGTCGAGTCGAGTTTATATAACGATTATTTATCGAGCTCGAGCTTCAAACGTATAAACAATCGAGCTCGAGTTGAGTTTTGGTAATCGAGTCGAGCTCGAGTCGAGTTTTGGTAATCGAGACGAGCTCGAGCATGAAATTTAAAGCTCGGTCGAGCTCGAGTTTATGCAACTGAGTCGAGTTCGAGCTTGACAATACTCGGCTCGACTCGTTTATACCTCTAGTTTGGGTGTACAAGGCTGCTATTTTATTGTCGGTATTAAGTTAGCTCAATGAGTGTTCACCTTACACATTAAAAACGCAAAAGTAAACTAAACTTAATAACTCATTGTTTTTTTTAATATATCCACTCAAATGAGTGGATATACTAAAAAGCTACATGTATTTAACTCGTAAGCTCTCCAGAAATTTATATATATTGGTTCACGATTATTTATAAGGTTTACACATATTTTAATGGGTGGTGGTGTAAGCAAACAAGGCATCCTAGTATGTTTCAAACATATCATATGTCCATCATATTTGTAGTGGAATCTTGTTTGCTAATTTACAGACAAAAATGAAAAAACATGAATAAATAATTAAATAAGTTGCACCTCAACATGCTTTTATTCTCAACCCAATTTCTACCTGATTTAGAAAAATTAATTCAAGATGTGAAGGTCGATTTATTCATATATAATAAAACTCATAGCGATGCCATGCCTGATCCAATTGCCAATATTGGCTCTTTGATCTGATTCAACCCATCATAATAAGTGCAAACATCCATATTAGTGTTTCTTATTCAAGTCTTTTGGATTCCATTTAATCATTATAAATCATAATATTTTATTGAATATTTTTAACTGTAAATGAAGGGAATGTTCTACGAACAGTTCATGAACCGTTTGACGGGAGTTTGTTTATATTTGTTAATTTATTAAACGAACGAACACGAACACAATTTTTTGTTCGTTTAACTAAACGAACAAACTTCCATTTACGTTCGTTTATGTTTGTTCATTTATGTTCGTTTAAATATGTTCGTGAACGTTCGTTTATGTTCGTGTATATACAATTATCATGGATAACTATATAATATAAACATAAATTAAGATATTAAAATATTTTTTTTCTTTGGTTAATATTCAATTACTGAACTAAATATTGATAATTAAATAATTGTAAGTGTAAAATGATTTATATTCAAAATTTTAGAATATTTGGATAACTATTTTCATATTTTATGTAATTCTTATATGTTTGTTCGTTTATGTTCGTTTATTTTTCGGTTATGTTTGTTTTATTGTTCGTTTGTGTCCGTTTAGCACTTAAATGAATGAACACACACACACACAGACACGAACAAGATTATTTTTAAACGAACGAACACGAACATGAAAATCTGTTCGTTTAACTATTCGTGTTCGTTTGTTTGTCTGCTTAAAATTAAACGAACAAACACGAACAAGCATCATTTGTGTTCGTTCGGTTCATTTACAACCCTAGTTTTTGGTTATACTAATAACAAGGAATCACATTAAAAGAAGAAACAAACTCCTTATATGTTTTTGTCTTTCTAGGAAAGAAAAAAAAAAAAAAAAAAAAAAAAAAAAAAAAAAAAAAAAAAAAAAAAGCCAGTTCTACAAAATGGATTTTGTCACTCTATAAAATCGTATTTGAAGGAACACAATTTAAATAGTTTTTTCTAATTTTTTATCTTGGTGCATATGATTAATGTATTTAGTAAACTAAATGTTTCCATCTAAAATAATCTAATATACATTTATGAAAACTTTGAGTTTATTAAATTGATTTTTTTTGTCTTAAAGGAAAAGTCTAAATTTAATACCTTCTATATATGGCAAAATGCCAAAAAGTTAATATAAAATACACATTTTGACATTTGAGGATATGTAAAAAAAATTAGAACCATAAAGGATTAGAAAATCGAATTTGGCATAATAAAGGATTATTTATACACTAGTGTATAACTATACATTAGTGAATATAGTGTATACACTAGTGTATAGTGTATATGGTTCAGATTTGTTTTTGGTGAATTAGTATATACACTGGTGAATATTTAGTATATACACTAGTGTATATACCGAAACTCACTAAAAAAAAAAAAAAAAAAAAGTCGTCAAAAGTATATCAAGTGGGTGCTCGTTGGAAAGATAATTAAATGCTTGTTCTAATGGTGTATTTAGTTTTTCCTAAAACCTAGTTATACTCTAGATATGTTAATTTAAAGTTAATTAGGATTTTAAAATGAGTTTTAATTGATTTCCAATTTGGCTCTCAATTTTGACTTAATTACAAAATTGCCACCTTGAGTTTAATTTTTGATCTAAATAATCTAATGGTGATTAAATGGTTCCTAATGGTTCCTAAATAATTGATGGTTCCTAAATGAACCCACCTCTATATATATATATATATATATATATATATATATATATATATAATAGACCCTTGAGGCTAAACCTAGCAATTCTAGGAAACGACTTAACAATTACAATTGTAAAGTAACTACAATTAAGGAAAAGATAATTACAAATCTATTCTAACATTATCTTTTTCTTCTAAACTGTTCCTGCAGTAGTAACACTTTACGGGCAGTAGTAACAAGCTTGAGCAGTAGAAACCATCACTTTTACAGTAATAACCAATATACTTGCAGTAGTAACTTGGCAGTGTAGTAGTAATCAAACTTAACTGATTTCATCGGTTTATTCCCAACAAAATAACAATTGAAAGGGGTTATAACTTGTAATCAAAGCATCAATAGCGTAATCTCAGCAGTCCACACATGTTCATGCATACATGCCTAATTTCCACTTAAAGTGTTTGACCATTCTGAGTTTTACTTTACCCATTGTTCAAGCAAAATTGTTTCTATGAGCGGTTTACCAAGAATATCCTCCACCAAGCTATTAAAAGCTGGTCAAACTTAGGCTTTATCTCTTAAGTTTCAAGGGTATTATTGTCTTTCCATTCCCCTTATGAAGAATTCAAGTTTGGCTCAGAATCACCACTTCATAGTGAACATGGGCCTTAATTCTTTCTCTAGGCAAGTTACCAACAACAACCTCAACCAAGCTTATCAGTAGCTGGTTAACTCAGGATGCATCGAGATTATAAGGGCATATTAGTCTTTTCACGGCCCGGATATATAATTCGAAGTGAGTTTACTTTAAGGACTATTCAAGCAAAACTATCTATATTCTATAATCAATACCATCTAGTGTATAATTCAAGTTAGGCTCAATATCACCACTTTTTCCTTTCTCACTGCAATTACCCAAAACACCCCTGAAACTAGTCAACTCGTAATGTATCTTCATAGGTGCGAAGGGGGCATATTCGTCTACTCACTCGATTTCCATCCAACACTTCTTTGGAGAATGTATAATTGACATCATGTAGGCTTTATATTTAACAAAAGAAAACCATACCTCATTTCCTAAACCATTTTTTTTTTCAATATGAAGAATGAAGCAAAGCCGCGAAACCACAAGAAATTCATCGTTATGTCATTCATCTTCACCGTGTTCTTGATCTCCTTAGCATCTATCAATGAAACCGGATTCCACCATCTATCAAACTTTACCAGATGCAGTATCTCACTACCTTCAAACAACTCTTCTCTGCCCGTGAAATCATCACAAGATAAAATCCGAATCCTTCTTGGGATTCCAACAATGGCGGACAACCACCAACGTCGCCACTTCCTCCGTCTCATTTACGGGACCCAGTCAGTACCAGGAGCAAAAATCGATGTAAAGTTTGTCTTCTGCAACCTAACAAAAGAAGACCAAAAGATTTTAGTTGCACTCGAAATAATGCTGCACAACGATATCATAATATTGAACTGTAAAGAGAATATGGATAAAGGTAAGACTTACACTTATTTCTCAAGCTTGCCAGATATACTGAAAGACGAGTATGACTCATTGAACCCGCCGTATCATTATGTGATAAAAGGAGATGATGATACTTATTTCCGATTACCCAAATTGGTGGAAACCCTTATGCCATTACCAAGAGAAGACTTATACTATGGGTATGTAATCCCGTGTCCTAGTATGGATCCATTTGTGCATTACATGTCGGGAATGGGATATTTGGTATCATGGGATATAGTCGAGTGGATTAGAGATTCCGATATTCCAAAAAAACATTTGGTAGGACCTGAAGATAAAGTTTTTGGAGATTGGTTACGAGAGGGAAGGCGTGCGAAGAATAGGTATAATGCAAAGTGGTCTATGTATAATTATCCCGAACCACCAACAAGGTGTACACACGAGCTTTGGCCAGACACGGTGGCGGTTCACCTGTTGAAGACTCAAGAGAAGTGGATTCGGACATTGGAGTATTTCAATGCTACTCGAGATTTAAAACCTTCAAAACTGTACCATATATGATATACTTTAGTTGATGAGACTGATATGATATACGACATTCTAACCTTTCATTGCTGGATTTAGTTATGTAAGCAATAATGTTCTATTTTTGTGGATAATGTACGATTCTTTTGTTCTACAATTACTATCGATATATCGCTATGTTTTAACAAAAATGTGGTCACAATGTGTATAAACTAATAATAGAAGTAAAGGTAATCAAGATAAAGAAAATAATAAAAACATGATCATGGATTATTAAAGCTGAAAAGTATGATTCATCGGACAACTTTTTATGTCCCGTCACAATCTAACATACAATAGCATGCCATTACAAGAACATGAATGTTAACAAAATTGGGTTAAATTTCCCCCCAGAAAAAGAAAAAGAAAATCAAATCAATATACCCTTTAAATGTAAGAATGTCTTAAAATGATTCAATGTCTTACCGACTGTGCGGCTTCTAACAAAGATTAACCCCAAAACCATATCAAGGCTGGAGAGCTAGTGCAAGACCCCATTTGGGGGCTACTTCAGTTTTCTTCGTGTCATATTCTGCAGAAAAGGTTACCAATGACTTTGGTCGCCATTCTCGTTGGCATACCATTGCCACCTTCCCGTTATCTGAAAACTTGGTTTTCACGGTGTTGTAACGATCAAGAACATGAGCACTTCCAATTGTAAAACTATTTTCTAATGTGGATAATCGGTGTGTCATCTCAGCAACGACTTGAGTATTGTTTGAGGCATCCAGAGAGTGTACATATGATGCTTTCAATGTTTGCCCTTTATCCATCCTGCATTTGTCAAATCATGGTTACGCCTAATAGCAAAAATAACCAATCGTATAAACTTATTTAAGCTGAAGTTAATTTGCTAAATAGGTTCTTTTTCATCTCTAGCTACTTCGAAGTTAAAACTGCCAATTTACCAACTCTCTTGAATACCAATTAACTAATGAGTTTGATTTTGGTCTAAAAAGTTGATTCAATTTGCTTCTACGTATGGCTACTTAGGATTTTTTTTTTTCAGAAACTGTCGGACCAATTTCTTCACAGAAGAGGTCATTCATTATCCATGTAACGGGGGAAGTGAAAACCAGACGGAGTTTACTAGAGATTATGGAACTTAGTAAAGAAGAACTGAGGTTAGATATACATACAGAATAAGAGCAGCAGAAAGGTCAGGTCTGTTAAAACTTATGCCAGCAGTGTACTTGGAGAAAGAAGCAGAAGCGGTATCAAATCCAACTTCACCACCGATAAGTACATCCTTGTGGCCAACTGTTGCAGCAACATTTAATAGTGGGGACGGGTTCAGCCCTATACTAGAATCAATGGCAACTCGAGGATGAAGATACTGAACATCAAGCTGTGAAAAAATGACAACCGTTAATAATTTTATAGAGATATATGAATATATATATTGACCATCGACTTGGGTCAAAACAATGTTCCAATTTATCAGCAACAAAAACATAAACAGATCATATTGAATTTTACACTTGAAAATCAAAATCACTGACCTTTCCGGACTTGTGATCAGGAACATCGAAGCTTAATACTGCTTTCGTAAATGGCATTACTTCATGAACAGTTACTTTTGTTGACACCTGCATACAAAATGAAGAAAACTTGAAAATGTTTAACAAAGCATGTAATAAGCAGTTAAAATCTTAGGGCATAATATGCCTCAATAATTGGAGAAGACATGTAGGGATTGCAGATTATGGCCAAGACATTACCGAAACTTTCTGCCTGCACAAATTTGTTAGCAAAATTTTGGTCGTAAAAAGCATTTACATTACTGCAAAAAAAAAATTATCAGAAACCATACAAAGAGAATCGTGGGACTTGAGCAAAATCCTCAGTTCTTACATTGGAATATGTATCAACTTTCACATCTACGACAGTCCTGTCACTCTTGTACTGAGCACTTATATCCCCAAGAAAAATTTGACCCTTTTGCAAACCGCTAGCTTTCAGTCCCTGCAAGAAATAATGCAATTAATAAAAAGAACATTGTTAATGAAACATAATTTAAATGCCCATACCATGGGAGTTGGTCCTCCTGGAACTGATAGTACAAGTTTCGTGTCATACTCATAATGTTTGAACAGCAGATCTGTGCATTAGCAAGAGCATAAGTGAGATTCATTTTTAACCTAGAGCAAATTGTAACAAATCTAGCACCTCTATATATAGGCCTAGATACTAAATCAGACACCATTTTGTACAGATACACGAGATTTGATATTAGACAAAATGAAAAGAAAAACATAGGTGACTAAATTAGTAATTGAAGTCAATAAATGTCACCTTTTGCCCTTAAAAACACCGTACACATAAAGAATAAGAGAATTGTAAGTGCAAACATCGAAGTGAAATGAGTGAGCATATTAAGAGCAAGGTGAGATTTACAAATTCTAGTCAAAGTGCACACAAATCACCTCTAATAAGATGCAAGGGGTCTATAGAAAGCGTAAAAATCAATCTTTACTGCAATTTTAGGTTCAAAACATAATCTATAAAAGCAGAATGTTCAGTAAAGTTCACATTGATAACCCTCCTGTAAGTTCAGCCTAGATGGAGGAAAAGGTTTGATAAAGCTGACATATATTAATAGGAACTTTAGAAAAAGGCTAAATAAGAGTCTACCGTTTAACAATTCTATGTCCATTGTTTTGACCATCATATGGGGCCACATTAACCAATATAGCTAAGCAACAAGACAAGTGAAACGGAACTCTTGAAAAGCCTAACATCCCCACTTCTTAATGTTGTATACCAACAATAACAGTATTAACTACCAACTAAAAAAGACATGTTAAATAGAAGTGGAAATACAAATCTTTTTTTCTAAAAGTAGTTTCATACTCCGATATATAATTAATAATTTATTGATTCAGCGGAGGAAACTGTGAAATTTTTCTTTATGGAAGATTAACAAATATGACATGAGTAGTAGCAGTATATATCAAAGATAATAGAGAGGTTATGATCCATCTAGGATCACAACTCCTTTCACTGTGCGAGTTGGGTTTTCAACAAGTCTAAATGTAGAACTTCTGAGAAAATGTTAACAATTACAATTTAGATCCCAAAGGTTTTTTAGAAATTAGAAACCAAGCCTATAACAATTCGAATAAACTTTATTCTTGTAGAAAAGTTGGATCATATTAAACATCAAGCAAAGTCTAAAACTCAAAGACAAAAGCGCAGCCTTAAGAGGTGTAGCAAGCATCATGAACTTTTCAGGAATTATAAATAAGGTGAAAAGAAAGATCACTGAAATATAATTTTTTCAACTTTAACCCATTAAAAATGTCTTTTAAAGTTAAAAATAAATAGATGTCCCAAAGGTCAAATTTTGACAATTTGATGAATCCATCACAGACGTCGACAAACACCTCTAACAAACGTCCCCCATGGGCCCTTCTGATGGCTATGGATTTAATAAGTTAAGATTAGGTAACTCATGGACCTCAATTCAAAATTTTCAACCCAATTCCTTAAAGGGGAAATAAATCTTAAGTAGTGATTGGGCAGCAGACATAGAACAACGAGTCTTAACCACACTAAGCTTATGATTTCAACCTATTTACACCCTTGTACCTTAACTTACATATCCATACCACACGTGGAAGATTACACGATCATGGTTGAGTACAGGCAACAGAGATTAAAGAGCATGGCAAAAGATATGCAGAGATTAGAGAGCATGGCAAAAAAGTTTCATAAAAACAACTGATGTTACAAAACCAAAGAAAGATGAGTAAATGAATGATGGATCAAGTATTCTGTAAGTTCTATTAAAGTTAAAACCAATTGACGACAGAGCGTGTAAATTTTTTTTGTGAAATCACAACTACCACATCGTAAACTAGTCCATAACATCATAGATAAATAGTATAAAACGAAGTCTTACCTTTTGCTCGTTTGCCAATATCTGAAAAGGGTGCTGGACCATTTCCCATTGTGAATCCGGATTCAGGTTACTACTCCCCGCTAATCACACAGCCTAATAGTCATATCAAATGTCAATACATCATCACATAAATATTACAGAAAATACAAGACATGGTACAAATGAACTGTCAAGAAATCATTTAACCTTACAACTTACTAGAAAAAATAAAATTAAAATCAGGCAATGCAAAAAGGCATGCTATTATTGCCACGTAAAATAACTCCATCCATGGATGAAAACAACATTAGTATTGAGGCGTACAACAACAATTACCACCATCCAGTAAACAAGTTAATATCCCCTATAAACGATTTGCATGTCCCAACAAATTTGGTTCCAACGTATCAAGGCGATCCCAAGGGTCCCACAAGATAAGGTGTGAGGATAGTCATCTGTAGGGAAATGAGGCTACTAACATATGAAAATAGATGCCTGTGTCGGGTGAATAGGTTAAGCAATTAAGCATTTTAAAAAGTACTGAAATATAGTAGCAACACACAGATTAGTGTGCAGGATTGTAAACAGATATCAGAATAGTTCATGTAACTCTAATGTAGCCTAACTATAAACAAACCAATAAAATTAAACATACAACAAGAACAAGCATTGAGAGGAGGACGTCAGAATAAGAAAATAACTAGAAAAAACTAAAAAACCAACAAGTCAACTGAAAACTATCTTAGAGTAATATAAGCATCATGTCCTAAGTTCAGCTGAGTCATATTCATATTACTTTTCCTAATAATAATAATAAATCGTAAACGGTAAACCTAACATGTCTTGGCTAGACTACTCTAACTCAAGTATCCTTTCTTCATATATAAATCAAGACGCATTGCATATTAAATGATATTAAATAAATAGAAACGCTGCGCATCATGTATACCGTTTGTAACCAATTTATACTTTATGAGAAGACGATAAAAGTTTGATATCGGAATATACGCATACTAAAATGCTGTTAAAGATACAATAATTTGCATTTTCTTTCTTTCAAAACCCTAAAACTTATTAAACTAACAATATTACCGAAAATAATCGACAGCTAAACATTCATTATCAATATCATCATCCTCGTAACAGTAGTTAGAAAATTTACAATTTTAATTTCAACACACACACAAAGAAACCCGCAATAATTTTACGAAATTGAAACTAGTTCAAATCAAATCGTAACAAGTGATTTAAGTAGACCGGATTATCAGAAAATTAACAAAAAGATTATACAGCTAATTAAATTGCAGTCTTATTGATGAATTGTAGGATAGGAATGCATACTTACATATACGACTGATCGTGATGCGCGGAGCAGTATGTTGAAATTAGGGTTTTTTTGTATTCTATTGACCTTTTATATTTATTTGAGATTCTTGGCGGTCTTGGCTAAGTGTGCACCAGCGTCCAGATCGATTCCTTATTCACGGATTAATGTCCTATTTCTTAGAAAATGCACTTTTATTTTATTTTAAAACTGTTTATTTGAATTGTAGTTTTCGTTTCTATGGTTTTGTTTTGAAAGTGTATATATCGTCCATATAACACTCTTTTATGTGGAATGCTCCCATGTCAGGGATATTTATACACTTAACAAGTCTAACAATTTGCATAAACAGTCATTGACGATATAAAGATTTTCTCACACGGATATATATCACTTTCAAACCGATGGGGCGAAAACTACTATTTGAGTAAACCGTCAAGGACTATTTATGCACTCTAACCTTTTTTAAATAAACTTCGTATTACAGTTAATGTTAATATATGAAAATAGTAGAACGAACAATACCGATATGTGATAATTTATAAATGGTACAAAACGTACATGTATCTATAAAAGAAAGTACATATAAGTGAAAATGTTCTTATACATTTGTATGACGAAAATATCACTTTTAAATAATTACAAATTCGATAGTTACTAGTTTACAAGTATTTGCTAAAAATTATAATTCGATTAGGCATATGTGATATCAAATATACCATTTAGCTATCAAGATAAGTCACTTAGCTTCCAAGAGTAAAAGGTTTCTAAAAAGAGAAGATGAAAAAAATCCAATGGATTTAAAATTTATTTTTCGGTAAATCGATTACGAAATTTTTTTCTAGAACCCCTTCTATGCGAAAATGCTCCATTTTCATAAGATTTCAACTCTTTTTTGTATCCCATTTGAATCTAGCATATCTAACTGAATAAGATTTCTCGTAGATCTATCCCATTCTACGGATTAAAGAAAAGAAGTTAAAAAGAAAAATGAGTTTAAAACATACTTGCATTTAATATGTATAAATGTGTTTAGGCTACACATTATATCATCTTTAATATATAATAAAGAGAGCCCTTAAATGACACATGGCAAAGTAAGGTCCCTTAGATGAGTTAACTCTTTTGATATCAGCCGTTAGATCAGATTGATGATGTTATCAAAGATTTTTTTCATTTTACACCCTTTTACAATATATAATTACATTCTTTTTTTCATTCCATCTCTACTAAAAAAAATATAATTATAATTTATTTATAGAATCGTTCAATTTGGATAATGGTTTACCTTATTGTTATTCTAAAATCTCCTAATACAAAATATCAAAACATGTGTATAAAAGTAAATGTGTTATAAGTTATTATAATTATAAACAACATGTGCAGAAATGTAAAAATATATATCTATTATACGTATAACATTATTTTTTCATAATAAATTAAAATTTACATAAACATAAATTCCGATTCAATTTTTATTTTTTTACCGCCGCTACCGCGGGACAATAATCTAGTTTAAGTATAATGTATGTAAGACATTCAGTTTCGGGTTATGTTAGAATCATGGATAACCATTAATCATTCATATCCAATTTACTAATATCTATATCTATATTCATTAACATTTTTAAGATCGTCTATTTACACTTATGATGGATCAGATGGGTGAATATCCGTCGGGTCCGATGGAGATTGCAATTCATATACCACACTATAATTCATACATATATCCCTTATTATATTCGAACCTAAAACATTTAGATTGGTAGACCACTCATATACCGTTATGCTAAAAATGCTTTGGTAGGTGGGGCTTTTTTTTTTGGTCAAATCGTGTAAGGGAACATAGTTTTAAGACGAACCGGTTATAGATAAGACATAATTTAGTTCCATATTCGTGTATTAAACTTATTTTTAAAGACGGGGAAACAGAACTTTAAATTAAAATTAAATATAAGATACAATTTGGAAAATAAACTAGAAACAACCTAAAAGGATTAGAGATCAATTACAATCAAAAGAAAGTGATTGCTAGCCATCCCATGAGAAAGAAAACTAAATGCAACTACATATTAGCTGAAGCTAGCTGAAACATACTACTACCACCTAAATTTGGACTCTTAGAATCCAAAATACGAAACGATCA
>CAJVGC010000591.1:31727121-31750321 GCA_910822075.1 Senecio squalidus | reverse complement strand
AGGTTAAAAGATTAGGGATAGAAATGAAATCGATTAGAAAAGGGCGTAAGGTAGGTCGAAGACTGGAAAACAGACTAAAACTTACCCCTCACGTGTTTAACACGTGGGACAGACTAACGGTCAGAAAATTAACGAACTGTTGAAATTAGGGACGAAATGAGTAATTAGTTTGAACAATGTGACGATATATGCCAACTTTTCCAGTTTAGGGACGAAATCCGTAATTGCATATAAACCTTAGGGAACGATCTATATAATTTACTCTTTTAAAAAAAGTAGAGTAAATTACACCGTCGGTCCCTATGTTTGTACCCAAATCACTAGTTTGAGGCTTTTTTTTGAAATAATTACACCACACGTCCCCATTGTTGTAATTCTGCTTACGTCGGTAGTCCATTTTTGACAATTTCCAACTGAAAAGACCGAAAAAAATTTAATCTATTTTTTAATTTCTTTTAACATTTAATATAATAAAACTTTTTAATCCTCTCTTCTCTCATCTCTCTTCCCCCCTCTCTCTCTTATACACCTCTCCACCAATCTCACAACAATTTAAGCAATTCAAAGCAATCGCTTCCAAACTAATTGAATTCGGATTAAGTCCTATTAAAACAAGCTCCTGAAGATTTGCACTATGTTTAGCAATTGCAATCAAAGCCTCATTACCATCCTATTTGTTTTCCAACCGTCAATATGAAGTTTCTCAACGACTTACAACGTCCAGCAATCGAAACAACACCATCATTCGTACAATCGGAGTCTTAACTATATGCAATATTTCCAATTTAGAACAATTAGACAACGCGGAAAGACCTACATCACTCACCTGAAGCCTCTCCAAATGAATTTCAACAATAGAATTATCCGAAACCGCTATCGATTCCAACAACCTATCCCAATCACCTAAACAACGAAGCAGCTTCAAAGTACAAGATACACACGAAAACTTCTTCAAATCCTTACAATTTCGACCTAACTCCGCCATACCTAATTCCGTAATTTCACGGCAGCCACGCAGTTTAAGGCGCGTGAGTTTGGGACACCGTAGAGATATTAAAATCAATCCGTTATCATCTATGCTAATAGATCTACGGTTACATCATAGAGAAAGTTTTGTAACCGAATCAAAGCGTGAAAAAATGGACGGAATAAAGGTAATGATTTCCGATTGAGCTGTGAGAGCGAGACGGTGACGGCTCTGTCCTTCGACTAGCAGCCATCGGCGTGAGACAAGTGAGCAACGTTTCCGGTCAGCGGAGGTAAGGAATTGGAAAACTATAGCTAAACAATCATCGGGGATTTCAGATGTGTCATCGATGTATGACGAAATGATTAAATCTGAGAAATTAAACTCCGATCGAGAAGGGTTGTGAGATTGGTGGAGGTGTTTAAGAGAGAGAGGGGGGAAGAGAGATGAGAGAAGAGAGAGAATAAATTTTTTTATTATATTAAATGTTAAAAGAAATTAGAAAATAGATTAAAATTTTTAGAAAAGGGTATTTCGGTCTTTTCAGTTGGAAATTGTCAAAAATGGACTACCGACGTAACAGAATTACAACAATGGGGACGTGTGGTGTAATTATTTCAAAAAAAAACCTCAAACTAGTGATTTGGGTACAAACATAGGGACCAACGGTGTAATTTACTCTAAAAAATATGAAAAGTTTGGGCCCAATTGTGGGTCAAGATGACAATTGTTCGGCTTCAAGGGGTCAAGCCAGCTATGATGCATATTTTGGGCCTTATATGGTCTTATGATTCAACTCCTGTCTAAACTCATTCCCACTTTAGAACCATATAATTAATCAAAATTTATTATTTCGAGCTAAAATACGAATAGAATTAAAAAAAATATAATAACAGTTAAAGATATTTTCAGATGCACAACTGATATTTATTCGTCAAAAGTTCTGTATTTGAATAATTATCAGAAAATATATTTAAACTTCATGACCATAGATTATTTCAATAATTCCCTTCTTATGTTTCTCAAGAACGATATATATTTAAAGAACAAATATATAACTTACTTCTAAAATTTTTAAAGTATTACATCATAAGTAAGTTTTTTTATATTAAGGTTTATTTTTTCCCTCTTTGTAGCGGAGTAACCGCTAGCAAAAGCAATTAAAAAACTAAAATAACAATAGTCTAAAGTAAAAGGTTAAAATGTAAGATATAATATTTAATAGTTAAAAATGAAAATACTTAGTAAATACTTTTTTTTTGTGAGAAAACATTATTTACAACTTTGATAATTGATATTGTATTAAAGTATAATATAATAAAGGGTCATGTTATTGTAACCCCATACCTTACATGCCCAAAACATCTTACCTCCCTATCTTGTCATATCCTATCAATTTTAAATTAAAGATAATTTTTCTTCAATTTTAATATCCTACCATTTTCTTGTTAATTTTTTATTAATAAATATATTATAATTAATATTAATATTTAGGATATAAAATATTTATATAAAAAAAATTATAATTTTTTTTTAATTAATATTAATATTTAGAATATAAAAATGTTTAATAAAAATATTTATAAAAATGTTTTTATAAAAATAGTATTTAGGATATTAAAATGTTTTTATAAAAATATTTTAATTAATATTAATATGTAGGATATAAAAATGTTTAATAAAAATATTTATAAAAATGTTTTTATAAAAATAGTATATAGGATATTAAAATGGTTTTATAAAAATATTTTAATTAATATTAATATTTAGGATATAAAAATGTTTAATAAAATATTTATAAAAATACTTTATAGAAATAGTATTAGGATATAAAATGTTTTTATAAGAATATATACATAAATATTTATATAAAAATGTATTTATAAAAATATTTATATAAATATTTATATAAAATGTGTTAATGGTTTAATTAAATGTGTTAATAGTTTAATTAAAATGTTTTGATCATTTTTTATTTAATTTTTATAGATTTTCAATACGTACAATAAATTAACTGATAGGGCGCAAAATATAGCTCCAAACCTAGGTTTTGTTATTGTTAAGCGAAGAACCAAACAAAAGAACGGATATACACATAAGATCGAGTATATTTGTGAAAAGGGTGGGCACAAATTCGACAAGATTTGTTGCAAGCTATAAATCTTAATAGGGATTTTTACACCAATATGATTGTTTTTATTATACTTAATATGTGAAAAATAGAATACGAATGTTGCATTTTAATACACAATTTATTTTTTCGTTAAATTATGTATAATGTTTGTTATTTTACGATATTTGAAAAATTATAAAAAACGACAACAAAAAGACAAAAAAAGACAAAAAATCAAAAAAAAAAAGTCACATCTATGACACATGTGTGTAATAGATGTAACATAAAGTGGAAGAGGGAGTTATTTCATTTTAATCATTTTACTTTAAATAATTTAATCCCTATTTTTAATAGTATTAATTAAATAAAACTAATTAACCTTTCTACTTTAAATAATCTAACACTTGTATTTTAAATTAGTTCTAAAAAAATATAAAACATATTTTTTCTTCAAATACATACACATTTTAGTATAAAAAGAAACTAAAATTATTTTATTGTTTTACGGGTGTTTTGCATATAAACGGAAAACATATATTATATAAAAAAATATTCTGTTTTTTTTTTTCTTCTTTTTGTCCTATTTACCCAATATTTTTAATTTTTCTGTATATTATAAAAAGAAAAAAAAATTATTTTATTGTTTTACGAGTGTTTTCATAAAAACGGAAAACATATTATATAAAAAAAATCTTATGTTTTTTTTTCGTCCTATTTACGCAATATTTTTAGTTTTTTTTATATATTATATTTATTTTATTTTTAATAAGGTTTTTTCCGAATTACAAAGTAAATATTTTATTTAACTTCACATTTGCTAAAATAATCATTTTGCCTACATGACCAATAGTTTTCTATTATTTTTATATAAGTTATATGTTTTTTGTTAACATTATATATTTTTTGATATAATTCTTTGCATATTATGCGGGTCAATAAGCTAGTAATAAAATAAACAAATAAAATAATGTAAAGGAAATGAAGACCAAGATTCATTCATTATGAGTGATGAGTCATATGGTTTTTATATAATTAATCCGACAGTTTACAAACATGTCCATAACCAAATGCTTCAATCACCAATTTATACTTTCTATGTCACATCCATAGTTAGATCCTGTTTATATGTTCTGCCATTCTCCATGTGACCCTGAGATCTTAAATTAGTTATGGGACAACTCTTCGTTAAAAACATTTAATGACCTGAACGGAGGGAAAATGGTACATAGTTGTGTGTCGATCAACTAATAATTAATATTTGTTGTCTAAGGATCTTCTCTCATTTATTAAACTAGAAATCCTAAATATAGGTACATATCACAACTAATTTAGATATAATTTAATCAAAGTTTGTATATAGGCGGATCATAGTTCTTTTCCATGTTAGCCACATATATCACTTAACTTGATAAACGATACACTTACTTGCCCAACCACGACCTTTGTAGTGTAAAAAATTTCGAATTTGTCTTTTTCTTATATGTTAGCTTAATAGGTTATGTAAAACATCTTTATTTCATATAACTCTTAATTTTGATCATAAATCCGTCATTAATTATTTACATAACATGTTATTATTAATTTTGATCTCTAATAAGTATGTGGTCATGTAGATACTAAAGCTATGCTATAAAGTTTGCGACAATATAATAATAATTGTTTTGACCAAAAACTAGTTAAAATAATTCTGTAATCAAATCAGTTAATTGAGGTAAGGTGTTGTAATGATCTCAGAGGTGATCAAAGATAAGAAATACGTAAATAATAAATGAACACAATGGTTTACGAGGAAAACCCTTAATCCTTTTGGATTGAGGCATAAAACCTCGGGAAGGGATAATAATCCCTTGCCTTTACTTATATTATTGATAAAACGATAAAGAGTACAAAGTATGACCATAGTTGGTCGATGCTAAGTGTTTAAGCGTGGTTTTCAGTGAGTATTCGGGTGAGATTGCGTGTTTTTCTATATCGATCACTGTCTCTATATATAGACATAAATAAATAACAAATCTAGCGAAATAAGCGGGATCCTCCCAGTTTCGAGATATGCGGGATCTTCACCAGATTATTTCTCCAACGTTCTTATCAAGTCTCCCATGCTTGACTTTGTCTTTAACGGTCATATTAGGTGATCCCAATACCTGCTAAGATAATAGCATAATATACAAGTATGTAATAAATAAAATTAATGATCATGAACCTGTTAGTGATCCGTGATCACGAAGACTGTTGAGATCCATGATCATGAATTTTCATACAATTATCATGACCCATGATCATAGACGAAAATTCTACCCATAACAATAATCATATAATTATTCAAAGGATTTGAATGATTCACATATCCTATTTTAATGTTGGATTTATGTGTGTGATAAAGGTTCATAATCTAGATATAATATTGGTTCATGTTTGGATATTTTCAAATTAAAGTATTTCAATCTTATATGCTTTGAGTATCATAAAATCTACAACATGAAAATACACAAATTTCTCTTTTGAGTCTAACCACAAGATTCAAAAGCAATAGAATTAAATATGTGTCTTATGTGTTTGTCAAATGAAACCTAAAATTGCTTATCATAATTCATAACACACCAAAACTGAATTCGGAGATTAACGCGGTTGAGAGTGTTTTGGTCATGACCGATCATTTTCTTGGAAAGCCTAAAGCTTTATTAAAACAAAAAGTACAACCATAAAATCATACCGAACCATAAAATCATAACAAACCATTTGGGAGGGAAAACATTAAATTCGAATAAAACAAATGTATAAAAACGTTTTGTGTTGGGCTAGGGGTGTAAACGAGACGAGACAACTCGAGAGCTATTCGAGATCGACTCGCAAACTATTTGAAATCGACTCGATTTAATCGAGCCAAGCTTGCGAGCCTTATCGAGTTTTTGTTAAATTACAATAACCCTTTTGTATACATACAATTACTAAATTATTGTTCTTATACAAGGTAATATGTCTATGAAGCGAGTCGAGTCGAGTTTATATAACGATTATTTATCGAGCTCGAGCTTCAAACGTATAAACAATCGAGCTCGAGTTGAGTTTTGGTAATCGAGTCGAGCTCGAGTCGAGTTTTGGTAATCGAGACGAGCTCGAGCATGAAATTTAAAGCTCGGTCGAGCTCGAGTTTATGCAACTGAGTCGAGTTCGAGCTTGACAATACTCGGCTCGACTCGTTTATACCTCTAGTTTGGGTGTACAAGGCTGCTATTTTATTGTCGGTATTAAGTTAGCTCAATTGAGTGTTCACCTTACACATTAAAAACGCAAAAGTAAACTAAACTTAATAACTCATTGTTTTTTTTAATATATCCACTCAAATGAGTGGATATACTAAAAAGCTACATGTATTTAACTCGTAAGCTCTCTAGAAATTTATATATATTGGTTCACGATTATTTATAAGGTTTACACATATTTTAATGGGTGGTGGTGTAAGCAAACAAGGCATCCTAGTATGTTTCAAACATATCATATGTCCATCATATTTGTAGTGGAATCTTGTTTGCTAATTTACAGACAAAAATGAAAAAACATGAATAAATAATTAAATAAGTTGCACCTCAACATGCTTTTATTCTCAACCCAATTTCTACCTGATTTAGAAAAATTAATTCAAGATGTGAAGGTCGATTTATTCATATATAATAAAACTCATAGCGATGCCATGCCTGATCCAATTGCCAATATTGGCTCTTTGATCTGATTCAACCCATCATAATAAGTGCAAACATCCATACTCTTATATATTTAGTGTTTCTTATTCAAGTCTTTTGGATTCCATTTAATCATTATAAATCATAATATTTTATTGAATATTTTTAACTGTAAATGAAGGGAATGTTCTACGAACAGTTCATGAACCGTTTGACGGGAGTTTGTTTATATTTGTTAATTTATTAAACGAACGAACACGAACACAATTTTTTGTTCGTTTAACTAAACGAACAAACTTCCATTTACGTTCGTTTATGTTTGTTCATTTATGTTCGTTTAAATATGTTCGTGAACGTTCGTTTATGTTCGTGTATATACAATTATCATGGATAACTATATAATATAAACATAAATCAAGATATTAAAATATTTTTTTTCTTTGGTTAATATTCAATTACTGAACTAAATATTGATAATTAAATAATTGTAAGTGTAAAATGATTTATATTCAAAATTTTAGAATATTTGGATAACTATTTTCATATTTTATGTAATTCTTATATGTTTGTTCGTTTATGTTCGTTTATTTTTCGGTTATGTTTGTTTTATTGTTCGTTTGTGTCCGTTTAGCACTTAAATGAATGAACACACACAGACACGAACAAGATTATTTTTAAACGAACGAACACGAACATGAAAATCTGTTCGTTTAACTATTCGTGTTCGTTTGTTTGTCTGCTTAAAATTAAACGAACAAACACGAACAAGCATCATTTGTGTTCGTTCGGTTCATTTACAACCCTAGTTTTTGGTTATACTAATAACAAGGAATCACATTAAAAGAAGAAACAAACTCCTTATATGTTTTTGTCTTTCTAGGAAAGAAGAAGAAAAAAAAAAAAAAAAAAAAAAAAAAAAAAAAAAAAAAAAAGAAGCCAGTTCTACAAAATGGATTTTGTCACTCTATAAAATCGTATTTGAAGGAACAAAATTTAAATAGTTTTTTCTAATTTTTTATCTTGGTGCATATGATTAATGTATTTAGTAAACTAAATGTTTCCATCTAAAATAATCTAATATACATTTATGAAAACTTTGAGTTTATTAAATTGATTTTTTTTGTCTTAAAGGAAAAGTCTAAATTTAATACCTTCTATATATGGCAAAATGCCAAAAAGTTAATATAAAATACACATTTTGACATTTGAGGATATGTAAAAAAAATTAGAACCATACACTACTACACAAAAGCTTATAGAGATCACCTTATAGAGATCGGTTATCAAATAAACCACTCTCTATAAAAGAAACTCTTGTATTTTTAAAAAATAGAAAACTATAAAGAATGGTTTTATAACAAAAAATGATCTTTATTATAGTAATAGAAGGAGATCGGTTTATTTAATGGAAAAACCAATGTCTAAAATAACTAAGGAAATCAGTTTTCAAAAAAATAACCATTCTCCTTATATTTAGTCATAAATATCGGTTTTAGAGAAATAAAACCACTCTCCTTATGTTTCTAAGAAAAAAAATTGATTCTAAACAACCTAGCCGAATATTAGGTAGCTAGTTGGATTTTATCTTATTGACTTTGGTTAACTATATCTGAATATATATATGACTTACATTTCTCGTTCATATAAACTCTAAAAGGCAAAGATAAACACCATAATTGATCTGAAAAAAGCTCAATGGCCATGTACGTTTCTTTTATCTTCATATATTATTAAAGGTATCTAATACTATCAAACAATTATGTCATTATCATATATCTATTGTATAGATCTAAATATATTAGTTTTCAAGTAGACATAAAACATGAACTTTTATATATATATATATATATATATATATATATATATATATATATATATATATATATATATATATATATAGGGACTGATTCATGCGAGAACTCTTATTTCTGCGAAAACTGCGAGAACTCTTAAAAAAAGTGTCAATTAACATGTAATTATCTCTATTGACATGTAAAAACCATTGAATGATAATAATCTAGTAAAAATAGAAATGAAAAATTAAAAAAAGTTGTATGAAATCACGCGTATTTAGAAATGTTCACATGTGAACGTTTTTTTTCAAAAAATGAGTTCATATATGAACGGAAATTTTTTACGTTATTTTATATGATTTTTTTTTAGTTTTTTACGTTTATATTTACTTGATTATTAATCTTCAAAAGAGTTTGCATGTGAATGAACAAAGTGAAACGTGATTTAACACTATTTGTGAGAGTTCTCGCAGTTCTCGCAAAAAAAAGAGTTCTCGCATGAACCATTCACTATATATATATATATATATATATATATATATATATATATATATATATATATATATATATGTATATATATATATATATATATATATATATATATATATATATATATATATATATATATATATATATATATATATATATATATATATATATATATAAAAGAGAAGCATGAAATTCCACTTGTAAAAGCTACGACCCTTGGGGGTGTTTGTTTGGGCTTATATAAGAAGCTTATTGCTTATTAACATTTCGGCTTATGTTTCATAAGTCCGGATTTTCCGGCTTATGTAATCATTTATGAGCTTATTATTGTTTATTATGTCATAATACACAGTAATAAGCCCATAAAATGTTATATAAGCCGGAAAATACGAGTTTATAAAACATAAATAAGTTATAAGCTACTTATATAACCGGCTTATGAGCGTATGTAATTTTTCATAAGCTCATAATCCCATTTTTTCAGCTTAGGAGCTTATCAAGTTGAGCTTAAGAATTTAAATAAGCTATAAGCTCAACTTAATAAGCTCATAAGCCGGAAAAATGAGTTTATGAACTTATAAAAATTACATAAGCTCATAAGCCCGTTTAATAAGCCGAAACAAACACCCCTTTATATAAGCCCAAACAAACACCGGGTTTCAAAACTGATTTGAGTCTATTGGATAAAAAATCTTACGTTATCTTATATCACCAACGAATTCCCTTTAGGTTTTCTTTTTAACACAGCTCAAACTTTTTTTAACACAGCTCAAAAACTTGTGATTCTTCACACCGATTTCAGATTTTTTCGTCAATCATATAATTGATTGAAAGCCATATATGGTGTATAATTCTCCACTTTTCAATTTCACTATATTCGATTTCGTCTAAAGGTATTCTAATACTTCTGTTTCTATTTTTGGATTCTCTTCTTATTTAATTTCTATTGAAATAGTATTTAATCTGCTTCCGATCGACAATAGAATGATTTCAATTTACAAGATTTGTTATGCTTATACTTTTAATTTGCTTACAATAGAATGATAGATTAACAGGGAACTTGTGAGTGAATTCTAAGAAACATTTGAGAGTAATATTTGATTGATTAACACGGAATTTTAGTACTCTGTTTCTTTTACAATGTATTTTGCTTCTTCTTTTTTTGTTAGTTATGACACGTTTTTCATCTGTCATAGTTTCCTGGTCATCAGGGGCACCAGCAGGAAGCCACAATTCTCGTATCTTACTTAACTCTTTATCTGTTTTACTCCTTTTAGACCGGCCCTGTTCAGTACATCCAGAACAGAATGAAAGTAAAAACTCCAATGATAACGGAAATATAATAAATGAGACATTTTAAGAAACAGAAAAGATCAACAAATATTTAATAGAACACTTACAATAAATAATTTATGCTCGAGTTTCTTAACAACTCTAGTTATCTTTGTGTTGGATGCTTCTTTTATCATCAAATCGTGTTCTTCACTTGTTTTTTCCCTTCCCCATTGTGCTTCAGCCTCATAAAACTCGGCCAGACTTCCTTCAAGATCCATTTTCAACATTTGTAGGAGCAGCTGCTTCTACTACTGCTGCATTCCGCACCTTTTCTTCTGCATCTTGTATCTCCTTTGACATTTCGTGTCTTTTTGCTAAAGCAGTACCCACACTCGTAGGAACAAAATCTTTACCACGGTAAATAACTATGTAATATTTGTTTCTCAGAAGAAGAACACCTGTTAGTTTCTGCATTATTTGATAAAATTTAACATCAATATAAACCCATTTGACCCGTTTCTATTTTAGTCAAATCTTTCAACTTAACCTTTATGCCCCGTTAGATATATATATATATATATATATATATATATATATATATATATATATATATAAAGATTTGTCTTGTTAATCTTAATGGTTTCTTAATTTTTTTTATAGGTGTGTGAAGACTTTGTTTTAGCAAAGGAGATACACCAGTAGCTATTCATTCAAGTAAGATATTATGCTAAAACGTTCTAAGTAAACTAATTTCGAACATATATATATATATATATATATATATATATATATATATATATATATATATATATATATATATATATATATATATATATATATATATATATATATATATATATATATATTTATATATATATATATCTTTGAATCATTCATGCATTTAGTGTAACTTAATTACAACCATAAGCCTTAGTTAATACCCGTCCAAAATTAATCTAATAGAGATTAATTTCGGATTGTCCCCATTTTGGGACTGCTTTTTGAATACTTTGTCTTATTTAGGATGTAAATGTGTATTAGTAGAATGAGTATTCTTTAAGGAAAATCGACACCATTTTCCCTTTTACTCCTACGAGTTTGTGTTTTATGCGCATACTTGGGGAGTTAAGGGGAAATGCTGTCGATTTTTTCTTAAATAATACTTAATCTACTAATATGCATTTGCATATAAGACAAAGTATTCAAAAAGTGGGTTAGGATAACTTCCAACCACACCCGCACATAATTATGTCATGCATGCATCTTATTAAACTTATATTTTGTTTATGTTTCAGATGGATCGTGGTCAATGGATGTACAATATTAGTCGTGCTACTCCCGAATACGTTAGAGAGTTATCTAGTTTTATAAAAGTTGCCGAGGATCATCGAGAGAACACACGAGCAACATTAATTTCTTGTCCTTGCAATAATTGTAAAAATAATAAGTCATTTACTGATTCGAATGTGATCACAGATCATTTGTTAAGAAAGGGGTTTACTAATCTTTATACTCGTTGGACATATCATGGTGAATCAGTTGTTTTTAGTAACCCGGATCTTCATAGTAGTCCAAATGGTTCACACAATAATGACGATGACAACGATGATTCTAACAATAACGCTCCTAATAATTTTGATGAAATGATACATAACATGGAGGATAATGATCCAGAAATGGATATGGATAAACTACAACAATTGTTTATTGATTCTGAAAAACCGTTGTATACAGGTTGTACAAAATTTACTAAACTAGACGTAGTGTTGAAATTGTTGAACTTAAAAGCAAACAATGGTTGGAGTGATAAAAGTTTCACTAGCCTATTAGAGTTATTGCATGAAATGCTCCCTAGCGATAATGAGTTGCCTCTTTCATTATATCAAGCGAAAAAAATCATGTGTCCGATGGGATTGGAAGTAAAAAGAACACCTGCATGTCCAAATGATTGTATATTATATAGAAATACTTACGAGCACGTTCATGTATGTCCTGTATGTGGTACATCAAGGTATAAGCAGAAAAATCTAACGGAATTTAACGATGATGTGACAAAGAATGGCCCCCCCGCTAAACTATTATGGTATTTACCTATCATACCTAGATTGAAACAACTATTTGCAAACACAAAAAATGCAAAATTTATGCGTTGGCACGCAGAAGAGCGTAAAAATGATGGGAAAATGAGGCATGTGGCTGATTCTCCTCAATGGAAGAATATCGATAGCAATTTTAAAGAATTTGGATCTGAGATTAGAAATATACGTTTTGGACTTAGTTCAGACGGTATTAATCCGTTTGGAAACATGAGCAGTCGTCATAGCACTTGGCCAGTTCTTTTATGCATATACAATCTTCCTCCCTGGTTATGCATGAAACGGAAATATATTATGATGTCATTGTTGATTCAAGGTCCGAAACAACCTGGAAACGATATAGATGTGTACTTGGAACCTTTAATTGAGGACATGAAAACATTGTGGAGTCGGGGCGTCGAAGTGTATGATGCGTACAAGAAAGAACGCTTCCAACTATTTGCCATGATATATTGTACCATAAGTGATTTTCCAGCGTATGCTAACTTGTCAGGATACGGTACAAAAGGAGCGAAAGCGTGTCCAGTTTGTAAAGAAAACACTCATTCACAGTGGTTGACTAACTGCAAGAAAACTGTTTATATGGGACACCGAAGATCACTTCCACAGTCACACCAGTACCGTAGGAATAAAAAGTTATTTGATGGCCATACAGAGCATAGAGTGATGGTAGAACCGTTGAATGGATTTGATACACTGTCTCATCTTGCGAATTTCAACATTGTTTTTGGAAAGATGGTTAAACCTCCCCAAAACAATATTTGGAAGAAAAGGTCTATTTTTTGGGAATTACCTTATTGGAAGTATTTATATGTACGCCATTGCCTTGATGTTATGCATATTGAGAAAAACGTTTGTGAAAGCCTGATTGGCTTATTGTTGAACATTCCAGGAAAAACAAAAGATGGGGTTAACGTTCGAAATGATATGGTCTTAATGGGAATTAGAAAAGAGCTTGCTCCAGAAGAGACCGATGGTAAAAAGTTGTATCTACCAGCAGCGTGTTATACTTTGTCGAAGGCCGAGAAAACCAAATTTTGTCAATGCTTGTATGGAATTAAGGTTCCATCAGGATATTCTGCAAACATTAAAAAGTTGGTGTCTATGAAAGATCTAAAGTTGCTTGGTATGAAGTCCCACGATTGTCATGTTTTAATGACACAGATGATTCCAATTGCAATTCGTGGAATACTCCCACCTCGAGTCCGACACACTATCACAAGGTTATGTATGTTTTTTCACATGATTCATTCGAAAGTTATTGACCCTGAGAAGTTGGATGAATGGCAAAATGATATTATTCTTACACTTTGCCAACTTGAGATGTACTTTCCACCTTCTTTTTTTGATGTCATGGTGCACCTCGTATCTCATATTGTAGAAGAAATAAAAGCTTGTGGTCCAGTATTTCTACGATACATGTATCGATTCGAGAGATATATGGGTTTCCTAAAAGGATATGTAAGGAACCGTTCTCGACCATAGGGTAGTATTATTGAAGGGTATGCCTCAGAGGAGGTAATTGATTTTTGTACAGATTATTTAGAAGGTGTCCCAAATATTGGCATTCCGCAATCTCGACACGAGGGTAGACTTGAAGGGAAAGGGACCATTGGGCGCAAAGATGTCACTCCAAACAACAACGTTTTAGAACAAGCACATTTTACAGTTTTGCAAAATATGACATGTGTTGCACCTTACATACATGAGCATATGTCCTTTTTGGAAAATAATAACCGTCACCGAGACAAGGATTGGTTGGAACGAGAGCATATTAGAACATTTTCACAGTGGTTGAGAGATGAAGTAAGTTGTAAATATCCAAACGTTGATACAGAAGTGGTACAGTTGGCATATCGTCCACGACGTGTTTTCCAGTATCAAGGTTACGATATTAACGGATATACGTTTTACACAAAAAAACAAGATAGAAAAAGTACAATGCAAAATAGTGGAGTGACGCTAGTAGCATCGACAATGGATAAATCCAGGTCGTCAATCGAAAAACAGTCATATTATGGTGTCATAGAAGAAATTTGGGAGTTGGATTATAATTTGTTTGTTATACCACTATTCAAGTGCAAATGGGTGAATAACATAGGGGGGATCAAGTTTGAGAAAGATGGTATCACATGTGTCAATCTTTCCACAAACGGCTATTTGTCTGATCCGTTCATTTTGGCAAAACAAGCCACCCAAGTATTCTTTGTCGAGGATCCGAAAGACAAGAGATGGCACATTGTCATGCAGAGTAAACGTCGTATCATTGGTGTTGAGAATGTTGTGGATGAGGAAGAATACAACCAGTTTGACGAGATACCACCATTTTCAATCGGTATTCAATCGTCAGAAGAAGTTCTTAATGATGATACTTATTTAAGATCCGACCACAAGGAAGGACTCGAGGTTTGACAAATCACACACATCATGCCGGTAATAATAACAAAATTATTCGATTGGATATTTATAATTATATTGTTAATTTATTGTATAATAACTAATTAGTTATATGATTTGTTTTTATTTTGTTTGTGCAGGGATAACACCACACTCAGCAAGTTTAGAGAAAATAAAAGAAGACATTCAACTTTGTTTAGCTTGTTTATACATATTTGCACTCTTTGTTCATATTTTTTTTCTTCCGTTATGTTTAAAATGTTATATTTTTTTTCTTCCGTTATGTTTAACTGGGACTCTGGGAGGACGGACGATAGTCTGTCTTTTTCAACTGACCTGGAATTTTAATTCATACAGTAAACCAATTTTATTAGGATAATTTCTACCAGCTGAAATGCTTTAAGTATACCAAAGTTGGTACTATGTTTGGTCGTCTATTTTGATATCGCGGTGTCATAATTTACCATATTAGCCCATCTAAGAGATCGGGATATTATTGTGTATAATTACGGAAAGAAAACACCTAAGTAAAATATCTTGTGTTTTCTATGACATTAGCCTCTAAAAGTTTAATATGATTCAGTTGCAGCAGACATATTTCATATATCTAACGATACCAGATTGTCAAACTGCAGTAACTGACAATAAAAGCTGTTCAAAAACAACCAGATAACACTCTTCGGGTTATATTTTAATCAGTTTCAACTTCTTACTTTTATCCAGTGTGCCAATCCAAGGACGTTGAGCTAACAACCAATGAGTCAAGCCAATTCATAGACCATAATAAGCCGATATGATAAAAGGGTAAACCACGCAGCTGAAACAATCGAAGATAGATCATATATGTTCTCTGATATACGACAGAAATGAACAATAACCATTGACAGAAAAAAAACAGAAACAAAAAAAGAAAGAAGCTAAAGCTATACTTATTGATCATAGGTTCTTGAGTGAATCACCGGCTCCCTGGAAGAAACAATAAGAAAGAATGAAATCGGCTATAAAGATACTAACAAGTGAAAGAACGACGGCCGAAGTAGTAGACTCTCCAACACCTTTGGCACCACCCAATGTGGTCACTCCCCAACCACAGCTCACAACAGATATGATCAAACCAAACACCTGAGACTTAATCATCGCACTAACTATATCCCACGGTCTAAGAGCTCTCTGAGCTGAATCTAAAATAATATTAATATTGATCCCGTAAACCCCTTCAGCCAAAATAGCACTAGATGCATCCCGACTGTAAAACATATAAGGGTCAAGAACGGTAAAGCCAGACAAGAAGCAATTACTCGTGGGGTCACCAAATAGTCAACAGGGTCAGTACCCAAAACCCGTAAAGTGTCAATTTAAACATACTTGAATTTTGTTAATTTATTATGTTTATATCGATAATGATTATTATGTTTATATCAAAAGAAAAGAAAAAAAAAAAAAAAAAAAAAAAAAAAAAAAAAAAAACTTAAATGTTTTCGAACTCATGACCCTTGCTGTAATAGTTATAGGCATTACCATCTTCACTTATATCTTTTTTTTTGTTATAATCTTAACCATAAACAATATATAAAATGCAAACCAGATCTATCCATATCTATGTCTTTATGGCGGGGTAACCAATCCCGCTCAATTCTCCTAAATCTCTTTTGCACATAATAGAATTCAACACCACTACCTTCCTCTTCCCCCCACTATCATGATCACTCCTGGTAACCTCCTCACATTACCTCTCATGCTCACCAAACTTTGCATAAATTGTCGCCCCCCACCCAAACCCATTTGACACCGAAATTGAAGTCATTTACAGTTCAGGTGTGTATCTATTCTTATTACCCAAAGTTAACTTAAATTGGATTTATCATTTTTTGAAATTGAATGTATGTGCCGATACTTATAGGTAAGTGGGTTCAACTGAACCCAATGAGATTCTGAAAATCGATCTTAGTATGTGTATATATCCTTAAATCGTAATATATGTTGTCCAATTGAACGAGCTGATTTTCTTCAATTGAACCCACTGTTTAGTTTTTGCCCTAATTGGCTATATTGAACTTTTTTACTCATCAGTATATTCAATTTGATTATAGCGAATCTATCGTTTTATTTGTTGATATGCATATGTAGTTGGTTTCATCCTCTAATTTTTCATTTCCGTTGTCAATTTGGTGATTTTGATTGGGGTTACATTCATTGATATTACCATCCTGGTTGATACTACCCAATAACCATGTATCACTTTTGAATTAATTTGTGATTTCATTTAAACAGAATTCACAGAGTTGACCAAATACAATAGGATCATATGTCAAAATAGTTTATTTTATTTATAATTGGAAGATAGCTTATGTAAAAGTTGAGGCTACTCGGCTCTCGTGTATGAAGTCCCTTATCTTTGCGATTAGTATTAGTCTCGTTCCGAATAGTTGATTTTCCCTTTTCTGCCTATTCATAGGCTATCATCTTTAAGCTAATATTATTAATAAAAATCATGACTAAACTGATGTGCAACATCTGATTCTTATATGTCAATTTATTTGAATAATCGAAATTTAGTTGAGTTTATAGATGAACTTAATTACTTCATTTGTGTAATGTTGGTATGCTATGTTTTCCTTATTACTCACCTATTATATTTTGATGATACTATGTTTATTTTCAACATATTGTATTATATGTTTTGTAGGGTTTAACAAAGTTTTTGCGGAAAAAAAGAGTTTATATCAGGTAGTTTTGACACAACATTACGACATGGTAAGAAAAATATTTAATCAGTTTCCTAGCAAGTGTGTTTGTTTCTATATTTCTGTTAATTTATTGCATCATTATAGATTCCATACTAACAATTCAAAGTAAGTCTAATGATTTACAACTATGTTAGTGAAAAATTTGTTTACTTGTTATTTTAGGATGACCTGGTAGACCCACCACGGAAAAAGAGAGGAATTAATAAAATCGAAGATCTTCCTCCAAATGAATCTGTAGATTTCAATAAGCATGGTCTAGCTGTTGGTAAGTATCAATACTTATTTGGAAAATACATAGGAACTAGGACTCGAAGAAATATTTCTATCCTCATAAAGAGTTGGAATAAGGTTCCGAAAGAAGATAAAGACCTCTTGTGGATAGATATTAAGGTATAATATCAACGCAAAGAGTTTCATTATCTTTCTAGCTAACATATGTATCAACATTTAATAAGCTTCATTTCTACATCAAACAGAGACATTTTAGGATCGAAAATGATGATGTCAAAAAACCGACCCTTCGATCGTGTGGCGATAAGTGGAGGGCATTTAAGAACAAACTTCGAAATGAATACATGCTTAAGAACATATCTCCTCGTAATACATGGACTTACATAGAGCCCCGTATATGGGAAGAATTCTGTCGGAATGAACATTATACAGCCGATAAACTGGTTCGTTTAACTTTATCTTGTATTACTATAATATATTATTATATTGTTATGTTTCTAATTTGTTCATTGCTCCTATATGAAGAAACGTCGTGAACTAGCCCGTAAACGAGGAAAGAAACAAATGCTAAGACCACGGTTAGGATCAAAAGGATATCGTGGTTTTCAAGCTGAGTGGGATAAGGAAAGGAAAGACCCAAACAAGGCAACAGAACTCCACTTAATACCATGCCTTCGTGGAAGTGATTTTTGCTTGAGTAGGGTTCCACGCGACCAACACGGGAATAAGGTGGTGACTTCCGAGCTACTTAAACTTTCAAGGGACATGGTACTTTCTTATTATAATATTTATATACTTTTCATAATTAATTGTTTCGACGTAGATTTCATAATAAGTATACAATTTTTATTATTAATAGACAGTAGCAAGCGAACAATTGTCTCAAGGGACTATTGAATCTGAAGCCGGAGTAGATGCTGTAGTATTGGTGTTGGGTGCTGAGCACGGGGGTCGCACAAGGGGGGTTGGGGGTAATGTTGGATATAAAAAGGCATAGAAGGATATGTGAGGAAAAAAAGAAACGTGACGACTTTGAAGACATACCAGACTCACTAAAGCAACAACAGAAGAAAGAAAAAGTTAAGTCAAGCGGGTTGTATTGGAAATGAAGGAGGAAATAAAGGCAGACTTAAGGATGGAAATAAAAGAAGAATAAGAGGAGGAAATGAGGAGCGAGAGAGGAAATGAGGGCTGAAATCAGGGAGGAGACGAGGGCTGAAATAAGGGAAGAAACCAGAAGGGAAATGCATTCCGAGTTTGAAGCAAGACAAAATGACCCCCCTAGCCCGGCCCTGAAGTTGAGTAGTGCTGGCTCGTCAACAAACATCAACTCCTATTGCATAAAGGTATCATATTCTTTTTGGTATTACTCTTTGTGCAATCCATCATTGTTCATTATTATGGGATAATTAATTTATTCACTAACATGTTTACTTATTTTAAGTGCAATCCATTCTTTTAAAATATTATGCATTAGTTACTTTTTGATATCAGTTTAGTGTTTTATTTATACATGGAAAAATGGGCGGGTTGGGTTGGATTGGGTCACGGGTCAAAATGGGTGTGGGTTAAAACAGATGCGGGTCAAAACGGGTCATTTTTAATTTCTTTACCAAATAATTTACAAAGAATCCGATTCATACATACAACGTTTAACATAGACACGTGTTAAACTGTACTAAACTTGACTCGTTTCAATGCAAACACGTGCTTTGTTAATGTTTAAAACACTAACACCATCAGATTAAGAAGCTAAAGGACTCACTCAAATTCCATCAAGTAAAATTACTCTATTGGTATAAAGATTTTAGGCATAAAGCTTTAGAGAGCCTCAGCTGATCAGTTTCATATATTAAAAATCTGGCTATTATATCTTGCGCTCTCCTATATATATATATAGATTTTAAACCTTACATAATTGGAGGACAATTAACCTACATTGTACCGACCATTTACAACAAATTAGGATTCTAGACAAGGTAGAGGTGCCATTTCTGCTACAAAAACAGAAGAAAACAGAGGTTTGTTACTGTTCCCAATAGTTATGACTAGTCTAGAAAACCCAAGTAAGCAACTTATATCCCTTTGAACAATTACGATCATTCGTATTCTCCCCATACCATGCAAATGCAGGAATATGAGTTAAGAATTGTTTGACATGTGTTAGGGTCTGGATACGAGTTAAGGGTGGTGCACCCGCATCACTAACTTACATTCTGCAATTGCTGGTGCATATCATTTAAATCTGTCAAATACAAGTCCCCCATAACTCTTATATGTAATCACAGGGAAAAGAGAAATTCAGGTCCTGTAGCTTATAATGTTCAAAGATTAATTAGCCCACTCATAGCTCATCATTATCCAGGGAAAGAACATCAAAAACATGTTTCAACTCTAGTTGCTAATCATAATTGCCACTACTATTTGGGATGGAACAATACTAATTCACATGTTTTGTAGGAGGCTATTGTATGCTCTTGTACGACCCTCATTCCGTTATGAATGGGGAGAATATCATTTGTGCTACTTGCCACCGTATATCAAAGTAAGGATGCTGTTATACATGAAAGAAAATACTAAAGGGGCATATGAAGGTGTCGGTTCTCCAAGTAAATGAACATTATAAGAATATGAAGCTTCCCGTGCCGGATGAGGATATTCCTATTTTAGGAGACGCGGTCGAGGGATTTATTCAATGGCCAGTTAATGCTATCACACGCTTCACGGTATTACATTTTATTGATTTATTTCTCAGTTTGTGCTAGTTAGTTTTACTCACCTACATCTAATATAACTTGTTAGGGACGGTCAAAGACTCCTACATTAAAGGAACAAGCCAAGGGTGTACCACCCAAACTCCGACAAGGACACATTACCACAAGCCCAGGAGCGACGATTGGGCCTGCTATCGATCAGGTGAGCCTTAAAACAGTCCGGGACAAAGTTTTTGAGTGATTGTATGTTTATAACTATCTATATGGTATGTGTAGGTTATCCTAAAGGGACATGGAAATACAAAAGAGCTCACTAAGAGAACATTAGCCAAGCCGACTAAGGTTACGACCGTTATTAACAAGGTAAAGCCTATTACGAACATTCAATTTAATATTCTCATAATATTTTCTCATGTACATCAAATTGAACTTGTTAGAAATTGCCGAAAAACTCTACAACAAAAACCGTCAAGATGTACAACCTGATCACCAACAAGGACCTTTCACCAATAGACGATCACCACGATTGTGAATGATGTCAATGTGGTAATCCCCTAAAACATTCTAGTTTATTTATCCATTAAAATATGACGTTAATAGCTAGTAAGACTATATATATTTGCCCACGTATTGGTAGGCGGCTGCAAATGGAAAACAGATTTCAAAACAACCAATCATGAAAACACCAGCTGAGTTAGCTGAGTTGGCTAGGATTGCTAGTATTGAACGGGTAAACTCTTATTTATTTATAGAGTTTTATTATTATTAACGCTTCTTCTCTGGTTACATAATTCTAACAATTGTGCAGGTTAAAAAGGAAAAGATTGCGTACAGAAATAAGCTCACTTCCTTGAAATCAGACATAGATGCGAATAGATCTGTTGCTGTGAAGGAAGGGTATAATCGTTGGATGAGTAGGGAGGATTGTGCTGAGCCGTACACTATTCTCGTTAACAAGGAGATCTTCGACAAAGTGAAGATTATATGTTTTCACTTAATGCAAGTGATATCATTGAGCTCTTAACGTATGAAGATCTTGAGACCGACATTCTGACTCTGTTCGCGATGTAAGTACTACAACGTTTCTATATTTAACTAAACTGATGTTAACATATATATATATATATATATATATATATATATATATATATATATATATATATATATATATATATATATTTATTTATGTTTATAATTAGGTCACTCTATCGGCTTAAGGGACGTTCCAAGAATAATAAGACAGGCTTTGTAAACCCCGCAATGATTACAGCACATGCTTACATATATGACCAGTTTAATACGTTAGATTACTTGGCCCAAACATTGGATGGAGGCAGTTTGGGTTATGAGTTTTATCTTGCACCGTATCTACAAGGGTACTGATGCTATCATATTCTTTATTATTATATGTATGTTAGGTTATTCTATACTAACAATTACATTTGTATAAATTACAGGCATCATTGGGTGCTTTTTATAATTTGCCCCAAACATGGAAGAGGTTTCATTTTGGATTCCCTCGAGGGTTCAAAAAACAATACCGCAAAAAACTACAAGCTCGCTGGCCTTATAAATTCGTAAGAATTTCCTTTAATGCTATTAATATTTACATTTGTTTCTATAAAAGTTAACATGCTTATTTAATTCAGGGTCGTTGGTGATTTGAAATGGGAACTACCTAATGTAAATCGTCAACCAGGCAACACGGAGTGTGGGTTTTATGTGATGAAGTGGATTCATGATTTTGTGTTAAAATACCAGAACGATAATTTTCCAAACATAGTAAGTACTTGTTAAATATCTTTGCATTTTGTTGCATTGAAAACCATCTAATTTATTAATTTGATTAATTTACATATAGATCCCCTGGGGTGATGAACGTCCTTTAAATGAAAAAGAAATGGAAGCTGTAGTAGCTGCTTGGTTTACGTTGTGGCGTGATTGATCAAGTCCGTAACAATTTGTGATGTAACAAGTCCGTAACAATTTGTGATGTAACTGAAGAAGGAAGTATCATGTCAAAATTTCAAGGTCCTTGAAAGCAGTAATAGTTTCTTCATTGGTTTTAGAACTTGTTTAGATTAAGACGTTTTATTTTAGTTTCGATGTAGTAACGGTGTTTTGATTTGGACCATTTGTTTATGATCGAATAGTTAAATGTTTTTGTGGGAGCCTTTTATATATTAAATGACGTTTTTTTTGTTGAATTTGTATCTTCTACTTTTAAATTTAGGAGCAAAATATTCTGCAATATAAAACGTGAATATTTTGGGGGAAAAATGTATTGCTTTCCATTTCCCTCTCGAATCATTATTCGGATTGGATTTGTTTTAGAAAACGATCTTGACAAAAAGACCGGTTTTGTTGCCAAAAAAATGATCTCCTTACTGTAACATATCATTTGCATGGAGATGGGTTTTAAGATATAAACGATCTCCTTATTTTCTCATAAAGATCGGTTGAAAAACCGTTCACCATAAGTTTTCCTATTAAGATCATCTTCATAAAGATCAGTCCAAAAACCACTTTCTATGAGGGTTTTCAACCACTCTCCTTGGCCTTTTGTGTAGTAGTGCAAAAAATACCCGTTTAAAATCAAAACCCTAATTCTAAAAACCCATAGGTACTTTAAACCCCTAATTTTCTGAAAACCATACAATAAATTACCATTTCTAGTCCAAACTCCCATACCACCTTA
>CAJVGC010000591.1:31607255-31727021 GCA_910822075.1 Senecio squalidus | reverse complement strand
GCTTCATGGGTCTGTTTGGGTAACTTTTTTCACTGGTATAAAAGGGGATTTATTAGACTTTGAAAGTCAAAATGGTAATTTTTATTTCATGTTATATAACTATATAAGGAATTAATTTTACTTTCAAAAGTCAAAACGGTAACCTTTTCGTGTTATAAAAGCAAGTGATATGATGGTGGCAAAGCTGACCCGTTATGTGATAAACGAGTTTGTTTGGGTCATTTTTCAGCTTCATGGGTCTGTTTGGGTAACGCTCGTATTGACCCTAACCCGTTTTGACCCGCGACTCAATCCGACCCGACCCATCCGTTTTGCCACCCCTAGATATGACTATTGAGATATAGATACTAACGAGCCCTATGTTTTCTCTCATATAACCAACATGAATAATGAAAACAATATTGAGTGAGTAATTTAGTTAATTGATGATTGTGTTATAAAGGTAACCGATTTGACTTTCAAAGTCAAAATGGTGATTTTTTTCCCTTGTTATATAAAGGTAATTTATTTGACCTTGAAAATCAAAATAGTGACTTTTTTCACTCGTATAAAGGGGATTTATTAGACTTTGAAAGTCAAAATGGTAATTTTTATTTCATGTTATATAACTATATAAGTAATTGATTTGACTTTCAAAAGTCAAAACGGTAACCATTTCGTGTTATAAAAGCATGTGATATGATGTTAGCCAAAACCGTTGTTATATATGATTTTGTGTTATTGTTGTCTCAGTACAATAACTTCACATTTTCTAGATGAGGATATTTACCAACTCAAAATTAGTCATTTACCAAAACATTAGAAATAGAATATATCGTTTTTTAGTGGGATACTATCAATAGACGTTAGAGTCAAGTTTAATACATATCCCGACACTCATACCTTTTTCAGTTGCCAAACCGTGTATAATATTACCATTTTTGCCTTTCACTAGATAAAACGGTTCGGCTATGTCTAAAAGATTGGTTTGACTAGGTTGTTAATTTCACAAATGTGTCCATACCATAAGTATTACACTAGATAAGTTGGTTTGGCTCGGTCTAAAGAATTGCTTTAACTAGGTTGTTAATATGTTATGATTTCTCTTAGATGTCTCTAATCGTGTTGATCTTGCTTAACATTCCCAAAGGTTAGGATATCGGTGACATATGATCCATATGATAGGTATATTTTCATTTAATATGTGAAATGTCAAATCTCAAAAGTAAGAGACGTTATTGTCCAATGTGAGACATTCTCCGTTTGATTGAGAAAATTTCTAAATGAAAAGAGTCGCTACGAACTTGATAAGAGATACTAATAATGACCTTGCACGTTTTAGAATAACTACGCTATAAACATTTGACATTTAAATTATATTATTTGTTAACATTTTTGGTACTCTTTTATAGTAACTATTACAATATATTTAGTTTGACGATAACTATTACATTATATTTGTTTTTTCCTATCTACATAGATATTTAGCTTATATATTATTACAATTATAACCAACTAAATCAATTTTCATATATTATATTATAATAATTGGGTCCAACGTATACTAACTAATTATAAGGATGAAATTTGTTAGAGATGAAAACTTTATTAATAATATTAGGTTATATGAGGGTGAATATATTTTTACCCAAAAGCCCAAAAGGGCTCCAAATTGTCCCGCCACTGACTATTTGGGAAAAATCGAATACCCCCTAATTGATCATTGTAACTGAATATGTACAAGGGATTCCGAAATTTAAGGCTCCACGTTTGTTTACAAAAATATGAGGTTTGGTTTTTATTAATGAATCAAATTAAGTATACAATTAGTTTGTTGTGCTTCAAAGGGGAAAAATATCAAAGAAGCTAGGGATCTACTTTCTCTACAAAATTGAAGGTAAAATCTTTATGTAAACTCGATATTAATAGTATATCGTCGTTTTTACTTAATACTTGATCTCAATTTGAAAGAACTGAGTTTGAGTTTGAAGGTAAAATCGTTATGTATACTCGATATATGTATTTATTTATACCCATTTAATTTTAATTTTAAACTTTGATTATATTTACTATATTTAAATGTTCTTTCATCTGTAAATTGTGTCTTAGGAATGTCTTCAAGAAGGGCTAACGAAATGGGGAATACCATGGACAACAATAGCCAACAAGTAGAAGAAGATGAAATGGATTTTGGCTCTGAACATTATGATAACGATCAAGGTATCTAAATGTGGATATATGAATCGTATAACGAATTGACTATATTGACTTACAGATTATAGTATTTACATATTTTTAGTTCCTTGTAATGCTTGATGTATCAAACAACTATCTCTCTGGATCGGTTCCTTTTTTTCCACACAAGGTGAAGGTTACGGGAACTGGTAATTCGTTTTCAGGTTACTAATGGCCCAGTTTTGACACATGGGTCATCGGGTTCAGCGGGGATTCAAATGAGACGAATTCGACTCGCCGGACTGAATGGCATTGTTTTTACTGCTTTTGTTACGCTTTCATGGGGTTTAGCTGGGATTAGACTGACTATATTGACTTACAGATTATAGTATTTACATATTTTTAGTTGTGTTTACTTTTTGTAGTTGAAAGGAACTCACGCAAAAGAGCTAGAGGACCAACATGTATGCCAAAAATATGGGCCCAAGAACCGGGGCAACGGATTCTTGTTTCATTTAACGAATATGGACAACCTATTGACAAGAAAACCACCAGTCAACTTACTCATTTCATGGGGTCTCTAGCAAGAAGTGGGAAGTTTTGTCCAGTAGACAAACCATGGCATAAAGTTGAGATTGAAAAGAAAAAAATTCTTTTAGAGTTCTTAGAGGTATAATAAAATTTATAAATACATACTTTAATGTTAAAAATATTTCTTGTCTTATGTAGCTATTGTGTTATTTTCTATTTTAGAAAAAATTTGATCTGCCACCAAATTCTGAAGATTGGATCTTGGCATCATTTGGAAAGAAGGTTAGGAACTGGAGGGCAAGAGTAAAGAATGATTATTATGATTCTTCTTTGCCACTTCAAGAACAAATAAACTCTAAGCCAAAACGAGTACAAGAGGACCAGTGGAAGGAGCTAGTTACTGCTTGGAATAAGGAAGAGTCTAAGGTATAATATTTTCTTTTACACTTAATAACATTTGGTTATTTCTCATTTTTAATTTTAACTTGTGTACATCAGATACTGAGTGAAAAAAACAAGGCGAATAGGGAAAAAAAAAAGATGGTGCAAGTGACAGGCAAAAAAAGTTATGCTCGAATTCGTGAAGAATTAAAGGTTATATACTATACTGTAATTTTTGATGTATATATGTTCGTGTATTTGAAATTTACATTGTTTGTAATAGGATTCTTTGGGACGTGACCCAAGTCGAATGGAGATGTTTTGTGCTTGCTTCTCTAACGGTGGTAACGAAAAAAATATGGAAGCTACTAATGCAATCGTATGTTAACCAGTCCTTAATTGTATTCTTAAAAGCTGAATAATTATAATGGGTCATACTTAACATACTAATAATTTTTGATACAGAGATTAATGGAAGAACTCAACTCTCAAGTTCCCGAGGGTTATGTTGATAATCCTAGTCCAGGAGATATATTTTCTAAGGTTATCGGGGAAGATAAGCATGGCGAGGCACGCATGTTTGGCTTAGGTGTTCGTGGTTCAGATGTTTGGGGTCTCGTGCCAAGTCGTCCATCTCGAAGAGAGAACATGAATTGGAAATCTGCATATGAACGTGTTAGTGGTGAAGTGGCAGAATTAAAAGCAATGTTTTTGAAGATGCATGGGACTAGTGGAGATACATTAAATGATTCGAGTGTCCCAGTTAGATTGCCAAATTCCCGTGTTGTAGCCGACCAACCTCTAGCTTTACGGGTATGCGTTTATTTATTTATTCCCCTTTCATCATCATTTGGCTAGATGTTTAGCATGTGAATTGATTTGTGTTCTTTTATGTACATTTACTGATTGAACTATGAAACTTTTTCATTTAATGAAACGTTAGGTTGGAGTTGCAGTTTATCTTAAAAGTATTTTAAACTCTACGGAGATTGTAGCAAAAGGACGGATCAAAAGCTTGGATCCAGAAGAGTTAGTTGGGGGCGAAGAGATTGGACCAAATTGGTGTGAGGTAAATGTTGTAACTGCTGTCAAAAGAAATGAACGAGTGGTGAGACCATATGATCTTATTGTCACGCTTCAAGATGCTATTGGAGCAACTGTCGCATGGCCATGTCCATTCATTTCGGTATGTACATCTTACTGAACTTGTGAGTTATGTATATAAACCTTAATGTTCTAACTGTTGTAAAAATTGGTTTTGTTTATACAAAAAACTTTAAGTTAAGCAAAAAGATATCACACCCCTAAATGTTTTTTCTTTTCAGGTGGTGCCCATGGAAGATGCATAATGACTCGAGACTAGTGTGTTTAGCTCATGGATGATGCAAATACATCAAGACTTTCTTGTTTAGATTTTTTCTATTTTACTTTTGTTTTTCTTTGATTATTTTATGAATGCTAAGAATATTTTTTCTATTACTGTTGTTAAGCTTTTATTTTGGATAAAAATGACATTTGTTATGAATATGAATATGAATTGGCCTTTTGTTAGATGAAATTTTCTTTTTATTGTTTGAATGGTGGTTATTGTGTATGTGATTAAACTATATACAATAAATAATACAATTTTACATATCATTTTATATATTATTATTATTATTATTATTGTTATTATTATTATTATTATTATTATTATTATTATTATTATTATTATTATTTTATACCTATTTTGGGACGCTCATAATCGTCTTGAAAATTAGTTCTACGAAAATTAACAATAAAAACAAGTGTCCTAAGATATGTAGTATTAGGACGGAAAATATATTATTTGCTTATCTTTTGGAACTACAGATAGTGTTGTACCTTTATAGTAGAATACATGATAGGGCGTCATAATGTTTGTCTTAACAGACCTATTACAACATTACTTTATTAGGACCACTTTCGTGGTACTTAAAAATATTTATACAACATACTATTTCGTCCTAAAAGAATACTTTTTAGGATGCTAATATGTGTCTCAAAATGTAATAGTAGGTTACTTATAGAAGGACACTAAAAATTGTCCTAATATGTGATCTATTAGGACGTTTCTTGTGTTGTATAATAGATGTTATGAGACCCTATAATTTGTTTTATAATATCGGTGTTTATTAGGATGCTATATGGGTCGTAATAACTTTTTACAACGCCATTGTATGAGACACTTCTATTGTTGGTCGTATTAGATGAAAAGTCCCAAAAAGTGATATTTTAAGACGTTATTGAGCGTCCTATAAAGCATGTTTTATTGTAGTGAATGTCTGAAGAAGGATATTAGAAGCCATTTCATCCATAAAAAACTCAATCAAACAAAAAATACCCTTTTAAAATAAAAACCCTAATTCTAAAAACCCATAGGTACTTTAAAACCCTAATTTTCTAAAAACCATACAATAAATTACCATTTCTAGTCCAAACTCCCATACCACCCTAATATACTTCATAATTACCTAAATCAACAATCCAAACCACGTATACCCATTAAAACCCTCATTTCCTTATAAAACCTATATTTCATCCGGTACGAGTTAGAATCACGGTTTAGGTGGGTGATATTCATGTTTCATAATCCCGTAGGTCAAAATAGCATTAAGAATGTCTGAAGAAGGATATTAGAAGCCATTTCATCCATAAAAAACTCAATCAAACAAAAAATACCCTTTTAAAATCAAAACCCTAATTCTAAAAACCCATAGGTACTTTAAAACCCTAATTTTCTAAAAACCATACAATAAATTACCATTTCTAGTCCAAACTCCCATACCACCCTAATATACTTCATAATTACCTAAATCAACAATCCAAACCACGTTATACCCATTAAAACCCTCATTTCCTTATAAAACCTATATTTCATCCGGTACGAGTTAGAATCACGGTTTAGGTGGGTGATATTCATGTTTCATAATCCCGTAGGTCAAAATAGCATTAAGAATGTCTGAAGAAGGATATTAGAAGCCATTTCATCCATAAAAAACTCAATCAAACAAAAAATACCCTTTTAAAATCAAAACCCTAATTCTAAAAACCCATAGGTACTTTAAAACCCTAATTTTCTAAAAACCATACAATAAATTACCATTTCTAGTCCAAACTCCCATACCACCCTAATATACTTCATAATTACCTAAATCAACAATCCAAACCACGTTATACCCATTAAAACCCTCATTTCCTTATAAAACCTATATTTCTTCCGGTACGAGTTAGAATCACGGTTTAGGTGGGTGATATTCATGTTTCATAATCCCGTAGGTCAAAATAGCATTAAGAATGTCTGAAGAAGGATATTAGAAGCCATTTCATCCATAAAAAACTCAATCAAACAAAAAATACCCTTTTAAAATCAAAACCCTAATTCTAAAAACCCATAGGTACTTTAAAACCCTAATTTTCTAAAAACCATACAATAAATTACCATTTCTAGTCCAAACTCCCATACCACCCTAATATACTTCATAATTACCTAAATCAACAATCCAAACCACGTTATACCCATTAAAACCCTCATTTCCTTATAAACCTATATTTAGTCCGGTACGAGTTAGAATCACGGTTTAGGTGGGTGATATTCATGTTTCATAATCCCGTAGGTCAAAATAGCATTAAGAATGTCTGAAGAAGGATATTAGAAGCCATTTCATCCATAAAAAACTCAATCAAACAAAAAATACCATTTTAAAATCAAAACCCTAATTCTAAAAACCCATAGGTACTTTAAAACCCTAATTTTCTAAAAACCATACAATAAATTACCATTTCTAGTCCAAACTCCCATACCACCCTAATATACTTCATAATTACCTAAATCAACAATCCAAACCACGTTATACCCATTAAAACCCCAGTTTCCTTATAAAACCTATATTTCATACGGTACGAGTTACAATCACGGTTTAGGTGGGTGATATTCATGTTTCATAATCCCGTAGGTCAAAATAGCATTAAGAATGTCTCAAGAAGGAAATTAGAAGCCATTTCATCCATAAAAAACTCAATCAAACAACACTACTACACAAAAGCTTATAGAGATCACCTTATAGAGATCGGTTATCAAATAAACCACTCTCTAGAAAAGAAACTCTTGTATTTTTAAAAAATAGAAAACTATAAAGAATGGTTTTATAACAAAAAATGATCTTTATTATAGTAATAGAAGGAGATCGGTTTATTTAATGGAAAAACCAATGTCTAAAATAACTAAGGAAATCAGTTTTCAAAAAAATAACCATTCTCCTTATATTTAGTCATAAATATCGGTTTTAGAGAAATAAAACCACTCTCCTTATGTTTCTAAGAAAAAAAATTGATTCTAAACAACCTAGCCGAATATTAGGTAGCTAGTTGGATTTTATCTTATTGACTTTGGTTAACTATATCTGAATATATATATGACTTACATTTCTCGTTCATATAAACTCTAAAAGGCAAAGATAAACACCATAATTGATCTGAAAAAAGCTCAATGGCCATGAACGTTTCTTTTATCTTCATATATTATTAAAGGTATCTAATACTATCAAACAATTATGTCATTATCATATATCTATTGTATAGATCTAAATATATTAGTTTTCAAGTAGACATAAAACATGAACTTATATATATATATATATATATATATATATATATATATATATATATATATATATATATATATATATATATATATATATCTATATATATATATATATATATATATATAAGAGAAGCATGAAATTCCACTTGTAAAAGCTACGACCCTTGGGGGTGTTTGTTTGGGCTTATATAAGAAGCTTATTCCTTATTAACATTTCGGCTTATGTTTCATAAGTCCGGATTTTCCGGCTTATGTAACCATTTATGAGCTTATTATTGTTTATTATGTCATAATACACAGTAATAAGCCCATAAAATGTTATATAAGCCGGAAAATCCGGGTTTATAAAACATAAATAAGTTATAAGCTACTTATATAACCGGCTTATGAGCGTATGTAATTTTTCATAAGCTTATAATCCCATTTTTTCAGCTTAGGAGCTTATCAAGTTGAGCTTAAGAATTTAAATAAGCGATAAGCTCAACTTTATAAGTTCATAAGCCGGAAAAATGAGTTTATGAACTTATAAAAAATTACATAAGCTCATAAGCCCGTTTAATAAGCCGAAACAAACACCCCTTTATATAAGCCCAAACAAACACCGGGTTTCAAAACTGATTTGAGTCTATTGGATAAAAAATCTTACGTTATCTTATATCACCAACGAATTCCCTTTAGGTTTTCTTTTTAACACAGCTCAAACTTTTTTTAACACAGCTCAAAAACTTGTGATTCTTCACACCGATTTCAGATTTTTTCGTCAATCATATAATTGATTGAAAGCCATATATGGTGTATAATTCTCCACTTTTCAATTTCACTATATTCGATTTCGTCTAAAGGTATTCTAATACTTCTGTTTTTATTTTTGGATTCTCTTCTTATTTAATTTCTATTGAAATAGTATTTAATCTGCTTCCGATCGACAATAGAATGATTTCAATTTACAAGATTTGTTATGCTTATACTTTTAATTTGCTTACAATAGAATGATAGATTAACAGGGAACTTGTTAGTGAATTCTAAGATATTTGATTGATTAACACGGAATTTTAGTACTCTGTTTCTTTTACAATGTATTTTGCTTTCTTTTTTTTTTTGTTAGTTATGACACGTTCTTCATCTGTAATAGTTTCCTGGTCATCAGGGGCACCAGCAGGAAGCCACGATTATCGTATCTTACTTAACTCATTATCTGCTTTACTCCTTTTAGACCGGGCCTATTCAGTACATCGAGAACAGAATGAAAGTAAAAACTCCAATGATAACGGAAATATAATAAATGAGACATTTTAAGAAACAGAAAAGATCAACAAATATTTAATAGAACACTTACAATAAATAATTTATGCTCGAGAGTCTTAACAACTCTAGTTATCTTTGTGTTGGATGCTTCTTTTATCATCAAATCGTGTTCTTCACTTGTTTTTTCCCTTCCCCATTGTGCTTGAGCCTCATAACAAGATCCATTTTCAACATTTGCAGGAGCAGCTGCTTCTACTACTGCTGCATTTCTTCTGCATCTTGTATCTCCTTTGACATTTCGTGTCTTTTTGCTAAAGCAGTACCCACACTCGTAGGAACAAAATCTTTACCACGGTAAATAACTATGTAATATTTGTTTCTCAGAAGAAGAACACCTGTTAGTTTCTGCATTATTTGATAAAATTTAACATCAATATAAACCCATTTGACCCGTTTCTATTTTAGTCAAATCTTTCAACTTAACCTTTATGCCCCGTTAGATATATATATATATATATATATATAAATATATATATATATATATATATATATATATATATATATATATATATATATATATATATATATATATATATATATAAAGATTTGTCTTGTTAATCTTAATGGTTTCTTAATTTTTTTTATAGGTGTGTGAAGACTTTGTTTTAGCAAAGGAGATACACCAGTAGCTATTCATTCAAGTAAGATATTATGCTAAAACGTTCTAAGTAAATTAATTTCGAACATATATATATATATATATATAATATATATATATATATATATATATATATATATATATATATATATATATATATATATATATTTATATATATATATATATGTATATATATATATCTTTGAATCATTCATGCATTTAGTGTAACTTAATTACAACCATAAGCCTTAGTTAATACCCGTCCAAAATTAATCTAATAGAGATTAATTTCGGATTGACCCATTTTGGGACTGCTTTTGAATCTTTGTCTTATTTAGGATGTAAATGTGTATTAGTAGAATGAGTATTCTTTAAGGAAAATCGACACCATTTTCCCTTTTACTCCTACGAGTTTGTGTTTTATCGCATACTTGGGGAGTTAAGGGGAAATGCTGTCGATTTTTTCTTAAATATACTTAATCTACTAATATGCATTTGCATATAAGACAAAGTATTCAAAAAGTGGGTTAGGATAACTTCCACCACACCCGCACATAATTATGTCATGCATGCATCTTATTAAACTTATATTTTGTTTATGTTCAGATGGTCAATGGATGTACAATATTAGTCGTGCTACTCCCGAATACGTTAGAGAGTTATCTACTTTTATAAAAGTTGCCGAGGATCATCGAGAGAACACAGGAGCAACATTAATTTCTTGTCCTTGCAATAATTGTAAAAATAATAAGTCATTTACTGATTCGAATGTGATCACAGATCATTGTTAAGAAAGGGGTTACTATCTTTATACTCGTTGGACATATCATGGTGAATCGGTTGTTTTTAGTAACCCGGATCTTCATAGAAGTCCAAATGGTTCACACAATAATGACGATGACAACGATGATTCTAACAATAACGCTCCTAATAATTTTGATGAAATGATACATAACATGGAGGATAATGATCCAGAAATGGATATGGATAAACTACAACAATTGTTTATTGATTCTGAAAACCGTTGTATACAGGTTGTACAAAATTTTACTAAACTAGACGCAGGTGTTGAAATTGTTGAACTTAAAAGCAAACAATGGTTGGAGCTATTAGAGTTATTGCATGAAATGCTCCCTAGCGATAATGAGTTTGCCTCTTTCATTATATCAAGCGAAAAAAAATCATGTGTCCGATGGGATTGGAAGTAAAAAGAACACCTGCATGTCCAAATGATTGATATTATATAGAAAATACTTACGAGCCCGTTAATGTATGTCCTGTATGTGGTACATCAAGGTATAAGCAGAAAAATCTAACGGAATTTAACGATGATGTGACAAAGAATGGCCCCCCCGCTAAACTATTATGGTATTTACCTATCATACCTAGATTGAAACAAATATTTGCAAACGCAAAAAATGCAAAATTTATGCGTTGGCACGCAGAAGAGCGTAAAAATGATGGGAAAATGAGGCACGTGGCTGATTCTCCTCAATGGAAGAATATTGATAGCAATTTTAAAGAATTTGGATCTGAGATTAGAAATATACGTTTTGGACTTAGTTCAGACGGTATTAATCCCGTTTGGAAACATGAGCAGTCGTCCAGTTCTTTTATGCATATACAATCTTCCTCCCTGGTTATGCATGAAACGGAATATATTATGATGTCATTGTTGATTCAAGGTCCGAAACAACCTGGAAACGATATAGATGTGTACTTGGAACCTTTAATTGAGGACATGAAACATTGTGGAGTCGGGGCGTCGAAGTGTATGATGCGTACAGAAAGACGCTTCCAACTATTTGCCCATGATATATTGTACCATAAGTGATTTTCCAGCGTATGCTACTTGTCAGGATACGGTACAAAAGGAGCGAAAGCGTGTCCAGGTTTGTAAAGAAAACACTCATTCACAGTGGTTGACTAACTGCAAGAAAACTGTTTATATGGGACACCGACGATCACTTCCACAGTCACACCAGTACCGTAGGAATAAAAAGTTATTTGATGGCCATACAGAGATAGAGTGATGGTAGAACCGTTGAATGGATTTGATACACTGTCTCATCTTAGCGAATTTCAACATTGTTTTTGGAAAGATACCTCCCCAAAACATATTTGGAAGAAAAGGTCTATTTTTGGGGAATTACCTTATTGGAAGTATTATATGTAGCCATTGCCTCTGCTGTTATGCCTATTGAGAAAACGTTTGTGAAAAGCCTGATTGGCTTATTGTTGAACATTCAGGAAAAACAAAAGATGGGGTTAACGTTCGAAATGATATGGTCTTCATGGGAATTAGAAAAGAGCTTGTCAGAAGAGACCGATGGTAAAAAGTTGTATCTACCCAGCAGCGTGTGTATACTTTGTCGAAGGCCGAGAAAAACAAATTTTGTCAATGCTTGTATGGAATTAAGGTTTCCATCAGGCTATTCTGCCAACATTAAAAGTTGGTGTCTATGAAAGATCTACAAGTTGCTTGGTATGAAGTCCCACGTGTCATGTTTTAATGACACAGATGATTCCAATTGCAATTCGTGGAATACTCCCACCTCGAGTCCGACACACTATCACAAGGTAGTATGTTTTTTCACATGATTCTTCGAAAGTTATTGACCCTGAGAAGTTGGATGAATGGCAAAATGATATTATTCTTACACTTTGCCAACTTGAGATGTACTTTCCACCTTCTTTTTTTGATGTCATGGTGCACCTCGTATCTCATATTGTAGAAGAAATAAAAGCTTGTGGTCCAGTATTTCTACGATACATGTATCCATTCGAGAGATATATGGGTTTCCTAAAAGGATATGTAAGGAACCGTTCTCGACCAGAGGGTAGTATTATTGAAGGGTATGCCTCAGAGGAGGTAATTGATTTTTGTACAGATTATTTAGAAGGTGTCCCAAATATTGGCATTCCGCAATCTCGACACGAGGGTAGACTTGAAGGGAAAGGGACCATTGGGCGCAAAGATGTCACTCCAAACAACAACGTTTTAGAACAAGCACATTTTACAGTTTTGCAAAATATGACATGTGTTGCACCTTACATACATGAGCATATGTCCTTTTTGGAAAATAATAACCGTCACCGAGACAAGGATTGGTTGGAACGAGAGCATATTAGAACATTTTCACAGTGGTTGAGAGATGAAGTAAGTTGTAAATATCCAAACGTTGATACAGAAGTGGTACAGTTGGCATATCGTCCACGACGTGTTTTCCAGTATCAAGGTTACGATATTAACGGATATACGTTTTACACAAAAAAACAAGATAGAAAAAGTACAATGCAAAATAGTGGAGTGACGCTAGTAGCATCGACAATGGATAAATCCAGGTCGTCAATCGAAAAACAGTCATATTATGGTGTCATAGAAGAAATTTGGGAGTTCGATTATAATTTGTTTGTTATACCACTATTCAAGTGCAAATGGGTGAATAACATAGGGGGGATCAAGTTTGAGAAAGATGGTATCACATGTGTCAATCTTTCCACAAACGGCTATTTGTCTGATCCGTTCATTTTGGCAAAACAAGCCACCCAAGTATTCTTTGTCGAGGATCCGAAAGACAAGAGATGGCACATTGTCATGCAGAGTAAACGTCGTATCATTGGTGTTGAGAATGTTGTGGATGAGGAAGAATACAACCAGTTTGACGAGATACCACCATTTTCAATCGGTATTCAATCGTCAGAAGAAGTTCTTAATGATGATACTTATTTAAGATCCGACCACAAGGAAGGACTCGAGGTTTGACAAATCACACACATCATGCCGGTAATAATAACAAAATTATTCGATTGGATATTTATAATTATATTGTTAATTTATTGTATAATAACTAATTAGTTATATGATTTGTTTTTATTTTGTTTGTGCAGGGATAACACCACACTCAGCAAGTTTAGAGAAAATAAAGAAGACATTCAACTTTGTTTAGCTTGTTTATACATATTTGCACTCTTTGTTCATATTTTTTTTCTTCCGTTATGTTTAAAATGTTATATTTTTTTTCTTCCGTTATGTTTAACTGGGACTCTGGGAGGACGGACGATAGTCTGTCTTTTTCAACTGACCTGGAATTTTAATTCATACAGTAAACCAATTTTATTAGGATAATTTCTACCAGCTGAAATGCTTTAAGTATACCAAAGTTGGTACTATGTTTGGTCGTCTATTTTGATATCGCGGTGTCATAATTTACCATATTAGCCCATCTAAGAGATCGGGATATTATTGTGTATAATTACGGAACGAAAACACCTAAGTAAAATATCTTGTGTTTTCTATGACATTAGCCTCTAAAAGTTTAATATGATTCAGTTGCAGCAGACATATTTCATATATCTAACGATACCAGATTGTCAAACTGCAGTAACTGACAATAAAAGCTGTTCAAAAACAACCAGATAACACTCTTCGGGTTTTATTTTAATCAGTTTCAACTTCTTACTTTTATCCAGTGTGCCAATCCAAGGACGTTGAGCTAACAACCAATGAGTCAAGCCAATTCATAGACCATAATAAGCCGATATGATAAAAGGGTAAACCACGCAGCTGAAACAATCGAAGATAGATCATATATGTTCTCTGATATACGACAGAAATGAACAATAACCATTGACAGAAAAAAAACAGAAACAAAAAAAGAAAGAAGCTAAAGCTATACTTATTGATCATAGGTTCTTGAGTGAATCACCGCCTCCCTGGAAGAAACAATAAGAAAGAATGAAATCGGCTATAAAGATACTAACAAGTGAAAGAACGACGGCCGAAGTAGTAGACTCTCCAACACCTTTGGCACCACCCAATGTGGTCACTCCCCAACCACAGCTCACAACAGATATGATCAAACCAAACACCTGAGACTTAATCATCGCACTAACTATATCCCACGGTCTAAGAGCTCTCTGAGCTGAATCTAAAATAATATTAATATTGATCCCGTAAACCCCTTCAGCCAAAATAGCACTAGATGCATCCCGACTGTAAAACATATAAGGGTCAAGAACGGTAAAGCCAGACAAGAAGCAATTACTCGTGGGGTCACCAAATAGTCAACAGGGTCAGTACCCAAAACCCGTAAAGTGTCAATTTAAACATACTTGAATTTTGTTAATTTATTATGTTTATATCGATAATGATTATTATGTTTATATCAATAGAAAAAAAAAAGAAAAGAAAAGAAAAAAAAAAGAGAAAAAAACGTAAATGTTCTCGAACTCATGACCCTTGCTGTAATAGTTATAGGCATTACCATCTTCACTGATATCTTTTTTTTGTTATAATCTTAACCATAAACAATATATAAAATGCAAACCAGATCTATCCATATCTATGTCTTTATGGCGGGGTAACCAATCCCGCTCAATTCTCCTAAATCTCTTTTGCACATAATAGAATTCAACACCACTACCTTCCTCTTCCCCCCACTATCATGATCACTCCTGGTAACCTCCTCACATTACCTCTCATGCTCACCAAACTTTGCATAAATTGTCGCCCCCCACCCAAACCCATTTGACACCGAAATTGAAGTCATTTACAGTTCAGGTGTGTATCTATTCTTATTACCCAAAGTTAACTTAAATTGGATTTATCATTTTTTGAAATTGAATGTATGTGCCGATACTTATAGGTAAGTGGGTTCAATTGAACCCAATGAGATTCTGAAAATCGATCTTAGTATGTGTATATATCCTTAAATCGTAATATATGTTGTCCAATTGAACGAGCTGATTTTCTTCAATTGAACCCACTGTTTAGTTTTTGCCCTAATTGGCTATATTGAACTTTTTACTCATCAGTATATTCAATTTGATTATAGCGAATCTATCGTTTTATTTGTTGATATGCATATGTAGTTGGTTTCATCCTCTAATTTTTCATTTCCGTTGTCAATTTGGTGATTTTGATTGGGGTTACATTCATTGATATTACCATCCTGGTTGATACTACCCAATAACCATGTATCACTTTTGAATTAATTTGTGATTTCATTTAAACAGAATTCACAGAGTTGACCAAATACAATAGGATCATATGTCAAAATAGTTTATTTTATTTATAATTGGAAGATAGCTTATGTAAAAGTTGAGGCTACTCGGCTCTCGTGTATGAAGTCCCTTATCTTTGCGATTAGTATTAGTCTCGTTCCGAATAGTTGATTTTCCCTTTTCTGCCTATTCATAGGCTATCATCTTTAAGCTAATATTATTAATAAAAATAATGACTAAACTGATGTGACATCTGATTCTTATATGTCAATTTATTTGAATAATCGAAATTTAGTTGAGTTTATAGATGAACTTAATTACTTCATTTGTGTAATGTTGGTATGCTCTGTTTTCCTTATTACTCACCTATTATATTTTGATGATACTATGTTTATTTTCAACATATTGTATTATATGTTTTGTAGGGTTTAACAAAGTTTTTGCGGAAAAAAAGAGTTTATATCAGGTAGTTTTGACACAACACTACGACATGGTAAGAAAAATATTTGATCTGTTTCCTAGCAAGTGTGTTTGTTTATTGCATCATTATAGATTCCATACTAACAATTCAAAGTAAGTCTAATGATTTACAACTATGTTAGTGAAAAATTTGTTTACTTGTTATTTTAGGATGACCTGGTAGACCCACCACGGAAAAAGAGAGGAATTAATAAAATCGAAGATCTTCCTCCAAATGAATCTGTAGATTTCAATAAGCATGGTCTAGCTGTTGGTAAGTATCAATACTTATTTGGAAAATACATAGGAACTAGGACTCGAAGAAATATTTCTATCCTCATAAAGAGTTGGAATAAGGTTCCGAAAGAAGATAAAGACCTCTTGTGGATAGATATTAAGGTATAATATCAACGCAAAGAGTTTCATTATCTTTCTAGCTAACATATGTATCAACATTTAATAAGCTTCATTTCTACATCAAACAGAGACATTTTAGGATCGAAAATGATGATGTCAAAAAACCGACCCTTCGATCGTGTGGCGATAAGTGGAGGGCATTTAAGAACAAACTTCGAAATGAATACATGCTTAAGAACATATCTCCTCGTAATACATGGACTTACATAGAGCCCCGTATATGGGAAGAATTTTGTCGGAATGAACATTATACAGCCGATAAACTGGTTCGTTTAACTTTATCTTGTATTACTATAATATATTATTATATTGTTATGTTTCTAATTTGTTCATTGCTCCTATATGAAGAAACGTCGTGAACTAGCCCGTAAACGAGGAAAGAAACAAATGCTAAGACCACGGTTAGGATCAAAAGGATATCGTGGTTTTCAAGCTGAGTGGGATAAGGAAAGGAAAGACCCAAACAAGGCAACAGAACTCCACTTAATACCATGCCTTCGTGGAAGTGATTTTTGCTTGAGTAGGGTTCCACGCGACCAACACGGGAATAAGGTGGTGACTTCTGAGCTACTTAAACTTTCAAGGGACATGGTACTTTCTTATTATAATATTTATATACTTTTTCATAATTAATTGTTTCGACGTAGATTTCATAATAAGTATACAATTTTTATTATTAATAGACAGTAGCAAGCGAACAATTGTCTCAAGGGACTATTGAATCTGAAGCCGGAGTAGATGCTGTAGTATTGGTGTTGGGTGCTGAGCACGGGGGTCGCACAAGGGGGGTTGGGGGTAATGTTGGATATAAAAAAGGCATAGAAGGATATGTGAGGAAAAAAAAGAAACGTGACGACTTTGAAGACATACCAGACTCACTAAAGCAACAACAGAAGAAAGAAAAATTTAAGTCAAGCGGGTTGTATTTGGAAATGAAGGAGGAAATAAAGGCAGACTTAAGGATGGAAATAAAAGAAGAAATGAGGGAGGAAATGAGGAGCGAAGTAAGAGAGGAAATGAGGGCTGAAATCAGGGAGGAGACGAGGGCTGAAATAAGGGAAGAAACCAGAAGGGAAATGCATTCTGAGTTTGAAGCAAGACAAAATGACCCCCCCTAGCCCGGCCCTGAAGTTGAGTAGTGCTGGCTCGTCAACAAACATCAACTCCTATTGCATAAAGGTATCATATTCTTTTTGGTATTACTCTTTGTGCAATCCATCATTGTTCATTATTATGGGATAATTAATTTATTCAGTAACATGATTACTTATTTTAAGTGCAATCCATTCTTTTAAAATATTATGCATTAGTTACTTTTTGATATCAGTTTATTGTTTTATTTATACACGGAAAAATGGGCGGGTTGGGTTGGATTGGGTCACGGGTCAAAATGGGTGTGGGTTAAAACAGATGCGGGTCAAAACGGGTCATTTTTAATTTCTTTACCAAATAATTTACAAAGAATCCGATTCATACATACAACGTTTAACATAGACACGTGTTAAACTGTACTAAACTTGACTCGTTTCAATGCAAACACGTGCTTTGTTAATGTTTAAAACACTAACACCATCAGATTAAGAAGCTAAAGGACTCACTCAAATTCCATCAAGTAAAATTACTCTATTGGTATAAAGATTTTAGGCATAAAGCTTTAGAGAGCCTCAGCTGATCAGTTTCATATATTAAAAATCTGGCTATTATATCTTGCGCTCTCCTATATATATATAGATTTTTAACCTTACATAATTGGAGGACAATTAACCTACATTGTACCGACCATTTACAACAAATTAGGATTCTAGACAAGGTAGAGGTGCCATTTCTGCTACAAAAACAGAAGAAAACAGAGGTTTGTTACTGTTCCCAATAGTTATGACTAGTCTAGAAAACCCAAGTAAGCAACTTATATCCCTTTGAACAATTACGATCATTCGTATTCTCCCCATACCATGCAAATGCAGGAATATGAGTTAAGAATTGTTTGACATGTGTTAGGGTCTGGATACGAGTTAAGGGTGGTGCACCCGCATCACTAACTTACATTCTGCAATTGCTGGTGCATATCATTTAAATCTGTCAAATACAAGTCCCTCATAACTCTTATATGTAATCACAAGGGAAAAGAAAATTCAGGTCCTGTAGCTTATAATGTTAAAAGATTAATTAGCCCACTCATAGCTCATCATTATCCAGGGAAAAGAACATTCAAAAAACATGTTTCAACTCTAGTTGCTAATCATAATTGCCACTACTATTTGGATGGAACAATACTAATCACATGTTTTGTAGGAGGCTATTGTATGCTCTTTGTACGACCCTCATTCCGTTATGAATGGGGAGAATATCATTTGTGCTACTGCCACCGTATATCAAAGTAAGGATGCTGTTATACATGGAAAGAAAATACTAAAGGGGCATATGAAGGTGTCGGTTCTCCAAGTAAATGAACATTATAAGAATATGAAGCTTCCCGTGCCGGATGAGGATATTCCTATTTTAGGAGACGCGGTCGAGGGATTTATTCAATGTCCAGTTAATGCTATCACACGCTTCACGGTATTACATTTTATTGATTTATTTCTCAGTTTGTGCTAGTTAGTTTTACTCACCTACATCTAATATAACTTGTTAGGGACGGTCAAAGACTCCTACATTAAAGGAACAAGCCAAGGGTGTACCACCCAAACTCCGACAAGGACACATTACCACAAGCCCAGAAGCGACGATTGGGCCTGCTATCGATCAGGTGAGCCTTAAAACAGTCCGGGACAAAGTTTTTGAGTGATTGTATGTTTATAACTATCTATATGGTATGTGTAGGTTATCCTAAAGGGACATGGAAATACAAAAGAGCTCACTAAGAGAACATTAGCCAAGCCGACTAAGGTTACGACCGTTATTAACAAGGTAAAGCCTATTACGAACATTCAATTTAATATTCTCATAATATTTTCTCATGTACATCAAATTGAACTTGTTAGAAATTGCCGAAAAACTCTACAACAAAAACCGTCAAGATTGTACAACCTGATCACCAACAAGGACCTTTCACCAATAGACGATCACCCACCATTGTGAATGATGTCAATGTGGTAATCCCTAAAACATTCTAGTTTATTTATCCATTAAAATGTGACGTTAATAGCTAGTAAGACTATATATATTTGCCCACGTATTGGTAGGCGGCTGCAAATGGAAAACAGATTTCAAAACAACCAATCATGAAAACACCAGCTGAGTTAGCTGAGTTGGCTAGGATTGCTAGTATTGAACGGGTAAACTCTTATTTATTTATAGAGTTTTATTATTATTAACGCTTCTTCTCTGGTTACATAATTCTAACAATTGTGCAGGTTAAAAAGGAAAAGATTGCGTACAGAAATAAGCTCACTTCCTTGAAATCAGACATAGATGCGAATAGATCTGTTGCTGTGAAGGAAGGGTATAATCGTTGGATGAGTAGGGAGGATTGTGCTGAGCCGTACACTATTCTCGTTAACAAGGAGATCTTTCGACAAAGTGAAGATTATATGTTTTCACTTAATGCAAGTGATATCATTGAGCTCTTAACGTATGAAGATCTTGAGACCGACATTCTGACTCTGTTCGCGATGTAAGTACTACAATGTTTCTATATTTAACTAAACTGATGTTAACATATATATATATATATATATATATATATATATATATATATATATATATATATATATATATATATATATATATATATATATATATATGTTTATAATTAGGTCACTCTATCGGCTTAAGGGACGTTCCAAGAATAATAAGACAGGCTTTGTAAACCCCGCAATGATTACAGCACATGCTTACATATATGACCAGTTTAATACGTTAGATTACTTGGCCCAAACATTGGATGGAGGCAGTTTGGGTTATGAGTTTTATCTTGCACCGTATCTACAAGGGTACTGATGTTATCATATTCTTTGTTATTATATGTATGTTAGGTTATTCTATACTAATAATTACATTTGTATAAATTACAGGCATCATTGGGTGCTTTTTATAATTTGCCCCAAACATGGAAGAGGTTTCATTTTGGATTCCCTCGAGGGTTCAAAAAACAATACCGCAAATAACTACAAGCTCGCTGGCCTTATAAATTCGTAAGAATTTCCTTTAATGCTATTAATATTTACATTTGTTTCTATAAAAGTTAACATGCTTATTTAATTCAGGGTCGTTGGTGATTTGAAATGGGAACTACCTAATGTAAATCGTCAACCAGGCAACACGGAGTGTGGGTTTTATGTGATGAAGTGGATTCATGATTTTGTGTTAAAATACCAGAACGATAATTTTCCAAACATAGTAAGTACTTGTTAAATATCTTTGCGTTTTGTTGCTTTGAAAAACCATCTAATTTATTAATTTGATTAATTTACATATAGATCCCCTGGGGTGATGAACGTCCTTTAAATGAAAAAGAAATGGAAGCTGTAGTAGCTGCTTGGTTTACGTTGTGGCGTGATTGATCAAGTCCGTAACAATTTGTGATGTAACTGAAGAAGGAAGTATCATGTCAAAATTTCAAGGTCCTTGATAGCAGTAATAGTTTCTTCATTGGTTTTAGAACTTGTTTAGATTAAGACGTTTTATTTTAGTTTCGATGTAGTAACGGTGTTTTGATTTGGACCATTTGTTTATGATCGAATAGTTAAATGTTTTTGTGGGAGCCTTTTATATATTAAATGACGTTTTTTTGTTGAATTTGTATCTTCTGCTTTTAAATTTAGGAGCAAAATATTCTCCAATTTAAAACGTGAATATTTTGGGGGAAAAATGTATTGCTTTCCATTTCCCTCTCGAATCATTATTCGGATTGGATTTGTTTTAGAAAACGATCTTGACAAAAAGACCGGTTTTGTTGCCAAAAAATGATCTCCTTACTGTAACATATCATTTGCATAGAGATGGGTTTTAAGATATAAACGATCTCCTTATTTTCTCATAAAGATCGGTTGAAAAACCGTTCTCCATAAGTTTTCCTATTAAGATCATCTTCATAAAGATCAGTCCAAAAACCACTTTCTATGAGGGTTTTCAACCACTCTCCTTGGCCTTTTGTGTAGTAGTGATAAAGGATTAGAAAATCGAATTTGGTATAATAAAGGATTATTTGTGAAAGTTAAGTTTTTAACTTGTTTTCAACATGTAAAACATTAAATTACGTGTCTCGTTTTTTTTCTAAAAGTCACGAAGAATTAGAGAAAATCACACATTCAAAAAGAGTTTTAATCATATCTTAAAATTTAGGCTTGAAACTTCATTTTAACGATTTAAAAGTTTTAGAAAATCCTCTTTTAAAACAAACTAGATTATTGTCCCGCGATAGCACCGACAGATACAAATTGAATCATAAAGTTTATATCAATGTATATTTTTAAGTTATTATGAGAAGAAAATGTGACAAATATAATAACATAGATATACATTTTTACTTTTATACACATGTTGTTTATAGTTATAATAACATATATACATTTATGATTATACACATATTTTGATATTTTCTATTAGGAGATTTTAGAATAAAAATAAAGTAAACTATAGTACAGATTGAGTTATTTTATAAATAATCAGGATTATATTTTTTATTTTAATGGGGATGAAATGAAAGAAATAATGTAATTAAGTATTGTAATAGGGAGTAAAATGAAAATAGTCTGATAGTCTGAAATCATCAATTTGATTTAACGGTTGAAATTAAAGAAGTTAACTAATCTAAGAGACCTTACTTCGCCATGTGACATTTAAGGCCCTCTTTTATTATATATTAAAGATTAAAGATGAGATATAATCCTTTTTTAAAACAAATTAGATTTATAATCCTTTTTTAAAACAAATTGAATTTTATAACTTTTTTGTTCTAAATGTTTTTACATAGTCCCAATTATCAAAATTTATATTTTATGTTACCTTTTACGTACCCCAAGTAATTAACCTTAATAGATTGACAAATAAAAAACTAAAAGTGATTATTTGGTTTTAAATGACATTACAATAAGAAGGAAAAAAATATGTTCAATCAAAAAACTATTTTGTTGGAAGCGCCGCAAGTAACTTCGGTCTTGCCTTTAATGGAGGAGACAACAATTCGATTGCCCATTCTTTTTCTCTCACTCTCTATCTTCATATTCCTACCTTCACACACATGTATATATATATGAATATCAATCCTAAACAGTTCTATATAATCTCATAATAACATTGCCGTTAACCACGCATTATAACTCGATCTATAAACTCTAGTTGCTTTATTGTTCTTTGATAGCTATGAGTTTCTTTGATCTAAACCTACCTGAAAGCAACTGCACCTTAGACCTCTTGAATGATTCTAACACATCTTCGATTTCTTCTTCATCAAGCAACCCAGAACAAAGAGTTTTTCCATGTAACTATTGTAGGAGAAAGTTTTATAGCTCGCAAGCACTTGGAGGACACCAGAATGCTCATAAGCTCGAACGGACCTTAGCCAAGAAAACACGCAACATGCACCAGGCATTGAGGTTTGGTCTTGATGGTTCAAGTCCTGTTAGTTGGGTGCAGCCACCCTTCATGCATCAAGGACATGTTGGTAGGATAGAGATGGAATATTATTATAAGGGTGAGAGTGTTCAAGAAGATTTTCATCACCTTGACTTGTCTCTTAGGCTTTGAAAAGATTAGTGTACTTTGATGTTTGATGATCTACCCACTCATCAATGAAAATGAAATAAGTTTTATTGATAGTTGTTTAATTTTATTTGGTTTGTACTTTAATCATCACTAGAAAAGTTAATCTATAGGTTTCTTTAATAAGAGACGTAATTGCAGACACGACAAAATACAATTCTAAAAGAAGTTAATTTTGGTAACATAATTCTAGCACGTTACTTTAACTTAGAGCATCCTCAATACTATCAGTTTTAGAAAGTATGTAACGTCACTTGAATAAGGATGGTATAGATAGGACCTACTCCAATTAGGTGTGTTTATTAAATGGTTTGATCCGAAAAATCATCCAATCCAAATGAATTTGGTTTGGTTTGGTTTGTTTGAATTTGGTTTGGATAATTTACTATAACCGAAATTAACTATTGGTTTACAGATTGGATTTGGATAGTAAATTATAATTTTGGGGCCCAACCGAATAACCGACTATGTATGTTATAATTCTTAATGTTAAGTTCGGAAGCTAGAAATGTAAAATATTATCACATTTTATCTTTCTTCGATGAAAATTTGAGTTTGTGGTTATTTATTTTGACGTTTATTAATTATGTTCTTTCATAACTAGTAAAATGTTTGTTGATATTAAGGTTAAAATACTTCGTTTGAATATTAAACAAAAAATAACTTCTAAGATTACGTTTCTTTATAAGTTAGTATAAGTTAACTTTATTTAGTTTGGTAGTTTTAATTTTTCTTTTCATTTCTATTTTAAAATTGTAATGAGTATTGTAATTGGTTTGGTTTTGTCCAAATTTGGTTCTAGATAACCCGATACTATTTTCTTTTTATTTTCATAATGGTTTATTTTCGACTTTTTTATTTGGTTTTAACGGGACCCAAACCGAATAACCCGATACTAAATTTGGTTGGATTGGTTTGGTTTTGTCCAAATTTGGGTGCGGGAAAAACATTTTCAAAACCGAATAACCCAATTCAAATAACTTCGCTCAACCGAAAATCGACCGTTTGAACACCCCTAACTCCAATTGTGTCTCTTTGTAAAATCTAGTCTAATTTTTAAACAAGAAAATACCCACCCTTATATATTATTACACAGTAGGAGCCTATCCACGCTACACGACAGTTGTGAATAAAAAAAAGGCAGTGACCGGTAGTTATTACGAAAATGTTAAATCCGATAATCAATAGTATCACGAAAGAGGGTGTGGAGGGTGGGTGGGGGGGGGGGGGGGGGGGGGTGGGTGGGTGGGTTGGGGTTTAAATGAAAAATGATATTTTTACCTTGTTTTACCTTTTCATTTAAACTATGTTTTAGTTTAAGTATTATTATATAAAAGTAATTACGTGAAATTATATTGGTAAAAGCGGGCATCAATACCCAACTCAATATTGTCACACCCCGCTTGGAGCGGAAACGCGAGGCGTTCCAGTTATAATATCAAGAGTCAAGATTACAACAATATAACCGATAAACAAAACATCAAATTAAATAGATCATGCCAAATGTTACAAAATACATCATAAAGTCAAAGGCGAAAAACGCCAAGTACCAATACAATTCCAAAAGAAGTAAACAAACGGATCGTCATGGAAATTACAATAAACAATTCAAATTCAAATTTCCCAAAAGCAAGCGATCCGAAAATAAACTATGGCATGATCAACGGAAATCCTCAATTTCCTGCAAAGCGTTAAAACGACATCAACAACATGTTGGTGAATTATTCGCAATTTTAAGTAAAAGTTAACCCAACGACAAGTTTATAAGGTAGACCTATTCTCTTAGGAAATAAGGTAATCAATAGCGTCTAACGATTAAGCAGACAAGAAATCCAACAACATCTAAAAGTTTAGTAGGCAAGATATAAGATAACGTCTAGCAATTTATTAGTAAACAAGATAACGTCTAGTGTTTTGCAGACTAGATGACGTCTAACAATTAGCAGACGAGATGGCGTCTAACATATAAGCAGACAAGATGACGTCCAACATTTAAGCAGACAAGATGACGTCTAACATTTAAGCAGACAAGTTGACGTCTAACATTTAAGCAGACAAGATGACGTTTAACATTTAAGCCGACAAGAAATACATTACACCTACTATTTAAACAAGCAAATTTTGAAGTACGCTTTACAGCCCTAAAAATAGTAAAGACAAGGGCTACGAATAACTCACAATACAAGCTTCAGCAAATCTCGGATAAACAATCACGGAGCTACAACTCCACCGTCTAAGTGCCTTAAAACAATAAATAATATAGTCTCGGTATCTCTACAAGTATAGTTCGGTTTAGCCTTGTCGGTTTAGATTAAGTTAAGTTATAACATTCCAACGATTAATAAGTCGAATAAGGATGACGGATTAAGAAGACGATGTTCCGCGCCAGAAAAGGGGTCGATCGGCAAGATGTCTTTCACGTCAACAGCGACCGTTGGAAGCAAATGATAACTCCGAGTCGAAGAAAATATTAATACCAATGTTCATTATATTGACCAAGATTAAAGATGTTGACTTATAAAAGTCAAAGGTCCATTATGTTGACTTATGAAAGTCAAATGTCAATTATGTTGACTTATGAAAGTCAAATGTCAATCATGTGGACTTATAAGAGTCAAATGTCAATTATGTTGACTTATTAAAGTCAAAATCAATTTAAAAGTCCAAATGACATTTTGAATAATTTGAAGTCTTTTCATACCAAAATGTTTAGAGTATAATGTCTTTCAAAACCGTTTTCAAAGTTTGGCGTAAAACATATTCCGATGAATTAAAACAATGATCAAATATGTGGCGAAGATTAATATGTCGCAAAAAGGTTGAAAATATCCGTTTTAGGTAATATTATGACATTTGTGATTGCGTTGGTGTCTTTGAGTCCAAAGACAATGTTATTGTAAAATATGTTACTTTTGTATACAATTTATTTATATAAGTGTTTTAATGTCGAAAAAAAGACGTGAAATGAATTTCGGCAGCGCTTCCGCATCGTAGATTATTAGTCCAATTTCCGTACACTTTCCCGCTTGTCAAAATTTGTATTTTCAAGAGCGATTAAGTCTTTCTCATAATATATAATATGATATAAGTTAAATACGTTACTTATGGTTAAATTCACATTTTAACGTATTTTAGTCCAAAGTTGTCCAAATTCCGATAATATAACAAGTGTTGGTCTAATATTTATTCCTAACCATTTTTCAAGGCTAAAACCGAACATATGAAAAAATGAGAAATTTGGAAGAAAGTCAATTATTACCGATAACAACCGCAATTTAGCAAGCTAAGAACCCGAGATAAAATCCCTTGATGGTGTGGTGATGAGATTTCTAACTCCAAAACACAATACACCATTCGTTAATACAGGTTCTTAAGAATACAAGCTTACGGTTACGTTTAACAGCGAAACAAAACGAAAACGGGCAAACTGCCCTCTGAATGCGTCGCATTGGGACCAAGGGCGGCGCATTCAGTGCAGTTTCTGCACCGAAATCGTTTCTAAGTTTAGTAAATCGTCTTTTGATGGCAGATTTGGACATGCAAGTTATAATAAGTTCAAAAACACTTTCAAATAACACTTTGGTAAAGCTTTTACAACCATTTAATCAAGATCCATACACCTTTTTACAAAAACTCGATTTTTTATAGATTATTACCCATCAAACACTTATAAAACTCATTTTCTTTGGTTAGATGATACATGCAATGAATAAACTTAGAAAATACAGAAAAGGTTAAGTTAATATACCCCAAATAAAGTGAAGATGTGAAGATCAAGCTAGATGTGAAGAAGATCCTTGATGTAAGACGGTGATTTCGACCCGAAAACGTTATAACCCAAGTAAATCTCCAAATGGATGAACAAACTCTACTCCTCTTGATGAAAACAACTATTTTTAGTGAAGAAATTCGTGGGTTATACTCTGGAATCACAGCCACAAGAAAAGAAATGGAAGGAGAGAGTGTTTGGGTGTGGGTGGGTTATGCTTCAAAGAGAGAGAATTGTAACTAGGTGTGTGTGACGTTATAAAATGAAAATGAGAATCAAATGGGGGTGTTAGAGACTTATTACTGGACTCAAAAAGCCTCTTTGTCAAGCAAAAACCCGGAACTTTTGATTTAGGCCCGTTAAAGAAAAATTGCAAAAGTTAGAAAATCACCAATGCTGATCTGCACCTGAATGCGGCGCATTGGGACTAAGGGCGGCGCATTCAGGCCTCCAAACAGCAATTTTTGATTTTCGGTATAAGCTATGACTATGCACGTTCTTTTGTTTAGGGTTCCCGATTGTTTTAAATATGAACTTAGGCAAGTTCATTATAGATATTCTTGGTATTAGGATACATTATATGATTCATTTTAAATTCCAAAATGGAAATACATACTTCTTGGTAAAAACATAAACATGAGCAAAGCACGATTTCTTAAGGATAGGGATACGTTAACCGACAAATTTGGCATAAACCTCCTAACTTATTTTCATGAGCATACTAACTATTTGGCACTTAGATATAAATCAACTTACGTCTCAAGGGACGAATCAAAATAATCACATAAAACCCGATTCTCATCAATAAACCGTGAGTAAAACAAAGAGAAATACAAGGGTCAAATCAATTGCGAATAAAATTAAAATAATCACGGTAACATAAGTACTCCAAATTGACGGGACGTCACAAATATAGAGATATAATAATATGTTTTACTTTTTCTCTTAAAAAATCGAATGGAATTTAATTTTGCTACTAATAAAATAGTTTCTCGTTTATCTTTTAATAAAACATCTGTAGTACATAATTCTTTTGCATTGAACTATTTTCTACCAATTTATTAACAAATTCATTTTTATATATTCCATTAATAAATCATAGAGTAATAACTTAAAATATTTAGTATTTTAATTTATTTTTGTACTTAAGTATTTGTCTTAAATTTCTTAAATACTATGCATTAAATTAAATTTAATATAGTTTATTTGAGGGTTACAAACTAATGTATATAATTCTTTTTCATTTTTCTAATTTTAAATTTTGAATGGTTTAGATTGATTCATCAAAAATTAATGGCTAAAATATATTTTCGTTAAATTTGATTACTTAAAACAAAACAAGGTAAATGCTTTATAATAACTAGTTGCGTACTAGCAGGGGCGGAGCTAGGAATTCTCGCCACCGGGTTCAAAAAAGTATATACCAAAAACGAAATGTAATAATGCATTCATAATTATAATTCTCCACAACGAGTTTTGTCAGATTGAAAACAACGCGTAATCACTTCATTACATAAACTAATAAATACATCAAAGGAAGAGTTCCACCTTGTGTCTGCTGGTCGTTGGACACCCTTTCTTTATTTATATCACGACCACTTTTAAGTTCACTACTTTTTAACGCCTCAACAATCTTTTTGGCTTGGTATACACAAAGGAAATCTTGACGTTTACGTGATGATCCAACAACATTCAATAGAAGTGTGACTAAAAGAAGAAAAAAAATTAACCAACTGATTTGTCATTCTTGTAACAACTACTAAAGTAAGTTAAAGTTGATGTGCAAAACATGCCTGATAATATGCTTAACTATTCTCTTGTAATATCAAGAAGCGTTTTAGATCATTAATTCTCCTCACTTGCCCCGTCATATCCGACAAAAGTGCTTCAAGTTCTTTATTCAATGATAAAACACTAGTATCTGTACTCTGTAGCATGCACCATACCAAAGAAATATTCAATAACATGTCCCACTCTATTCCCATAACGTAACACAACCACCATTTGCTCTTTAAGAGATATGTAACGAGACTCGTCTCTCAAACTAAAAATAAATTATTTCCTAAATCACTAGCAATATCATTAGTTGTTTAAGCTCCTAAATTGACCCAACTAATGGACCGATTGTGATCAGCTAAAAAATGAAGAAGCTCAAGAAAGTTTGCCGAAACTTCATATTCAACATGACCCCATAACGCTAATCCTTGCCTTAAAAGGAACCGAATGCAATCTAGAGAGGCACACAAACGAGTTCTATAATCACCTTTGTTCCTATTATCTTTGCCAAGAGCTTTGGAAACACTGTTTTTGATTCACAAGTCTTCACCCTTAGGACTCGTTAATTTCATCTCCTCCAAGTTGCGACTTATTTCAAAATGCCCATTGTAAAACTATCTATGTATGGTGACTAATTGACTAAATGTCCGGTGTAAAAGTGTCTTTGTTTCAAGATACTAAATTTAACGGAAGTCAAAATGTTCCAATTTCAAAATACTAAATTCTATACAAAAAACAACTTTTATGTTGACCAAGTGTTATTAAAAAAAATCAATCAGGTAAAGTAAAAGTGTCTTTGGTTCACCATCAACAATTCAACTATTTTTTTTTATGTAAGTATAATGATTCAAACCTGGTTATTTGGGATTCAGAGACCACCAAGTAAAGTTCAGACATCGACCATCATATGCTTCTGGTGTAGCGACTAAGCTCCGTTTAAAAATAAATTAGGAATTTAGGGCTAAAATAAATTTAACTAAAAATGAATACCTAATTAGCGAAAATTGGGGGTAAAAATAAGTGGGAATTGGGGAAGAATGGAGATGGTTCAATCAGCTTAAATCAGAGAGTTCAATCAAACAAAATCAGAGGGTTCAACTAACGAATTCTCCTCAAATTTACAGTTATCTACAAGAAAAATTGAATTTTGAGTGGGTTCGATTGAACCCTCTCATCTCATAGTACCACCGCCCCTGCGTACTAGCGTTGCACGGCACGATACTAAACAATGTACGTGATTATTATAGTAAACATTGAACTTTATCTTATTGTTTCTTAGATATAGGAAATGAAAATGTAGAGTGTGATTAGGTTTCCAATAATCCACGTGTTGTCTATAAAATGTGACACGGAACATTAGCTTTATTTTACAAATAGTTTGAGTTAGTTTAGAAAAGTAGTTTCAATGGAGGGTATGATTATTACTTTTAACAATAACAATTTTATTATTAATGTATAATTTTCATTCTAACCATCCTATTAGTTTATACATCCATTAATTATATAAGTTACGTTTTGACTATATTTTAAATGTTGAAAATGGTTACAATTTGAACGGAAGGAGCAAAGTATATTAAACATTACATTAACATTTCAGCATTATTTAGAATATCCTTGACCATTTTTAATTGAATTTATGACTATTTTGCAAAACAATGGATGTTCAAGATTGTATAGATTATGGTCCTTCATTTGAAAACAATGGCTAAGATTTTACCTCCTTAAAATCCAAACTTAAAATTGAAATGACTAATATATTTTATATAGGAGTAGAGATATAAATAATTAGATAGTGGGACCTAATTTTGAATAATATAGTTCACGTAAGCCAAACTCTTTATTAGGAATTGATGTTTAAAGTTAAGTCGAGAATTTATAAACATAAAGTTGGGTTTTTGTAACCTAGTTGTCACGTTACTTAAACTAATTTAAATTTCTTTATACAAAAGATTTAGAAGAATCAAGAATAATCTTGTAGATTTTGAAGGAGTTGATTAAAGACACATTTACTTGAACTACTTAACAAATACTACAAATGTCACTTAATAACTAACGATGTTGAATCACTTACTAGGTATTTAACTTGAACTCTCATTTCCCATTAAAAGATTAGTTATCTCATGTATAGGCACCACTATCTTGTATAATTTTTACGTTTGACAACTAAGCATTAAGCACCTAAGCCGATTATATGATTTAACCTTATAATACTTTTTGTCGAATAGCTTCTCAATTAACTAGTCTGATTTTTTCATAAACTAGAAAATGACCTACACAATTAAGTTTTAATTATGAAAGTCCTTCAATACTAGTTCCCTCGAATACTAATATCTTCATATTAATTATAGACCGATTAATCATATTCCGAAAACGTTTTATAAGTTTCACAAAATCCTATGAATACCTATGAAGTTGTGTCTTAACACAATGACTATCGTTTTATATAAAAGGGTTTAATAATATCTTAAAACTTAATTGCATAAGGATCTACGAGTAAACATATAATCCAGTTTAACATCTACACTATTAACTAAAAACCTACATATTTGATCACATCATCCAGGTAAGGCAAAGGGATTTAGCTACTCATAATTATACGAATGCAACAATCAATATTGAAAGAAAACATCTTAAAATTAAGAATAGAAATGAAAACAATAATAACAATACCAATCAGATCAATGATCACCGATGAATATTCTATTCTGAGATGAAACTGTCACTAATCAACCCTAGAAACGTATTCAATAATCAAACCCGTATAATATTGTATCCAAAACCGCCTCCAAAAACCTCTGCTTCAAAACTATGATAAAATTATTATTCCAAACAAAATGTGTAACCCTAGCAAAAGACCGGTTCACGACGCGTGTGACGGGCGTCACAAGTATCAACGACCGTCACAAAACTTTGTTAGTTCGTGTGTTACTGTTGGTCACCATTATGATTTCTTCAATCGTCATTTGTTAACCGAAACGAACTTGATTCCCAGTTTCTTCAATTTCCGCTCCAAAAATGTCATTTTCGCTCCAAAACTTCAGCTTACCTGAAAATCACTTTTCATTTCGTAAACGCTAAAAGTTTCCTAATATGTATGAATTAAAGTCTAAATAACTCAATATCACATATATAAATATGTATAGTATTTGCGATATCAAATCCTCCATACTAAACTCAAGAATATTCATTTTAATTCACAACTCGGAAATCACATTTTACCTAGAATGATCAAACAATTCAAAACAAGAGTAATAATAACTTACTCAAACATATGTTTGTTATTTGTCCAATTTAACTTTTCTATTTCACAAATACTAAAAAGTGGTATATTACATAAACTCTCTATTTTGAAATTAAGTATCAACACTCTAGATTAACCTTCTATTCAGTAAAACCCTCATCGCTCAAGGTATATTTAACCATTTTTATGTATAAGTGGTATGAGATGGTTACTAACCTACGCAACGGTAGCATATGAAATTAGAGTGTGGATAGCTTTACTGATTATATTTAAAAATTTATGCACAAATATATGTTATTTTGCCAGTCTTTGACTTGTTTAAAATTTTCTAAGATATTTTGAATTCCATGACTTTGTATAAAACCCTATAACAAGAAGGATAAAGTTTTATAGTGCACAAACACTTGGAGGACACCATAATGCTCCCAAGCTCGAACCGACCTTGGCCAAGAAGACTCGCGCGCTCTATGAACCATATATTAAGGTTTTGTTTAGATGGTTCGAGACATGTTAGTTGGGTGCAATCTTCATGCATCAAGGACATGTTGGTAGGATAGACATGGGATATTATTATAAGGTTGGGAGTGTTGTAGATGATTTTCGTCAGCTTGACTTGTGTCTTAGGCTTTGAAAAGATTAGCGTACTTTTATGTTCTCTTTAATAAAAGACGTAACTGTACACACATGGACGAACCATAGGCATACCTTGGGGTAGCGACAGATACCCCTTGTTGGGATAGGGTAGTTATTACTCACAGACGGACCATGCCTTCGTCCGGTTAGGTACCGATAAGGTTGAGGCATAGGAAACAGGAGTCACGGACGGACGAAGGGGCACTTGAGAGTCTCTGGAGGCAGGAACATCGAAGAGAGTGCAGCATTAATTGTGGACAAGACAGAATGATGGTAGCATTTAATGAAGAGGAGCGTGGGAGACAAAACGCCGCCCACGCGCTTCTTCATTTAATGACTGTCACAGTCAACTGACCGGTGCGGAGGAAAGTTAGCCACGTCGCTGACACGTATGAGATGACGGATGAAACAGACCGGTCCTTAGGGATTACCCGAAGGGTAATAACCGAAGGCCTACTATATAAGGGCAGGACAAAGGAATTGAGAGAGAGAGTTGATTCTTGTAACATATTTATTTCTAAAGATAAATTCTATTATAAACATTCCTTACATTCAATTTCTAATCATTCGATAACATTGAATGCCTTTGTGAATCCATTTAGTGCCACATTAATTCTCTTATATTAGCATCCCTTCGTCTGGAGCCGGACGAAGGGCCAAGCATACAAAAATTTACTTTAACATTGGCGCCATCCGTGGGACCCTGTCGTTAATCAGCGATAGATTCTGGGAAGACATGGGAAAATACCTTTAGATCAGCGAGAGGAAGGACCGGTCCAGTTTGTTACCCAAGAGTCTGTTGAAGACACAGGGCCACCCCCTTCATTCGCCCCAGGAGCGAACGAGCAAACAAGCCCAGTCACACCGGAGTTTCCTAATCCTTACATACCCAATGCAGGCGCTAATCATAGATGGAAGGAGGTGTTCACAACACGCACGAAGACAGTCGAATCTGGAGAACTTACACACCTGATTAAGGACATAGAGAGGGGAACATCACAAGGTAAAAGGGTCAACCGGAGGGGGAAAGACGACGGTTCTCAGGAGACTGGGAACCGTATTGTTAACATGATAAAGAAGGACTCGTTATCCCTGAAAAGAAAAGAGCCCGATCCAGTGTGGATGAACCAAGAAATAACCTTTCCTCCCAGAAGCGAATGTTGCCCTACTTTGGATCCCATCATAGTGGAAGGACAAATGGGTAATATCATCGTCCCAAGGGTATACGTAGACACAGGGAGCTCCACAGAAGTTATTTATGAACACTTCTTTCGACAACTTCGGAAGTCCGTCCAAACGCGCATAAGAAGACCAGAATCGGCACTCCAAGGATTCAGTAGCGAAACGATGTGGCTGCTGGGAGAAATAACCCTCCCTCTGACGCTGGGAGAGTACCCGCGCGTGAGGACCGAATGGATGAACTTCGCGGTGGTTTAGGCACCGGCCCCCTTTGACATCATCCTGGGAAGACCAGGAATATACCAGTTGGGAGCAGTACCGTCCCCATTCCATGGACTGGTGAAGTTCCCCACTCCCCATGGTATCGCGACAGTTCGTACCAAAAGACGGAAGGAAAAGTGGTGTGCTTCTGCAGAAAGAACAGATAAACCACAAGCAACAAACCATGATCCGGAGGAAAAACTCGTCATCAATCCCAAGTTCCCGGAACAAACCATTACCATAGGGTCACACTTATCCAGACCTTGTAAAGAAAAGTTATTCACGCTGCTCTGCAGCAACATGGATGTATTTGCGTGGACACCGTCTGATATGACAGGAGTGCCAAGGAGTATAGCCGAACATCGGTTAAAGACTTATCCCAGCGTGGAGCCGATAAAACAGAAAAAAATGGGAATGGCCCCGGAGCGCAGTCAGGTCATCAAGGAGGAAGTGAGTAAATTGATGGAGGCAGGAATCCTACGAGAAGCAAGATATCAGACTTGGGTGGCGAACCCATTTCTCGTCGAAAAAAGCGACCATTCCTGGAGAATGTGCGTAGACTTTAAAAATATCAACAAAGCCTGCCCAAAAGACAATTACCCACTGCCGGAGATAGATTGGAAGATTGATTCTTTGATGGGATACAAATACAAATGCTTCCTGGACGCTTACAAGGGCTATCATCAGATACAAATGGCACCGGAAGATGAGGATAAAACGGCCTTCTATACGGATTTCGGCATATTCTGTTACAGAAAGATGCCTTTTGGGTTGAAAAATGCCGGGGCCACCTACCAAAGATTGATTGTCAAAACCTTTGAAGCTCAAATTGGTCGAAATTTGGAGTCTTACGTGGATGACCTCGTCATCAAGAGTCATAAAGAGGAAGATATGATCTACGACATTGATGAAACCTTCCGAAAGTTGAGGAGCATCAACATGAAATTAAAATCCAAAGAAATGTACGTTCGGTGTGGTAGAAGGGAAGTTTTTAGGACATGTGATAACCGAAAGGGGTATCAAGGCTTGCCCCGACAAGGTAAAAGCAATCACGGAGATGAAATCCCCAGGGACGTTAGGAGAGGTTCAATGTCTCAACGGAAGGCTGGTAGGGTTGAGCCGATACCTCTCAAGGTCAGCCGAACGGTCACTCCCATTTTTCAAAGCATTGAAGAAAAGCATCAATGTGACCGATTTTGTTTGGACAGCCGAAGCTGAAGATGCTTTTCAAGAGTTGAAGAGGTATTTAACTCAGCTACCAACCCTGGTGGCCCCAACTGAAGGAGGGGAACTATTCGTGTACCTAGCAGCCTCCAATAACACCGTAAGTGCAGTTCTGATTACGGAGGAAAAGGGAAAGCAGACTCCCGTTTATTTTGTAAGCAAAGCTCTAAGAGCAGCCGAGTTAAATTACCCACCCATGGAAAAACTTGCATTGGCTCTAATACACACAGCTCGGCGCTTACCTCGATACTTCCAAGCATACCCAATAGTAGTAATGACCGAATTACCTATTAAGGATATACTGGCAACGCCAGAAAGGTCGGGGAGGTTGGCAAAATGGGCTATAGAGTTGGGGGCCTATGCGATCGAATATAGACCAAGACAAGCCATGAAGGGACAGGTTCTGGCGGATTTTATCGCTGAAGTACCGATGCCACCTCCCCCACCTGTGAACATTAAGGAAGGAAAGATGACAGTATCACCCTCCCCAGCACTAGAGGGTAGAGTGTGGTTCCTATACACCGATGGGGCATCTAGTAGTTCAAGATCTGGGGCGGGCATGATTTTGGTTAGCCCTACAGGAGAAGAATTCACATACGCGCTGAAGCTTTCTTTCGACAGCACGAACAACGAGGCCGAGTATGAAGCTTTGTTGGCGGGCCTACGAATAGCGATCAAGATGAAGATATTGGATCTCGAAGCAAGAGTAGACTCAGCCCTTGTGGCTAATCAAGTAAAGGGAAATTTTGAGGCCAAGGATGAAAACATGGCCAAGTACAAAGCTTTAGTGATTACCCTCGTAAAGAACTTCAGGCATTTTAACATTCGACAAATTCCAAGGAGAGAAAACGCGAAGGCCGATGCAGCCTGTAAAGTAGCATCGGTAGCTCACCCAGAGAAACAAAAGAAGATCCTGGTGGAAGTCTTGAATCACAGAAGCACGGAGATAGAGATAGTGGGAGCGATAATAGAAGACACTGATCCAAATTGGATGACCCCCATTATTCATTGCCTAAGGACAGGAGAAGAGCCCACTGACAAGAAGGAGGCAAGAAAGCTAAGAATGAAGCTCCCCATGTATGTGTTTGTCGAGGGGACACTGTACAAGAAGGCTTTCCTCATGCCTTTACTTAGATGTGTGGGTCCGAAGGAAGCCAACTACGTGATCAGAGAAGTTCATGAGGGTGCCTGCGGTATGCATTCAGGACCCCGAGCCGTGGTGTCCAAGATAATCAACTTAGGATACTACTGGCCTTCCATGCATAGGGATGCCACCGAAGAAATACAGAAATGCCAAAGTTGCCAAAGGTATGCTTCGGTACCCAGACACCCAAAGAACGACATGATTTCAGTCACGTCAGCTTGGCCTTTCCACCAATGGGGCATAGACATTGTGGGACCTTTCCCAATCTCCCCCGGAGGGGTTAAATTCTTACTGGTAGCCATAAATTACTTCACCAAGTGGGTGGAAGCCAAGCCGTTAGCCACTATTTCCGGATCCCAGGTGAAGAAATTTGTCTGGGAAAACATTGTATGCCGATTTGGCTTACCAGGGATTATTATCTCGGATAACGGAAAACAATTTGCAGATAACCCATTCAAAGAATGGTGCAAAGAGATGAGAATCCAACAGAACTTTACTTCAGTCGCTCACCCACACGCAAATGGTCAAGTGGAGCGGGCAAATCGAAGTTTGGTCGAAGGGATAAAAACCAGGCTGGATAAGGAGGGGGGCAAATGGCTAGATCAGTTGTCACATGTGTTGTGGGCACACCGAACCATGACAAAAACTTGTAATGGTGAGACCCCCTTTAGCCTGGCCTACGGAACGGAAGCTATTATCCCAGCAGAAATAGGGATGCCAACGGCCAGAACAGGTACTCATCTTGCCGAAGAAAATGATAGGGAGCTTCGTCTCAACCTCGACTTAGTCGAAGAAAGAAGGGAAATCGCGGCAATACGGGAGGAAAAATATAAGAGACAGGTAGAGGGATATTACAACAAACGTGTAAACCCCAAAGCTTTCAGAGCGGGAGAATTGGTCCTTCGGAACAACGAAGCAAGCAGGCAGGAAGAAACTGGTAAGCTAGGCCCAACTTGGGAAGGACCCTACAAGATCAAAAAGATCCTTGGAAATGGGTCCTATGAATTGGAAGGAACAGAAGGCAAGGCCATCCCACGAACATGGCATGGAGGCCTGTTGAGAAAGTGTTATGTCTAGTATTGTAAAAGGAAACTTCCTTTATTATGATGTAATGATTGTAACCCTTCACATTATATAAAATATATACCGGCTCTCAAGTAGGGACGGAAATTTTCACATCCACTAGTCTGAACGCATATCCTAGTGAAGATATATATAAAAAAAAAAAAAAAAAAAAAAGAGTCAAAGTACTCTTCTGGGAGGGACGTTTCCCAGCTTAACAAACACATACCAAAAAAAAAAAAAAAGGAAGAAGGAAGTAACCAACAGAAACTTAAAAGGAAAAATGCGTACATTGACGCTACCACGTTAAAGCCATAATTACAACGATAAATGTCTAAAGGATCAAATGATTCCCATAACAAAAACAGTTTAAACATAAAACAAACTAACAAATGCTACTCGGCAATAGGAGCCGCTGGTTCAATCTTCAACAAGTCCTCCACAGAAAGATCAACAACCTGACCGAGGGCCTCCAGGTAGGGAAAGGGAAGCTGCTTCAAGCGGTCAAGAGCCTCGTCCAGTTTGGCATCGGCCTCCGGATCAAAGTTGGGAGTACCCGAAAGGGGTAGATTCCTTTGCGCCTGGCGAAAACCATTGCGCACTCCAAGGGCATACCCAGTGTTGGTATACAGAGTGGCAATTTCTCCGTAAGGGGCGTTGAATTCGTGGCTTTGATGGAGCTTCCCGACAAAGGCTTTTACCCCATCCCTAAGTAACCATGCCACCTTCCCACCCAGCTCGTCCCTCTCAGTTGAAAGTTTTCCATTTGTAATCTCCAGGGCAGAGTTTTCGGCCAAAAGCCTCAAATTGTCGTGTTCAAGGGCAGCCTTTTCAGCGGCCAAGCTTTTAACCATTGCCTCTGCCGCAGCCCTCTCACTATCAAAAGCAGCCCTATCGGCTGCCAACCTTTCACCAGCTAAAGCTACCGCAGCCTTCTCAGACAACAATTCCTCATTGCGTGCTTCCAAACTTTTCACTTTCCCAGTTAATCCCTCCCAATCAACAAGGGGCAATGACTTCATCCCGGGATCCGCAGGTGCCAAAGATTGAACCTTCACAAGCTTACCATTGGTATACTCCAAGTCACGAAGGAGCTTCTCCAGATCTTTAATTTTTCTCCGAGCTTTACAAGACTTCTTTAGCTCAATTCTGGTCCTTCGAAATTGAGCTTTTGTGCGCCTCTGGAGTTTGACATTCTCCTCCTCCAACTCTTCGATCTTAGCCTTCGCGGCTGATAGGCGCCCATCTCTCCTAGCAAGGGATTTCTCAAACTTAGCAACGGTACCACTGGAAGCCATGTAACGTCCACGGACTTCAGTACCAGCCACCGCCAACTGGGCAAGCAACACATTGTAATTGTTGATTAGGGTCTCCTCTGGTAGGTTCCTCCAACGAAGGGCCTCAACTGGGGTAGCAAAGTGGTTCAGCATGTCTTGACATACTTCGGGATCACTCATCCCGCTACCACATTTCGCCTTCCATCCGGCCACATAAAGAGCTGACAAGGGATCTTCCCTGTCGTTTGTCGAATGGGGGATAAAGGAGCCTCCCGCCTCGGCCACTAGAGTTTCCGCTGGTGCACTCTCTCCCTCATCTATGTTTTTCCCTCGATCACTGCGAGGAGTGGGTTCCCTTACCCCAGGACCATCGGAAGAGGAGATGGTTAGGGGGTGGGAACCGGTAGCATGGAAAGAGGGTGGGACATCCAAAGAAGGCGTTGCACTATGAGAAGGAGCCTCTGTTGCAGAAAAGAGAGATGTTAAGATTAAAAAGAAAGCAAGCTAAAAAAAAAAAAAAAAAAAAAAAGTAATGAAAGAAAATAAGCATACCATCAGCAGGAACAAGTCTCCCTCGCTTGACCTTCAGAAGACCGGAACTCTTAACCCGCTGTCTTTTGCGCGTCGATGGAGGAGCAGACGTACCCGGAGGGTCAACTACTAAAGCGGCTACGCCAGGAATCAAGGTTTGAATCTTAACAGAAGGGAGCACGAAATCTCCAATCCCCCGCTCCAGAACACTCTTAACATTCTCCCCCAAGGCAACCAGAGGAAAAGATACCCCAGCCAAAGTCTCCAGCTTTAAATATTCCAGCAAAGAAATGGCTGTGTACATCGAAAGGGGAATCGTAAAAAAAAAAAAAAAAAAAAAAAAAAAAAAAAAAAAAAAAAAAAAGAGAGAAAAGTTTTCAAAAGGGGAACTTACGGTGACCATTCAGGTGGATGGACGGATCCATGTTCAGAGGAGCCCAGTTCCGGCTCAGACCACCCAGCACCAACACTGACTCATCGTGAGTCCGGGCATGTATTTTGTTCAAAGAGATAAATCTGCAGCGCCCTACCTCTACATCAGTAAGAAAGGGAGCCGGGTCAGGAATAGCTCCTTGCAGAGCGGGCCGCCAGGGAAGGAATATGGGGGCCACAGATCTGTCAATCCAAATAAACCTGTCCTTCCACAGCTTCAGACTGGTGGGCACAAAGCGAAAACACTCCCACTCCTCATTGTCCACCTTTGGACGACGTTCGACAGTAAACCAATCCCCCGAGCGAATTAATTTGAAAAAACTCCTCCACAAATTTAAAGTGGTAGGAAAGCCTAGGGCATGACATAATAGCTCAAAGTTGGTCACTCTCAAAGCCCCCAAAGGATTAAATTGAGCAGGGCTCAACTGGTAATACTCGATGACAGATAAAAAGAAACGGGTAAAGGGGATACGAACATTGGCCGCATCGAAGAAACGAGTATACATCGTTATCGCGTCTTCGGGGCAATCAGCAACGTTAGCGGCCGCCGCGGGATTACGAACCCGCCACTCTGCTTTCAACCCATAATCCTTTATGAGGTCGATGAACTTTTGTCATATCGGAAAAATTAGAAGAAGAAAAAAAAAAGGGGGGGAAATGACGGTTGATTTCAAGAAATGAAAGGGGGAAATGAAAATGAGATTATCAAGGAATATTTATAGGAAAGTCAATAATCAGTCATTCCCCCCCCCCCCCCCCCCCCCCCCCCCGTCAAATCAGAAGCATTAATAACTAGCAGGCAATAATTACCTTTTAAATGCAAGTGGAAACGTCAGACAATCATAGTCTAGGGAAGATTCGATCAGAAATAGGCCTCCACTTTCTCACTCACTTCCCTAGGCTAGGGGGGGAGATGTTGGGATAGGGTAGTTATTACTCACAGACGGACCATGCCTTCGTCCGGTTAGGTACCGATAAGGTTGAGGCATAGGAAACAGGAGTCACGGACGGACGAAGGGGCACTTGAGAGTCTCTGGAGGCAGGAACATCGAAGAGAGTGCAACATTAATTGTGGACAAGACAGAATGATGGTAGCATTTAATGAAGAGGAGCGTGGGAAACAAAACGCCGCCCACGCGCTTCTTCATTTAATGACTGTCACAGTCAACTGACCGGTGTGGAGGAAAGTTAGCCACGTCGCTGACACGTATGAGATGACGGATGAAACAGACCGGTCCTTAGGGATTACCCGAAGGGTAATAACCGAAGGCCTACTATATAAGGGCAGGACAAAGGAATTGAGAGAGAGAGTTGATTCTTGTAACATATTTATTTCTAAAGATAAATTCTATTATAAACATTCCTTACATTCAATTTCTAATCATTCGATAACATTGAATGTCTTTGTGAATCTATTTAGTACCACATTAATTCTCTTATATTAGCATCCCTTCGTCTGGAGCCGGACGAAGGGCCAAGCATACAAAAATTTACTTTAACACCCCTCAACTTTGATTACGAAGGGTAAATTTGTTTCGAAAAAATTATGTTTTAAGCCTCGGATACCTGTCCATAAGCTTTTGGATACCCCTTAACATCGAGAAAAGACAAAAAGGGTAGAAATGGTTAAAAGAAATCAAAATTTGGTTGATCTTTGGTTTCAAGTTTCAATTGCGTATTCACGGTCAAATGAATGAAGAAGATGACCAGTCGGTTTAGGGATAAATTGTAATGAAATAAGAAGTGGGCCTAATATACATAAATTAAATAAGTGTTGCGCCTAACCCATTACTCAAAAAGTCATTTGATAGGTTATTTTTTAAGACTTAAGTAACTTATATTTCCTATTCAAATTTAAATTCACTTCTTATGTAAATTTATTACTATAGATGAATTAATTTTAAGTTCAGAAATATATATACGACTGTTTTATTTAATTAGTGTTAGATGCATTTCATACATTTAATATTGCACCCTTATTATCGTTTTTTACTTGTATTTATGCAAATAAACAACCATTTATCGTTGCAAATTTGTGAATCCTCAAATACATTTAGAATGTTTGTATTTCACCTAATTCATATGTATTTTCAGGTGTTAGAAACTAAGCGATCGAACGGGACGAGCAAGAGTTGGAACGGACAAGAAACGAGAAGAGAAATGCAAGAAAGCTACCCAGCCAAGACCCGCCCGGGCTGCTGCTGCACCTGCTGATTGTGGATCCAAGACCTGCCCGGGTCAATCGGGTAGCACAAAAATACTTGACCACCTGCTTGTGGATACCTGCTGATCAAACTCGCTAGAAACCCGTCGGGTCAAATGTAAAAGGAAGGAAAACCCGCTTGGGTCGGTCCTAACCCGCCCGGGCCTGGTTTGTGCAGCTGGAGTACCCGCCCGATCTCTTAGACCCGCCCGGGCCATGGGTAACGCCTAACCCGACCCGCCCAGGCTGTTGACTAAAATTGAGATATTTTGGTTACTTGAATTTTCACACGATTTAAACCACTTTTTATCAGTAGTTTTGATATCTTTTCATATTGGACACTACTGGGAAAGAAAAGGAAGATAGTCTAGGTGATAATTTCATCATTTGGACACATAATTCGTTGTTTGAAAGCCGTTGAAACTCGAATTTATGTCTTTTTGTATGATTTTTGTATGCTTGGCTAATTTCTTAGAATTCGGTTCCAACTAGAATGGATTAGGTCATTTTGTTAATGAAATTGATGTTTGTTTATGCTTCCTTAGTGATTGTGGTTTGTTTTACGGTTAATATTACTTCATTTCTTGACTTTGATTGATCACCTAGGTTGAGATATTAATTAATTGGTGTTATAATTAGGTTGTAGAATCCGTAATTGTTTTATAACCTAATAACAAGTAACAAAACGTTGTTTGCTCCATGTTAACCACAATCACACAATTGTTACATTTCATAGCTTTAGTGAAACGGTAATTGTTGTTTGGAAAGTTTACACAAAACGTTAATGTTATTTTCGGTTCATTGTGACGTGCTTTTTATGGATTTGAATTAGGAAGTTAGCGGTCGGCCTCTAAAGTGGCTGACCGCGTTAGTTTTCTAGCGAGTCTTGGGAAGAAAGTAGTTTACTTAAGGCATATTAAAACTACGAGACTAGGCGGGAAATTACTCTTAGAAGTTTGCCTTTTTACATATGAAAAGTAAGTCGGTAGAATTGGATGTTTGACTATCAATATTGTTTACGGTCTAACAAAGTTCATGCGGTGGTTTAATGTATAAAAACTGAAGTCGGAAATGAAATCCTTATGTCCGTTATTCTATGAATTTTTCTCGAGTTAAATCTATGTTTAGTGTAGTTGAGTCGTGTATAGTTCCGGTCTTTGTTTATTTTATGTCATAAATATCCTTTTAATTTAGTTTATTCTTTTGTCTTTGTTGAGGACAAGAAAGGTTCAAGATTGGGGGGATTTGTTAGATGTATTTTATACATCTAATATTGCACGTTTATTATCGTTTACACTTGCATTTACGTAAAACGCCCATTTATCTTTGCATATTTGTGAATCCTAAATACATTTAGAATGTTTGTACTTCACCTATTTCATATGTATTTTTAGGTGTTAAAAACTAAGCGATCGAACAGGACGAGCAAGAGTTGGAACGGACAAGAAACGAGAAGCGAAATACAAGAAAACTGAAGCGGAGCAAGCTTCCTAGCCAAGACCCGCCTAGGCCTTGCGTCACTTTAAACCCGACCCGCCCGAGTTGCTGTTGCACCTGCTGATTGTGGATCCAAGACCTGCCCGGGTCAACCGAGTAGCACAAAAATACCACTTTTAATTGTAGTTTTTGGTTACTTGCATTTTCACACGATTTAAACCACTTTTTATTGTATTTTTTGATATCTTTTCATATTGGACACTAATGGGAACGAAAAGGAAGATAGTCTAGGTGTTAATTTCATCATTTGGACACCAAATTCGTTGTTTGTAAGCCTATGAAACTCAAATTTATGTCTTTTTGTATGATTATTTTTGCTATGTTTGGCTAATTTCTTAGAATTCGGTTCCAACTAGACTTGATTCTGTCATTTGATTAATGAAATTGATGTTTGTTTATGTTTATTTAGTGATTGTGGTTTGTTTTACGGTTAATATTACTTCATTTCTTGACTTTGATTGATCACCTAGGTTGAGATATTGATTAATTGTTGTTATACTTAGATTGTAAAATCCGTAATTGTTTTATAATCTAATATCAAGTAACAAAACGTTGTTTGTTCAATGTTAACCACAATCACACAATTATTACATTTCCTAGCTTTAGTGAAACTGTAATTGTTACAATTATTAAATTTCCTAGCTTTAGTGAAACTATAATTGTTTGTTGGAAAGTTTACACAAAACGTTAATGCTATTTTCCGTTCATTTGTAAGAGCTTATTTGGATTTGAATTAGGAGGGGTTATATTGAAGAGCTTGTTTTGATATAAATAATTTGGTAAACAAAAAGATGTTTAAGCTTGCTAACGTCTTTTTAGTACAAACTTGAATAGATATAAATTAAACACTTGTTTAAAACATCATTTCATGATTAAGTGACATAATTTTAAAAGTCGAAAGTGGAACCGAATCGTTTTTCTATTATTGTTCTTTGTTATTTGTTATTCTCGCAATTAGATTAATTAATCACTCAAATCCAAACCCCCTTTGTTACATACTAAATACTTGTTTCCAAACACTTTAACATAAATACTTTTATCACGCGTCCTTTGGGTTCGATCCCTACTTATCGCTTATTACGTTTGTAGTATAGTGAAGTTGGTAAGAATCATACTTTTTCATTTGTAACCGGTGTGACAAACCATGTTAACAAATTGGCGCCGCTGCCGAGGGACACGGTAGTACTAATTATTTTATGCCAAGGTGTTTGCGTATAGGTACACCATTGAAGCTTAATTCGGAGATTGAGAAGATCGCTAGGAGATTGAGGAAACAAGCTAAACTTCGTAACAGGCAGCAAGGATCCCAAACAAATCTCGAGTCATTTACGTCTCTTTATCAAATGAATCGGAAGAAGAAACACCACACACACCTCAATTCATACCCCCCCCCCCCCCCCCCCCCCCACCACCACCACCAAATACACTACCAAACACTCCACAAAATTTACCAATCCACATTCCATTAAACCAAAACCACAACATAGCCGAAGAACAAACCCTTCGCCAACGGGCGACTCACAATGTTGACCAACAACCCTTGTGCATCACATACCCCGAGATGGAGAACTTCGAATTGAAGTCGTGACTTATCCATTTGTTGCCTTTGTATCGGGGTGTGGAAAAGGAAGATCCGCACAAGTTTTTGAAGGAGTTCCATGTAGTTTGTGTTGGAACGAAGCCGCATAACATCACGGAATATCAAATCAAGTTAAGGGCATTGCCCTTTCTTTACATAATGCGGCTAAGGAATGGCTTTATGAAGTGGGTTCGATCTAGTACATATCGCTTATTACGTTTATTTATGCAACACTTAATGGGTCCTTTGGGTTCGATCCCTACTTATCGCTTATTAATTTTGTAGTATAGTAAAGTGGATAAAAATCATAGTTTTTCATTTGTAACCGGTGTGACAAACCTTGTTAACAATTAGATTGAATATACACGAATTAACTTATATATTTAAATACAAAACGGGTAAATTTTCAATGAATAAACAATAAAACTATATTGTACTATACATATAGAGAAAGTTGATCTAAAACTCTCCGACCCGAATCAAGTATATTTACTAGATTAACTTTATTAATGGACAATAATATTTGATTACACATACAATGAGACCGATTCTTTGATTCAATATTAAATTACGAAGAATTATTTTTATTATAATTTAGTTGAAAATTTTTGGATACCCCTCAAAAAGTTCTAGCTCCGCCACTGTGTGAAGACATACAATGTTTGAAAGCTCGTAAAACAAAATTCAAAAAGAAATAAGATTTAGTAACATAATCTTCCACCCATCCTTAATGCTATGAGTTTTAGAACGTATGTAATGTCACTTGAATGAGGGTTGTATAGGTGGGAACTACAACCATGTGACTAGAATATTGCGTAGTTGGGGTACTTGTCATGCGTTTATATATGCAACACTCAATGGGCATGCAAAGCTTCATGGATATATGTAAATGTTGGGCCACCTCTTTTTAAAAGATGATAGAATTCTTTCCTAACTTTTTCAAAAATACTTTTATTGCTTATATTGGAAGAAAATGTGATGTAACCACGTCAAGAAGAACCCCAATTATCTAGTCAGAGATAACAACGCTTGGTCGAAAAATACAACAATTCCCGACAAAAATCCTAAAAAGGAAAAATACCAACACATGCCAAGAAGCAACATGTATTAAGAATAAAGCTACATGTATAATGAGCACGTATGTGCAAAACACGTGATAAAAAACGACATTATCAAGCTTGAACATTCTAGATCCGTACATGTGTTACTCCCTTATTGGAAGTGATTAACAAGATCGTTATCACGCGGGTCCAGGTAAAAAAAAAGGATGTGAACTTAACTGATAATAAGTTGACATGTCACACTTCAACCTGAAAAGCTGTGCCTAAAAATTGTCTTTTTATTAATTGTATGTTTTTACTCTCAAGTTATTAATATTATTTCATTACCACTTTCTACCCCCTTCATTCATTACATCATATTGCAATACGAGGTAGTACTCGTATGCCCTGACCCTTTGCTTCGTCTTTTAAGAGTCCGGGAAGAGTGGAATGATTACATGCTATCATTAACACCATATTTTTTGTGTCCCTATTCTATCTTTAGCACGAACAAACAACACCATTTTTGGTCCTTGAAGCATAGCTCTGGTTCTTTTCACAACCGAAAAACACAATCCCCCAAAGTCACGCTCAAAATGACAAATCCGTAAGCACTTTCGAATCGAAGCACACATGCTAACATTGTCTTGGCAGGGTTTGGTAGTTGGTACCACATTGTTGAATATAAGACTTGCATGAATCATCATTGCATAATGAAGACCACACCTAGCTACTTGAAGTAAAAAAAAAAAAATTCTCTCCACGCATTTGAGGAGAATGTATGTGACCAGGAAAACAGCGATGACAATGTTAAGTCACTTCAAGAAAACTGAATTTCAGTGAAGGAAATTTCCGTCGAAAATTCGTCGCAAAAAATAGATTTACCGCAACAAACACGGCGTCGCAAAACCTTGGTCAGAAAAAAACATGGCCTCCAAGGGGTTATGACGAGAATGTTTACTGACACACGTTTTGTCCATATCCCTAGGAAATCACTTGGAATTTGCGATGGAAATTGTTCGTCGCTTAATTATGTGGCTAATACTCTATTTTCTAGTAGTGAAGTAAAAGATATAACGAGGCAAGAGTCAGAAGATGAATAAGAAGCGAAAAGGATGACGATATAGTCGAGAGATTTGATGGAAATAGCTGAAAACATCATGTCTTGTGTGGGGATCATAGGATCAAATACAGTGTATAAAGACTTAGACCAGTTTAGTAAGTACGTCCCGCTAGCCAATACTATAAGAAACATGCAAACAAACCAGATAAGTGTGACAACAACACAAAAGATACCAAGGCATAATGAAATGATAAATATAGGAAGGATCCAAGCCATTAATTATGTGGTACATAATGAAAGTAGTAAAAGTCACGTCAACTTTGCAAGATCAATAACAAGAAAAGTGAAAGGTAGGTAAAAGAAAACACATATTTGGGAATAACCTGTCATAATAATACCATGTGTCATGCATATATTTTCCAACAATTCATAATCAACAACCAAGAAACGCCACAACAAAATGTGTAATCAAAGTTACTATAAAGAACCACATCACTGAAAGCACAAGACAACGGTAGTATAAAATAGCAACACTCCTTTCACGTCTAATAACTCCACATGACCAAGAGTACAATAGTCCATCATATTCTTCACGTAAAATATCGGGAAACACTTAAAGTCGGAGTTAACCAACAAATAAACCACAGGTTGAGCAATGTTTTCTCAAATTCTACTAAGTAAACTTAGTTTGCAATTCCCATTGATGCAAAGGATTAATGATTGAGAACTTCCAGATAATTAGAGAATTCTAGCCAAACTTACATGGAAAAATATCAAATCAAATAAATAACAGTGGCATAGATGTACCACATAAAATTACAACATCTAGAAGGATCATATCAACTTCCTCAAATTGTAGATAGAAAAACCATTAGGTGGAAATCTCAATTTATGTGTGTTCTTGCTAGGTTTGAATTTGAAAATGATCTAAAGGTACATTAACCAGATCACCAAATGAATGAATTAACTTTCTTCTTTGACGATCTAGATCTAAAACGCAAACCATAAGTGATGGGGCGTTCGACCGAACTAAAAAAAGGAGGGAGAAGGTGAAAAGAAGGTTAACCTAAACTTGTAGGTTAAATGTGCATTTATTGGTTAACCTTAATTTATTCTCTAAAACCTTTTTTTTTCTTTCTAAATCTCCTTTTCCCTATTAATTAAAACCCAAATTTTTTAATTAAATAAATATAAGTCCCCTAGTGGAAGATATCTTATCTTGGACCTCTAAGAAAAATAAGAATTTCTAATATCCAAAATAGATTTTGAATAGGCTTTTGATTTATTAAATTGGGGCTTTCGTGACATGTTTTATATGGGTTTTGATCTTAAGTGGAGAAATTGAATTAAAGGTTTTTTAGGCACAACTTTGGCTTGCTTCTCATTAATCGATTACCAACCTTATAATTCAAGGAAATAAAGGCGTAAGACAAGAAGATCTCCGATCACCTTTTCTTTTTCTTTATATTGGAAATAAAATCTGTTAATGTGGTTATGTTAAACGCAAAAAACAAAAACATTTTTCATGGAATTCATGTGGCTAAAGTCAATATTCCTATATTTCTTCTCCAATTTCTCTTCTTCAATTTGCAGGCAATACTCTCCTTTTAGGTGAATGGTCTAGGAAAAAATATAAAGAATTTGCATTGTATCCTTACATTCTTTAATATGGATTTGGTTCTAAAGGTTAACTTCTCAAAAAGTAAGCTATTTGGTGTTGGAGTATATAGCTTGGAAACAAAACAGCTTGGCCGACTAACTATTATGTCAAACATCTTTATAACCGTTCATGTACCTTCGTCTTCGTATTGGTAATAAAATGAATAATAGCTCAAGTTGGATGCCTTTATTTGTAAACTTTCGAAACAAACTTACATCTTAGAAGTCTAAGCATTTCTCTTATGGTGGGTGCTTAACTCTATTGAAATCCGTTTTAGGTAATATTGCTTCCCTATTTTTCAAGCTTCACTTAAGGTCATTAAAAAACTAGAGTCTTTAAGAAGAAACTTCTTTTGGCCAGGGTGTATAGAAGAAAAAAATGTTAGACCCATATTATTTGTGACCCTCATTGATCATTTATCCTTACACCCTGTTCCCGAGTTTAGTGAGGGAAGAAGAAAATTGAAAAGAAGATAATTTAACAGAAAAGAAGAGAGAAGAAAGGAGATTATTTTTTTAAAAACGCGTTCCCGAGTGGAAGTATTTGGAAAGAAAAGAAAGTAAAGAAAAATCAAAATAAAATTTCGATATAAACAAATTATAAAAACTCATCAAGATTAAACGAGCATTACATAATACACGAATTAATTAACGAAAAACAAGTATATGATAAATTGTTTAAAAATTTTCACTTGTGTAAAAAAAAAAATAAAATAATAATAATAATAATAATAATTATAATAATATGAGGAATTTGGATATTCGATTCGACTCGGTTGTATCGAGTAAAGATGAAAAAAGATAAACATATATATAAAAGATATATATTTGTTTCAAGATAATTTGGGGATTAATTTTTTAAAAATGTACAAAATATAGTTTTCTCTCCAAATCTTCTCAATTTTGGAAGGAAAATTAAGAGAGAAAAATGGAACAAATATTCTTTCCACTTCTTTTCTCTTCTCTCCACTTAAAAACTCGGGAACACGATCTCTTTTTTATTTTCTTCCTGCTTCTTTTCCTTTCCTTTCATTTCTTCAGAAATAAAATCTCGGAAACACAGTGTTACTGATATGATAACTGACACTAACTGAAATCTGTGTCTAGTAAATATTCGATGGACGTATTTACCTTAACGACACTATAGATTTCCCATTAGGTGATCGGAACTATGAGAGCTTATAATAAACACTTATATTAAACACCAAGGACTAAATAGTACACACTCCTAATTTGAGTATGTATATAAGGGCTATTATAAACCCTTACAAGGGTTGGTCAATTTAGCCACCATTTTTCTATCCTAAAACACACATAAGGTTTTCTCTCAATATTCCATCCTAATACGATCATCTCGTTTTGGGAATCAATGGCAAACTTATTCAACAACATCTCAGGATCATCAGGAGGTATGTTGATAACATGAATCAATCTAATTAAATCCAACATGTGGTATCAGAGCCAATGGCTCGTGATTATCCATTGGTTCATGTTTATTTATTGCCTGGCTATTGCTATTAATATTCTGCAAATTATCTGGCCGGCGGATTTTGGTTTTGGATGAAAAAATGGTATTTTTCAGACCGCGGCGGCTACAGCAACCCTAATTTTCGATGAACTTCGTCCGTGCGGATGAAGGCTCATCCGTATGAACCTGATTTGTTCATACGTACGGATGAAGTCTCATACGTGCGAATGAGTTTCTTGATTTGTGCGAACGTAACTTGTTCATTAGCACGAACCAAAGATTATCTCATGCGAACCTGATTTGTTCATACGTACGGATGAAGTCTCATACGTGCGAATGTGTTGCTTGATTCGTGCGAACCTAACTTGTTCATTAGCATGAACCAAGGATCATCTCATGCGAACCTGATTGGTTCATACGCACGAACCTAACTGTTGATCCGTACGAATCTAGGCTCAATGCGCGCGAACCTAGGCTTACATCCGTACGAACTTAAATGTTACATCCGTACGAATCTGGGATTAATCCGCACGTACCTGGACTTACATCCGTACGAATCAATACTCATCCGTACGAATATAATCTCATCCGTACGAATGACTAAAGACCCTAATTTGGTCGGGTTTTAGAGTTTTACTGGTTGCCTTATTTGCCGTCTGACCCAAAATTGGTCGCCTAACTTGCCGACTGTATTAAAATCAATTTGGTTTAATTTGGCCATCTTTAAAATTGATTTAGTCACCTTATTTATATGTGACTTTATTATACTTATGCACTAATATTCATGTTTTCATCTTTTGTTGCCCAAAGGTCAAAGGTAATTCCTATGATTGCATTTTTTTCCTTTAGCATAATAAACACGTAGGATATTAATTCTGCCCAAAGGTGATTTAATATACTTGTGTGCTTAAAAGGATTCTAATTATGCCTTAAAACACGATGTTCTATTTTGTTGCCCAAAGGTCAAAAGACAAACGCTGTGTTGCATAAACCTTATGCTCATAATTTTACTTAGATATTAGTTATTTCTGCCCAAAGGTGATGTAACATCTAAGTAGAGCCTCACAATAGCTTATTATTTTGGTGTTTCAATAGGCTTACCTATCATTGGCTTCATTATTAATATGGTCTTAGTCTCAGGAACATTACTATTAGGTCTACTTATTTTAGACATTACTCTAGATCTATTACCTTAAGGGATATTACTTAGTCTGCCTTATATAGCTAACTCTGTCAATATTAAATCTTCTAAAACTCGTATCATAAACCTATATCCTCCTTATTCTCCACTACAGGAGTACCAAACTTCGGCATTGAGGCACTTACTGGTGCTAATTTCACTTCTTGGAAGGATCAACTTTACTTAACTCTGGGAATGCTCGACATTGACTATGCTATTCGCCATGATGAACCCGCTGCCATTACTGCTGCGTCTACTGCGGCTCAGAAAGCGGACTTTGAGAAGTGGGAAAGGGCGAATCGGCTGTCACTAATGATGGTCAAGAACTCAATTCATCCCAGCATCCGAGGAGCTATCCCTAATGAAGACAAAGTGAAAACTTACTTCACATCTGTTGAGGATCACTTTAAGGGATCGTGTAAGGCAACTGCGAGTAGTTTAATGCTACAGATGCTAACTCTTAAATATGAAGGTTCTAATGGTGTCCGTGAACACATAATGAAGATGGTTGACATGTCTCATAAGCTTAGGAATTTGGAAATGGAAGTCTCAGATAATTTTCTTGTGCATTTCGTAATGACTTCCTTGCCTGCTCGGTTCGACACTTTCAAAGTGAATTATAATGCTATGAAAGATAAATGGTCGATAAGTGAACTGATTGCTATGTGCGTTCAAGAGGAAGATCGTCTTAAGCACATTCAACCTGAAGCTGTTCACCTTACTACCACTTCAAACTACAAGAAGAGGAAAGGTAACTACAGTAATAAGACTGAAAATAAAGTCCAAAATCATGGTGCTGCTACCTCTGGCCCTAAATCCTCAACAAGCAATACTAACTGCAAATTATGCCGCACCAAAGGGCACAGACAGAAAGATTGCTCTAAATTCAAGGACTGGCTAGCTAAGAAAGGTAACATTCTTTACGTAATATTTGATTCCTTTACTACTGATGTTCCATTTAATACATGGTGGGGTGACTCTGGTTCTATGGTCCATGTGACCAATTCCTTACAGGGATTCCTTACAATCCAGAAGCTACCAAAGGACCAAAGAAAACTTAGAGTTGGAAATGGTGATCTCTTAGATGTCGAAGCCATGGGGATTTTAAATTTACATATGAATACCGGAAAGTGTATTAGATTAATAGATACCTTATATGTACCGAGAATTACTCGGAACCTTGTATCTATATCTAGACTTGATCTTGAAGGTTATGTAATTACTCATGGTTGTGGCAGGATCACTTTTACTCTTAATAATGAATTGTTTGGTTGTGGTTTTTTGGATGGATTACTGTATAAATTAGAACTAGATCATAATTTCTCACAGTCTTTGTTGTCTCTTAATATTGTTGACATAACTAAAACAAAGACAAAATCACCTAAACAAGCAGAGAATTCTTCCACATTGTGGCATAAACGTCTCGGCCACATCTCACGAGATCGCATGACACGACTCGTAAAAGAAGGAATCTTACCCTCTCTTGATTTTAGTGATTTTGAAAAGTGTATTCAATGCCTCAAAGGCAAAATGGCTAAAGGGAATAAGAAAGGAGCCACCAGATGTTCCAACTTGTTGGAAATAATTCATACTGATATTAGTGGCCCCTATCCCGCATCAATAACAGGACATACATCATTTATTACATTCATTGACGATTATTCACGTTATATGCACCTTTATCTGATTAAAGAAAAATCTGAATCCTTACAAACTTTTGTCGATTATAAAACTTTGGTTGAAAACCAACTTGATCATAAGATAAAAGTTGTCTGATCAGATAGGGAAGGTGAGTATTACGGTAAACATACTGATATTGGTCAAGCTCCTGGTCCCTTCTATAATTTTTGCAAGGAACAGGGCATAATTAACCAATACACCATGCCAGGTTCTCCTCAACAGAATGGTGTTGCTGAAAGGAGAAACCGAACTTTAATGGACATGGTGAGAAGTATGCTCGCCAACACTAACCTACCCAAATTTCTTTGGACTGAGGCCTTAAAAACAGCTGTTCATATACTCAATAGGGTTCCATCAAAATCTGTCCCTAAAACTCCTTATGAGATCTGGACAGGTAGGAAACCGAGTCTAAAATATATGAAAGTATGGGGCTGTCCTGCCGAAGCAAAAGTCTATAACCCTAACTTAAAGAAACTGGATTCTAAAACCCTTACATGTTTCTTTATTGGTTATCCCGAGAACTCAAAAGGTTATCGGTTTTACTGTCCTTCTCACTCTACCCACATCATAGATACGCAACATGCCACTTTCCTTGAAAATTCAGAGATCAGTGGGAGCACGACAAATCCTGATTTAGATTTGCAAGAAGTACAAGAAGCGGGGGGAAACCACTCGTCGGTTATTACGATTCCTCCGATAACTCCTCTTGTACCCAACGCTGCTCCCGTTATGCCTGAACCTCCTAATGAACCGGTTGAATCTCCCATTTTGCCTCATAATCTAAACGCCGAAGAACCGCTTGTTCCTGAAGAACCCATAATTCAGCTCAGGAGATCATCAAGGGCTCGCAGAAACACTAATTTTGATGGTTTCGAAACTTATCTGGCTGAAGTCGAAAATATTGGGAAACTTACTGATCCAACCTCTTACCGAGAAGCTATTAATAGTGATCAGGCCACTCATTGGATTGAAGCCATGATTGAAGAGCTCAATTCCATGAAGCATAATGGCGTTTGGGTATTGGTTGCACTCCCTAAAGGATCCAAAATAATTGGTTGTAAATGGGTCTTCAAAACCAAATTAGACCCGAATGGAAACGTCGAACGCTATAAGGCCAGACTGGTTGCAAAAGGCTTTACTCAAAAGGAAGGAATTGATTATCAAGAGACCTTTTCTCCTGTCTCTCGTAAAGATTCCCTAAGGATCGTCATGGCACTCGTAGCTCATTATGATTTAGAGTTACATCAGATGGATGTCAAGACCGCTTTCCTAAATGGTGACTTGCAAGAAGACGTATTCATGCAGCAACCTGAAGGATTTATTCCAGAAGGTAAAGAGCACATGGTCTACAAGTTGAAAAAATCGATATATGGGTTGAAACAAGCATCACGACAATGGTACCTTAAATTTGATGAAGTCGTGAAATCTGATGGCTTCCTAAAGAATCAAGTGGATCAATGCACCTATCTCAAGATCAGTGGGAGCAACTTTATTATCCTTGTTTTGTATGTGGATGATATTCTGCTTGCAAGTAACAACTTGGATTTGCTACATGAGTCGAAGCGAATGCTTTCGCATAATTTCGACATGAAAGATCTCGGTGATGCCTCTTATGTTATAGGTATCGAAATACATCGAGACAGACGTAATGGTGTTCTAGGTCTTTCCCAAAGGGCTTATATTGACCGTATTCTAGAACGCTATAACATGCAGCACTGCACACCCACTGTGGCTCCGGTAGTTAAAGGGGACGTATTTGGACCTCATCAAACTCCGAGCACTGAAACTGAGAAGGCTGAAATGAGGATGATACCTTACTCATCTGTAGTTGGGAGCATTATGTACGCTCAGGTCTGTACTCGACCGGATATCGCTTACATCGCTGGTATGCTGGGGCGTTACTTATCTAACCCCGGATTAGCACACTGGAAAGCGGCTAAAAAGGTTCTACGATATCTGAAAGGGACCAAAGACTACAAATTAACTTATAGAAGAAGTGACAACTTGGAAGTAGTAGGTTATTCTGACTCTGACTTTGCTAAAAGCAAAGAAGACCATAAATCTACTTCTGGGTATATTTTCATGTTAGCTGGCGGACCAATCTCTTGGCGGAGTCATAAACAGAAACTGACCATGACGTCTACTATGATGGCTGAATATGTTGCCGTTTATAATGCAACCTGTCATGGGATGTTGTTAAGGAACCTGATCAGTGGACTCAAACTCGTCAACTCAATCTCTAGACCATTGAAGCTTTACTGTGATAACTCAGCTGCTGTAACTTTCTCGAACAGTAACAGTTCGACTGGCGCTGGGCTGTATCTCGACACAAAGTATCTGTTTGTACGCGAACGGGTTGAGGAAAATGTTCTTTGTGTTGAGTACATAAGTACACATGACATGCTAGCGGATCCGATGACCAAAGGTCTTCCTCCTAATATATTCGTAGGACACGTGTCGAATATGGGGCTTACAAAAGACTTAATTTAATAGCATGTTGTACTTATTGGTCATTATTATTTATTAATGAAATTTTTTTCCTCCTTATTCAGATTTTGTTTGTCTATTATTTACACCTTATGCGCATAACTGTGTTGGACATTATTATAACAAAATTTGTCTTAGTTGGTCTATCATTGCTTATTCAGTTTTGAATTTGAGTCATAGTTTGACTAGTGGGGGTCCTGAGTAGATGTTCTTCTCTACGACTGTACTTATTGACTATGATTTCGGTTTGAAACAAAATGAGTATTATCTCGTACGGACTTATTAATACTCATAGATAAATGATCTACTTGGTCAAGTGGGAGAATGTTGGACCCATATTATTTGTGACCCTCATTGATCATTTATCCTTACTGATATGATGACTGACACTAACTGAAATCTGTGTCTAGTAAATATTCGATGGACGTATTTACCTTAACGACACTATAGATTTCCCATTAGGTGATCGGAACTATGAGAGCTTATTATAAACACTTATTAAACACCAAGGACTAAATAGTACACACTCCTAATTTGAGTATGTATATAAGGGCTATTATAAACCCTTACAAGGGTTGGTCAATTTAGCCACCATTTTTATATCCTAAAACGCACATAAGGTTTTCTCTCAATATTCCATCCTAATACGATCATCTCGTTTTGGGAATCAATGGCAAACTTATTCAACAACATCTCAGGATCATCAGGAGGTATGTTGATAACATGAATCAATCTAATTTAATCCAACAAAAAAATCTCATGGATAGCTTGGGAAAAGGTTACCTCCCCTACAAAAAATGCGGCCTAGGAATGGTTAACATTTTAGCTAAAAACTTAGTAATGTTAGCTAAATGGTGATGGAGATTTAAAGTTGATTCGAACGCTACTTGATGCAATTTGATCAACTCAAAATATGGAAAGCAAGGTGGTTTTGACATACCGGCTACCCATAACTGTTTGAGCAAGGGACCATCGAGAAACATTTATAAAACTCAAAGATGTCCTCCCTAAATATAATATTGACTTACCATTCGTATGTTTGAGGCGCATAGGAAATGGAAAGAAGATATCTTTTTGGGCAAATTCATGGGTAGGAGGTGAGGCACTCAAAATGCCTATCGAATATTATATTGACGCAAACCCGAAAATTAGTTTAAAAGGTCGAATCCAACATATAAATGGAACTCCAATGTGACATGGACTTGGAAGGCCCATAAGGACCAAGACAAAAATAAGCAGGTATGTAAGCTTGAAGATTTAATTCGGAATGTGGTTTTTGGTGACAAAATGATACATAGACTTGCACTATAGATGATTCAAGATACTTTCTTTGTGAAGGGGATGTCAAATCTAATAAGAGATGCATTGTTCGAGACAACCATTGACAACGTTCAGTGGAACATTTTGCTCCCACGGAAAATCAATATTCACACATGGCGTTTAGCTAATAAGCGTCTCCCAAACCAGGTGAATCTAATTGCTAGAGGAGTCGGTTCTCAGTCGAGTAGATGCCAAATGTGAAACGAAGATCAAGAAACAGAGGAACACATTTTCTTAGACTACAAAATCACGAAATATCTTTTGTCATGTATTGCAAATTGGTGGATATTAAACCCACGATTACTCATAAACGTTCCAGACACCATTTCCATGGTGAATCAGCTCCAAGATAGAACCAGGATGAGGAAGCTTCTACATGTGGTGGTCATCCTTTGGCAATTTAAAAATGAAACCATATTCCATATCGAAAGTCCGAGAGTCGACAGTTTAGAAGATAAAGTCAAGTTATTCTCTTACAATTGTGTCACGGATAAAGATAGCAAGGTTACACTTGACTGTAGTGATTGGGTTGATGACCCTTATAACACTCGTGTTACAATTTAGTTTTTGTATCTAGTCTCCTTTTTAGCCGCTATTGACTTGGTCACGTGCATTTTTATACAAAATTCCACCAAAAAATAAAATATATTCTTTATTCAATAAATAGTTATTTAACCCTTTTAAATATTTAAATGGTTTGGTTACTTGTAAGTTATATACACTATATCAGAGGTCAAACTTTAGTAATAGTTGTTGGTAAGTAGTTAGAGCATGAGGAAAACTTAATTGAATGCGATTCCAAAGAGGGCGTAGTTTGTATTATGAGTGGAGAGGAACATATAGATATGGCGGTGGAGAACACAAGAAGGACTATCAAAATGTTTATAGCTATTTGCAAGAGACGTAGAAGGAAGTTGATTTCACGTAACAACAATGAGGCAGCTAATATGTTGGAATATAATGACAAAAAAAAATTAGTTAGTGTTAGATTTGTAATAAGATTAGTTTATGCAAATAATTGTAGCAAAAGTATGAAAAGGTGTGATGGTTGAAAGACCAAATGCCACCGTTAACTGCCAGTAACCTCCACCAGCGAACCATTGTGATGGTTGGAAGGCACCGGTCGATTAGTATAAATATGAACTATATTGTAACAAAGAATTTGTATGTATTTTCAGATTTCTTTTGAATTTTAATTTGATAAATGATGTAGCGCGGTGGAAGGATAAATTAAGATACTAGATAAACTCCGTTGATTCAATCAATGAATACCCGGAATGAATCACAAACAATCAATATTCGTTGATTCCAAAAAATAACGTATAATGATTAAATCAAACAATTGATAACACTATCAAAGAGTTTGTTTTGAAAACAAAGCTTTATTTTTAATTCATATCAAATCTGCATTAACCTTAAACAATAGAGATATTTAACCTAATTAACTAGCTTGGAAAGAAAGCTAATAAAACACAAATTCGTATGAAGCCTTGTAAAATAAAGACACGACAAAATAAACTTTAAACTTAATAGATAACTGCATCATTCTCTCCGTCTTGAGAAAGACTCGACCTCGAGTCTTGTTTCAACTTCACTTTTCGCTAAACTTTTAGCATCCAAACTTGTACTCTTTACATCAACTTTCCTCTTTTCAAAAATACCCGACCTCGAATCTCATTGTTTTCATACCCAATTGTGCGGGATTCATATTCTCAACTAGATTACTTTTACTAATAAAAAATCCAAACATATTATACTTATTGATCACATCATCTTTTTTCAACCTAATCAACCCAAACAAATCTTGATAAATAATGTTTAGCAAATTAATACCTAATACGCTTTCTACACGATCACCATACAAAAATACTTCATCTTTATATTTATCTTCTTCTTTCAATATGTCCCAAATAACGTTGTCATCCCAGATGACATCCTTTGGGTCAGTGTCCTGGATCATGCGATCTTGTGAATCAAACACGATTTTATCGCTGCCTCGGTCGCCTATTCAGCGAGTAAAAAGGTAGTTCTCAACACGCAAAGCCATTTGAATTAACCAAAGCGGCGGATCGTTCGTCTCAGAATACCAACTGATGTAGCGTTGAAGAAGGATAAATAAGATACTAGATAAACTCCGTTGATTCAACAATGAATAACCGGAAAAATCACAACAATCAATATCCGTTGATTCAATAATGAATATCGTATAAAGATTAAACCAAACAATTAATAAAACTATCAAAGAGTATTGATTATTGATTTCAATGAAAAAAAAGATAGTCGTCTTATTATGTTGCATACACCAATATTAAATACCAACCCTAAAACAAAAAACAAAACAAATCCCGAAATTTTAAAAAAAGAATGCAAAAATAGTCCTTAAAACAAAAAAATTGCATCTCTGCTTCGATCAGCTACTGCGGCGCACTCCTTTTCCGATGCGACGCAGTCAAGGCTTCTCACAAAAATCTATCACGTTTGTTTCCCCACTGTGGCGCACTCCTCCCTTATTGCGGCGTAGTGGCGGATATTGTGTCGCAACCAGTTTACGATCTTCCAAACGGCTCATAATCTGATACCAACTGATGTAGCGCGGTGGAAGGATAAATTAAGATACTAGATAAACTTCGTTGATTCAATCAATGAATACCCAGAAAGAATCACACTCAATCACTATTCGTTGATTCCAAAGAATACATTATAATAATTAAATCAAACAATTGATAAAACTATCAAAAAGTTTGTTTTGAAAGCAAAACTTTATTTTTAATTCATATCAAATCTGCATAAACCTTAAACAATAGAGATATTTAACCTAATTAATTAGCTTGGAAAGAAAGCTAATAAAACACAAATTCGTATGAAACATTGTAAAATAAAGACACGACAAAATAAACCTTAAACTTAAAGATAACTGCATCCATAGAGATCTTGTTAATTGATTTCCAACAATATATATGTGCCAAACAAGGCATATTATATAAGAGCGAAGTTGATGTTGGGGCTGTAAGCTCAATTGTATAAGCAATAAGTTTGACCCTGGTGAAAAAATGATGATGTTATTAAAATTCAAATCCAAATAATGAAAACATAATGAAACTTCCTGCGGTTCAAGGAGCAAGGATTTCCAGAAGTCTACGACTCAATAATATGTATAAAAGAATTACTGAAAACAAAGAAAACATAATTTTGGCCAACAAGTAGCTTGCAGACCAAGTAAATACCCAATCCTAAAAAATTATATTATAATAAAAAGATTTATCTACTAAAATCCGTCAAAATTCACAAATAAACCCCACACTATTTTGGACTTGGTGCTGGTCAGTGGCGGAGATCACCCTGTGCAAGAGGTGCAACCGCACAGGGCCTCCAATTCGAGGGGGCCTCCGAATTATATATATCCGTTAGTATATATGTTGCATCTTCTTTGGTGAAGTAAAGATCTTTTGCTTTAGTGAACACTCTAAATATGATGTAAGATACTTGAAACAAGTTGCGAATTATGAATGAACCTTATATTTCGGATAATAGCTAAGCTTTTTGTGATTCATGGGGCCTCATTTTTAGTTTTGCACCGGGCCTCTTATATCAATGAGACGGCCCTGGTGCTGGTTAACCCGTAAACCCCACAATGTGCTGGTGTATCATAAGCTAGACTTGACAGGATATTGATGTGCATCTATATAGACAATTAACTCTTAATACAGTACAGATTTAAGTTCAACATTTGAAACTTAGTAGACGTACAATGTGCATTAAGAGAAAAGATAGCTGGGACCATATATTCGTGTTTGCACGTTTCTGGATGTTGGTTTACGTGTGAACTACAGAAACATTATTATGAAAACAATCTACGAGGTCAGAAAGAATTTGAGAAGCAAAGCAGAAATGAGTTTTAGTTTGTCAAAGAGAGGTGAAGACTGCAGATCGAAAGTATATGTGTGCAGTGGAGTATTGACAATATCTAGATAATCTGATAGAGATTTTGCCAAATAGGTGATGTGATTGCTTTTTTCATTATGCAGAATTACTATGTGATTCTGATGACCGATGAGGACTTTCTCTGATCGATGTAATACAATTACAGAGGTATGTAGTTTCTAATGGTTCAAGCTGCCACTAAAATGCTATGGCAATGTATGTTTTGTTTCATGGCTATGGCAATATATTGAACTCAACACCTAGGTATTTAAAAGCATTATCAATCACAAAAACCGAAAATTTCATATTAAAATCTCAGTTTTATATATTTCAACTATATCTCTTCGTCTACTCTTTTTTATTTCGATTCTGTTCAAAGCCTAAGAATTTAGAGCATTAGTAGATTAAACCTTATCGGTTGCATTGTAGTATATATAACCCGTGATTGAAAATCCGAGTACATCAATGTACGAACCAAGCAGTTAGTAATTCACTTGGAGATAACTAAGAAGTTTCATTGAAAATTGCCATTTTTTATATAAAAAGACAACTATCAAAATGGTTCATTGACCAACCATTATACAAGAAAAAGACATGTAAATTCAAAGAATTTGAGCTGACATCCAAAGCAGCCAAATCCTTGTCCTCTCTTTATCAAATTGAACAAAAGAATCAACAAAATTTACAATAACAAAACAAGCAACTAGAAGATCTCATCACCAAAATAAAGACCTCGATACATATGATCAAACCGTTGAGTGTTTCTTCAAACCCAATTCATCGATCTGATCGGTTCTTAATAAGTCGTCCGAATCACCAAAATAATTGATCGAGAACGACTACTACCCAATTATTAATTCTTCAAAGAGACATTATTCTATTTACTTTTCAAAAAAGGAAAAAATACTATATGATCATCATGATCATGGTGAAAAAGTACTGGATCGTTCAAAGCTAGTATCTCTTTTATACCTGAGCTGCAAAGAAACTTGTCTTTCCATCTTTAACTGTCGATAAAAATTCGATATAAACATATCAGCTCTCTTATCAATATCATCTTCTTCAGGGAAACTCGTGGTTCTTTGCAACGGAAAGCTTCTAGTCTTTTGCAACTCATTACCTTGTTCAGGAGACAACATCCTAGAAGAAGAAGAAGGTGTCATATAAGGAGTTGCCCAGTTGCTACGCTCTTCATCAGAAGGTGATGAAACGATTGATGTCAACCCAAGTCGTTCATTAAAACTATACCGCCTGTTGCTCAAAGCACGACTACGACGACCACCACCAACGATGGAAGCAGCTAGACGCCATCGGTTTATGTTGTAGTTCATAAGGAATGTGACCTTCTTCACGGCAGTTCGGAGACGGCCTAACAAAGAAGGTTTCCAGCTTGTGTTTTTGTCATGAGCCGCCATTAGAAAATAAGAAACTTGAATGTAGAATTGATAGATGGATTGAATGAAAATGAATAAAGGAATATATGTGGGGTAGTTATATTTGGTTGTATGTATATAGATAAAACTTAGGAAAGTGACAACCGCGTGAGTGGTTTAGAGATAGACAAATATACAAACTAAAGGAGCTGTTAATCTTTGAAACAGTCAAATGATTCTTCTGGATCTTAATTTGATTACGGTATTTCGTTTTTCTAATCAAATGATATATTATGGTAGATTAGTTAGATAATATATCCAATAAAGTTATAGGACTTTTCGTCAAAAGATCGATAATCATCTAAATGAAAAATGCATACGTCACTAAGATAATTAAAGATGACTTAGGACGTGTAATTGTGAGAGACTGTATTTGGCTCATAGGTCAAATGTGTGTTTTTCCTTAGACCCAACCTATGATCATGTTATTTAAGTTTGCTTATATATGTATGTAAAATATGTTTAGGAGACCCATTTCTGATTTTCACAAAAGACAGTTTGAAATAGGGATGTTTATAATTTGGTTTCAAACTGAAAACCGTAAATTAAATTGAATCAAAACCGGAAAAAAACGAACCGAATTATATCTTGGTTTTTGGTTTGGTTTTCAACCAAAACGAATTAGAGTTTTGGTTTTTGGTTGGTTACGGTTTAACATTTCTTTAAACCGAAAATCGAAAAACGCGAAATAGAAATATATATATATATATATATATATATATATATATATATATATATATATATATATATATATATATATATATATATATATATATATATATATATATATATATATATATATATATATATATATTTCTTAATATTAAAAAACTTAACAATTGATTAAAACAAGTAACATCAATATATCAAATTATCAACTACCTTATAAACTATACATCATGTATCAAATATTAAAAGTCTTTAATGGTAAACACTAAATTACGCAAATTTTGCATTCAACAGTTAACTTTTTAGATAAAAAAAATTTGAATTTTAAAAACTTTGGTTTTCTTGGTTTAAACCAAAAACCAAACCGAAATAGAATTCGGTTCGGTTTGTTTTTATATACTTAATTTGGTTTGGTTTGGTTTTTGGTTTAAACTTCAAATATAAAAAACCGAAAAATCGAAACCGAGAAACCCGAAAACTGAACAATTGAACACCCCAAGTTCGAAATCTTGTGATTAAACCTGATGCAAAATTGATAAGAATATCAAGTAGTTTATAACGGTATTTTAATATTTAAATTATATTATTAAAATTTTATAATTATTCGTTATGTTTCATATTTATTGTCCATTGATAAAAGAAAAATATAAAGTTCAACTAAATGAGATGATTGAAATTTTCAACCAATTAAATATTATCTTTATATTTTGATTGGTTAATACAAGTGGATAATTGCTTAGAAACATCCAAAAAAAAAACATCTTTAATATATAATAAAGAGACGCCTTAAATGCCACATAGTGAAGTAAGACCCATTGGATGAGTTATCTTTTTTAATTTCAGCCGTTAGATCAGATTGATGATTTCATCAAAGACTAATTCTATTTTACATCCTTTTACAATACATAATTACAATTTGTCTTTCATTTACATCTCCATTGAAATAAAAAAAACATAAGTTTAATTTACTTATAAATCGCTCAATTTAGACTCTGATTTACCATAATGTTATTCTAAAATCTCCTCATAAATTATCAAAACATGTATATAAACGTAAAAGTATATATATTATTTGAACTATAAGCAACATAGGTATAAACGTAAACGTATATATGTTATTATACGTATGACATTGTCTTCTCATAATAACTTAAAATCTACATAAACAAATATTTACGAGTCAAACGTTATCTTTGTACGCGCTATTGTGGGATAATAATCTAGTTTATAATAATATTGGGACGGAGAGTAAAAGATATATTATAGTGATCCTTAATATTTACACAACATAACCTTTACTTTTTTTATTTAATCTTTATATTATAAAGAGTTTAAGTTTAAGGAAATAACATGTTGACCATTTATGTTTTAGAAATCAATTAAAGCCATCAAATATTAAACACTTATAGTAGTTAATAACTAAAATAAACACATTTACATATTGATATCCAATTATTCATATCCATACATAATATTTCTGACATTCGAATAAACACTTATATATTTAAACTTTACAATGAAACTCTCCTTTTTAACTTGAATTTCATGATCCTGCTCGTAGGATCGTACAATCTTACGATCCTACAAGTAAAAACGATTATAGTTTACATAGGATCGGTGTAGAGGTAGAATCGTAGTATTGGATCGTAAGATTGTAGGATCGCTAGCCGGTCTGATCCTACCTTGTTTGTCTTTTGCTAAGGTTTTTTCTTTCTTTTTTCATTTTTTATCAAATATCTATAATATTTCATTTAAATTATTATTTTCGTATGTTTCTACCACATATGTACATAAAATCGAAATCTAACATGATAGTATCATTCAAATTGTCTCTATAATAAATCTAACCATTTTTATATCACTCAAGATTATTATATAAAAATAGATTATAAATTCTAATAATAAGTTTTATAAGTGAAACTATAAATTCTAATAATAAGTTTTATAAGTGAAACTATTTAATTTATTATTTAAAATTCTACACTCTTAATATTAAAAAAATATTATATCATTTTAATTAATAAATATTAAAGACTAATGTTGTATTCTTTCTCTCATCATTATAAATGTTAAACGCATAAACTTGTATTTTACAATTAATATTGAATAAATATCATATAATTGATGTAACATATAAATTTTATATACATCATAATATTTTGGGTTATTTTAGTGGGATCTTACGATTCAGATCTTGCATACACATAAACGATCCTAAGTAGGATCTCGATCTTTACAATATTGGGATAGAGTGTGAACAAAACGACAATCTAACACCGTGAAACACAAAGAACAACTCAGATTTTATTCTCAATACTCAAACAGAAACAATACTAATGCGATTAATCAATATACACGATTGATTATCAATACAATTACTATGATCAATTAGGGTTTCAATTGGAAACCCTAAAAATACTAGAGAGAAGACAGAGTTTTAGAGAGAGAGAGCGCGCCTCACATAATGACCTAAACAGCTCAAATTAACGCTTATATACTAGCAATTGACACCGACACCCTTAGACTTTTACATAATGACACTTTGATCCTCCAACTTCCATATCTTCACTTCAAGAATAAAAGCAGCACCATACTTCAACTAATTGACACATTAAGCCCCTCAACTTAATTCCTGCACAAACCGAACTAAGTTAGAATACGTTTAGCTTAAGTTAGGAGTGAAGTCGTGATTGTCTTTTGAACATCCCCCCTCAGTCCTAACCTTGAAGGCATTATACAGCCCCAATTTGTTGCACAAATAATTGCGTTGAGTAGGAGGAAGTCCCTTAGTGAAGACATCGGCAAGTTACTCAGCTGACTCGATTTTAATCAACTTCAGAACCCCAGAACATACTTTTTCACGTACAATGTGCAAATCAATTTCAAAATGCTTAGTCCGCTCATGGAATACAAGATTATTCGCAATCATCATAGCGGTTTTGTTATCGCAGTAGAAATCAACAAGGGTTAAACCACTTATTTTCATATCATGCAACAAATTTATTAACCACAAGGTTTCACAAGTAGAATCAGTCATGGCTCGGTACTCTGCTTCAGCAGAAGACCTGGAGACCGTTGGCTGCTTTTTATTTTTCCACGACACAATAGAATTACCAATGTAAACACAAAAACCAGTAACAGAGCATCTAGAAACTTGACATCTGCCCCAGTCATAATCAACATACACAAATAATTTAACACTATTAGACCTACACAACTGAATTCCCTGACCAGGAGCAGTTTTAAGGTATCTAAGAACTCTTAGTGCTAAATTAAAATGTTGTTGTGTAGGAGCATGCATAAACTGAGACAGATTTTGCACAGCAAGGCTACTGTCTGGTCTAGTAAGTGTTAAGTATATTAATTTCCCAACAATCTTTTGATAAACAGAAATATTGGTCAACAAATCACTAGCTTTACTACCCACTTTGTCAAACAAAACAGACACATTTGCATCCAAAGGAGTGGTTGCAGGTTTGCACCCTAACAGCCCAAACTCATCAAGTAACTCAAGGCAATACTTTCGTTGAGACAAACAGACACCCAAATCAGTTTCAAACAACTCAATTTCAAGAAAATATTTTAAGGCACCTAAGTCCTTAATCATAAATTTAGAGTTAAGAAACCTTTTTACAGCATCAATTTCCTCATTAGAATTACCAGTTATGATTATATCGTCAACAAAAACTAATAACATAACATGTATATCACCCTTGGTCAACACATAAAGAGAGTAATCAAATTTACTTTGTACAAACCCATATTCACATAAACTAGCAGTTAATTTCTCATTCCATTTTCTGGGGGCCTGTTTCAGACTATATAAAGACTTTTTCAGTTTGCATACACGATTATCAGACTTGTCAAAATATCCTTCAGGTAAAGACATATATACATCTACATCCAGATCACCATATAAGAAAGCGTTATTAACATCTAGTTGAAACAAATACTGGTTGTTACAAACAGATATAGTAATCATGCATCTAACAGTTACCATTTTCACAACTGGAGAAAATGTTTTTTCTTAATCAATGCCATATTTTTGGCTAAATCCTTTGGCAACTAACTTGGCCTTATACCTCTCTACCTGTAGCTTTATACTTAATCTTAAACAGCCATTTACGGTCAACAATATTCTTATTAACTGGTTTTTCAGTAACCTCCCAAGTGTTATTTCTAAGTAAAGCCTCCATTTCTATATTCATAGCATTTATCCAGTTAGGATCTAAACAAGCTTGCTTAAAAGACTTGGGCTCAACACTTTTATTCAAATTAGCTACAAAACAAGCAACATCATGTTTAAGCCAAGCATAACTAACTACCATATCAACTCCATATTTGTATTTCCCCCCTAAAACATAGTCATCCCATTTTCTAGGAACATTTGTTTTTCTGGAAGACTTTCTGGAATTAGCAGTTTCATTAATCAAAGATTCATCAAAATTTTGAAAAATGTTGCCCTCGGGGATTGTCACACCCCGCATAGAAATGGCGGAACCGAGGTGCGCAGTATATACGGTATCAGAGATTCAAGGTTACATCAAACATAAATAAACCAAACATCATCAACATAGATAAGGAGTTTAAGATAGAGTACTTAATACAGTCATCCGAATATATCATAATACGACTACAGAGTTTGGGAAACTAAGGAATTACAACAAACAAAATAAATTCCAGCAAAAATCCACGTAGCCAGATAAAGCATAGCAATCATAAAGCAACCTCAAATCCCTGAAAAGCGTTAAAAATACGACGTCAACATAAAGTTGGTGAATTATTCGCAATAGTAAATAAAAACATTTTAGAATAAAGGTTTTCAATAAGTTTTGACCCAAAAGATAAGATTTGAAGATAAGTCTTTTGAAAATGATATTTCAAAATATATTTGAAGTTTATAAAACCTTTCGATAAAAATATTCATATTTGTACCATACGGTACCAAAACCATATTTGTACCATACGGTACCATAATCATACTTGTACCATACGGTACCATAATCATATCATAAAATAGCAGCTTTAGGACATACAATACACCTGACCCTTAACATAGATATCGGCAACTAACCCCACCTAGTGTCTCAAACTAGGTTGCCACTAAATAATCGGTCATAACATTGTTAACACGGACAGGGCACGCCATCATCCAAAATAATGTTAACAATGAGGGTTTGTTAAACCCATATAGCGCTATATATAATTCCGGCGGTACAAAACTAACAGGTGTGTATACGGGGCCTTGTACTACCACATAGGCGGTACAAGTTGGGTGAGATCATCTAAAGCATTCATATCATTGCATATACATGCCATAATACATACATAACATAAAATACCTTTGTTTAACGCTAATCATGCCCGAAAATAGAAAAAGGTTAAAAAGGGCAACGAATAACTCACAGATAGCAAAGCAAATCCAAATCCTTATATGTCGGGAAATAATACGATACCGTCAAGCTTCAACGTCTAAGTGCCCTATACATCACGTAAATAAATATGTCTAAGTATCTCTAAGTCTAGTAGGGTTGTGCCTTAATGATTAACGTTTTATACGGGTTTTAAAATAACCAAAGGATTATAGATATAACGGAATACAAACGTTTTGGAAAGTTAAATATTGTGCAATATTATTTTAGTAATAATAATAATAACTTGTGTAATATTATGGTATTAAATATGAAGGATTACGTGACAAGGAATACGATATATCACGAAATACTATTATGTGATATAGCATGGGTATTACGTTAACGTAATAGTATTTCGTGCATGGGTGATTGGTTATGTGCTCAAGGATGAAATTATATGTTGAATAATTTAAGAAGTCTACAAGGGTCACGTGCAATAGCAAAAAGGAATTGAATGGATTACTTGACATGCACATGAATTACATGCATGTGAATAAGGTATTACGTGAAGAACACATAAATTACGTGAGTTAGATAGGAATTACGTGCCATGCAACCTTCAGAACAAGAATTACGTGACAGCATGGGCAATTACGTGATCATAATCGAAGTTTCGTGAACGAAATAAGTATTACGTGAGGGACAAGGTATTACGTGACTCAGAATGTATATTACGTTAACGTAATAAGTGTATTACGTGAAGTAAACCAGAATTTCGTGATTAGGATGCAAGTTACGTGCATGACGAGGGTTTTTACGAAAAATAACATTTGGGAATCGGTTTTTGAGTGTTCTAAGTGTCCATATGATCTATAATTAATACCCTATGTCCAGAATACGATAATATACAATAATCCTTAATAAAATCTCGGTTTTGATGGTTAAAAGTGATATTTACGTGATTGTATAAAAATGGAATAAAGTTTAAAACCAAAGTGATGAAATACTTACCCGATCGAAATGAAATTCGGAGGATAGATAGAGGTGATGATGGTGATCAATAATCCGGTCTCGGATCTAAATTTGGACGGTCGGATCGCCGGAAAAGCTAGAGAGAAGGTGGTGTGCTTATGGTGTTTTTAGAGAGAGAAAGAGTGTGTAGCTTGTTTTCTTGGAGAAGAAGGTGAGAGTGAGAGAGAGAGAGAGTAAGACAAAAAGTAGATAAGGACAAAATCAGATTAGGGACGATTTTTGTAATAAAATTTGGCATAGGACCAAAATTGTAATGAAATTTCTCGCGTAGGACTAGATTCGTAACAAAATTTCCGAAAAGACTAAAAATGAAATATTTTTAAACGTTAATCTTAATCATATAATTAAGGCATAATTCCCCTAAACTTATTATAAGAGCATACTAGACTTATACTAAAGGCACTTTAGACTATACGTTCCCGACATAAAGATCCGAATCACATGCTATATACCCGATAAACGCAAATACACATAAAATACAAATACGATACTCATAAAATACGAATACGATAAACATAAAAGAAATATAATAAGGTCAAAACACGAATATAAATAAATAAAACGAATACGAGACGATAGAATTATACTTCGAAATTCGCGAATGTCACAGTCTCCCCAAGTAAAAAGAATTTCGTCCTCGAAATTATCACCTGGTACTACTTCCGGGAGAGAGGTGAGGATACTGCCGCAGAATTTCATCTTCGCGTTCTCACGTGAACTCAGCTCCAAACGGGAATACTAACGAACCTTGACAATCGGAATCTCACTTCGTCACAGATGCTTAACATCACAAGCAACGATCTCGATCGGTTCCTCAATGAAATGAAGCTTATCAACAAACTGGAGTTTCTCAAGCGGAACTAATAACGTCTCGTCAGCCAGGCATTTCTTCAACTGAGATACATGAAATACATAATGTATGCTGCTCAGTTCTGCCGGCAAATCTAGCGCGAACGTACGAATCTCTCTATCGGATAACTCCCACGAATCGGTAGGAAATGAGTAGACTTCGACAATCGATCACTAATAACCCAGATACAGTCATAACCGCTCGAAGATCTCGGAAGCTTCATAACGAAATCCATAGAAATACGCTCCCAATTCCACTCGGGAAATCTTCGGTTGTTGGAGTAGCCCAGACGGTTTCTGATACTCAATCTTCACTTTAGAACAAGTCAAACATCGGCTAACATATTCGGCGATTTCACGCTTCATACCCGGCCACCAATAAAAATCCTTCAAGTCGTGATACATCTTGTCGGAACCCGGATGAATGGAATAATTCGACTTATGGGCTTCGTCCAGAATCAATTGACGGATACTAACCGGAACCCAAATACGCTCGAGGAAATACAGAACTCCATCCTCCTTCGGTTCTAGTTCCAACGCCAACTTATACAATCTTTCTTCTTTAACACGGCCTTCAGTCATAATACCTTCCTGAGCTTGAATAATCCGAGCCTTTAAGCTCGTCTGAATAGATATCACCATAGAACGAATACGGACCGGTTTGACGGTTTCCTTACGACTCAATGCATCAGCAACAACGTTCGCCTTACCAGGGTGGTAGCGAATGTCGCAATCATAGTCGTTTAATAACTCAACCCAGCGTCGTTGTCTCATGTTCAGCATCTTCTGATCGAAAATGTGTTGAAGACTCTTGTGATCGGTGAATACAGTACACTTGGTCCCATACAGATAATGTCTCCAATTCTTCAATGCAAAGACGACGGCTCCCAACTCTAGATCATGTGTCGTGTAATTCTGCTCATGGATTTTCAACTGACGCGAAGCGTAAGCGATAACTTTACCATTCTGCATAAGCACACAACCCAGACCTTTGTGCGAAGCGTCGCAATAAACCACAAAATTTTCGGAACCAATTGGCAGACTAAGAATAGGCGCGTTACACAACCGTTGCTTCAATATCTGAAATGCTTACTCCTGATCGGAACCCCAAACGAATGGTTCACTCTTCTGTGTCAACTTTGTCATAGGCGAAGCGATCTTGGAGAAGTCCTCGATGAATCGGCGATAATACCCAGCAAGACCCAAAAACGAACGGATTTCGGTCGGTGACATCGGCGCAACCCAACTTTTAACAGCTTCAATCTTAGCAGGATCAACGTGAATACCCTTCGCGCTAACCACGTGGCCAAGGAATTGAACTTCAGATATCCAGAACTCGCACTTAGAGAATTTCGCATACAACTTCTCTTTTCGAAGCACTTCTAGAACAAGACGCAAATGCTCCTCATGTTCCTTGCGACTTCGGGAATAGATCAGAATGTCGTCGATGAATACGATAACGAATTTGTCAAGATACGGACGACAAATACGGTTCATTAGTTCCATGAATGCTGCAGGGACGTTTTTCATACCAAACGGCATCACCATGAACTCGTAATGACCATACCGAGTACGAAAAGCAGTCTTAGGTATATCATCTTCTCGAACTCTCAACTGATGATAACCAGAGCGAAGATCGATCTTTGAGAAATAGCAAGAACCCTGAAGTTGATCGAATAAGTCATCAATACGAGGAAGGGGATAACGGTTCTTCACAGTCAACTTGTTTAACTCCCGATAATCAATACATAAACGCATGGAGCCATCCTTCTTCTTAACAAAGAGAACAGGAGCACCCCACGGGGAGAAACTAGGACGAATAAAACCCTTATCTACCAATTCCTGAATTTGCTTCGACAACTCGAGCATCTCGGAAGGAGCCAAACGATACGGAGCTTTAGCAACAGGTGCAGCTCCAGGAATAAGATCAATACGAAAATCGGTTTGTCTCTGGGGAGGGACTCCAGGTAAGTCATCGGGAAAAACGTCAGAATATTCGCGGACAATCGGTACCCCATCAATCTTTATTGCAGAATCTTTCTTCACCAAGTGAGCGAGATATAAAGAACAACCCTGACGGACGTACTCGCGAACTTTCAAACAAGAAATAACTTTAAGGCGTTTCCCGGCCTTGTCTCCGCGTACAATCAACTGGTCTCCATCCGGCTTCTGAATACGAATAAACTTCTCATAACAGACTATTTCTCCTTTATGCTTCGCTAACCAATCCATACCGACTACGACATCGAAACTACCGAGTTTCATAGGAATAAGGTCGATGGAAAAAAGAATATCGGCTAAAACGAGAGAAATATCGCGTATAACTTCCTTAACACAGGCACACCTACCATCAGCTATTTCTACTTCATAGGCAGGCTCTAAAAGACTAGAGGCACGGTTTACTAAGGGACGAAAGTCACTGGAAATAAAGCTTCTATCGGCATCCGAATCAAATAGAATAAAAGCAGAATAACCCTAGACAAGAAATGTACCAGTGGCAACGGTCGGATCCTGGTGAGCTTCGGAAGATTCCATAGCGAAAGCTCGGCTCTTGGCAGGATTTCCTCTTGCACTAGTACCAGCACCATGAGTAGGAAGGGAAGTAGATGATACAAGCTTGGGACACTGCTGACGGCGGTGACCCATTTCTCCACATTCATAACACGATCCAGTAACCCTTTTACAATATTGCTCAGTGTGACCTAACCTCTTGCAGCGTTCACATACCCAACACGCCACATCCGCCGCATGCGCACTGCCACATGTACCACACTTAGGGCGAACGCCCTGGAAATCAGCTCCAGAACTCGTCAACGCATATACTTGAGAAGCTTTAGGTCTCTGATAATGATTACGGCCTCTCTTCCTCGAATTACCCATATCTCTCCTTTCATGTCTATCAGCATCTCTTCGGTTCGCAACTGGCTGGAGAGTACTACCTCGAATCGCATTTGCGGTCAGTTGACCCGCAATATTAACCACACCCTGAAGAGTACCCGGAAAGTGAGAAATAATGTGGTCCCTCATAGCCTGGGGCAACCCATGAGTGAAACGTTCGATTCTTTCAGTCTCCGTGCGGACCAACCGAGGAGCCAAGACACACAAGTCATAAAATCGGTTCACATACCCGCGAAAGTCAGCACCTTGCATAGTTAAGTTCCATAACTCGTTCTCCAACCTCTGCGTCTCAGGTGACGGCACATACTCCTCTTTCATAATAATCTTCAAACTTTCCCAAGTCATCAAGGCAACAGTAGCTCGGCCCCGAACTTGTCTCACCGAGTTCCACCAAGTGAGTGCTTTACCTTGGAATAAGAATGTAGCATACTTAACTTTGCTCTCCTCAGCACATCTCGAGACAGCAAACACAGACTCCATCTTTTCAAACCACTGCAGAGTAGCAACCGCATCTTCAGTACCGTTGAACTCAGTAGGTTTGCAGCCCAAAAAGGTCTCATACGAACAACCTCGGGGTGGATCTTCAATAATAAAACTCGGTCTACCTACTCCTATGTGCACTGCTCTTCCTTCATCAGAACTATTGCGCCCAGACTCCATACCTTCTGGTTCAATACCGTGCATCTCAGGTTCTCCCAACCCTAAGTCGACATTCCGCACCGGTGTCTCCTTAAGCTGTGCCACAATCACTGGTATAGCTGCTGCTATCTGCTCCGCAATCATCTGACTGATGTTCGGAGTAGCGGTGTTAGCATTGGGGACAGCAGTGGTATTCCGTGGCGTAGCACTCGCTCTCACACTGACGCGAACTCGTCTTGCCGACCATCTCCTAGCAGTGACGGCATGGGTAGACCTAGTAGAAGTTCTCTTAGGCGGCATCTTCTACGGATATTAAACGGAATAAATAAGAACGATAAACTGTACGTGCGACTAAAACAAGCAGGCCTCAAAACATAAAAAGCAAAATAAAAGCACATATAGCATACGAATCACATACAGGCCCACAAAGAAGTAAAAGCGCACATAGAGTAAATCAGATAGGTCCAAAAGCCTAGGTCATAGTCTAAGTGATTCCGTAAGGTCACTTAGTTCGCTATAACCATTGGCTCTGATACCAACTTCTGTCACACCCCGCATAGAAATGGCGGAACCGAGGTGCGCAGTATATACGGTATCAGAGATTCAAGGTTACATCAAACATAAATAAACCAAACATCATCAACATAGATAAGGAGTTTAAGATAGAGTACTTAATACAGTCATCCGAATATATCATAATACGACTACAGAGTTTGGGAAACTAAGGAATTACAACAAACAAAATAAATTCCAGCAAAAATCCACGTAGCCAGATAAAGCATAGCAATCATAAGGCAACCTCAAATCCCTGAAAAGCGTTAAAAATACGACGTCAACATAAAGTTGGTGAATTATTCGCAATAGTAAATAAAAACATTTTAGAATAAAGGTTTTCAATAAGTTTTGACCCAAAAGATAAGATTTGAAGATAAGTCTTTTGAAAATGATATTTCAAAATATGTTTGAAGTTTATAAAACCTTTCGATAAAAACATTCATATTTGTACCATACGGTACCAAAACCATATTTGTACCATACGGTACCATAATCATACTTGTACCATACGGTACCATAATCATATCATAAAATAGCAGCTTTAGGACATACAATACACCTGACCCTTAACATAGATATCGGCAACTAACCCCACCTAGTGTCTCAAACTAGGTTGCCACTAAATAATCGGTCATAACATTGTTAACGCGGACAGGGCACGCCATCATCCAAAATAATGTTAACAATGAGGGTTTGTTAAACCCATATAGCACTATATATAATTCCGGCGGTACAAAACTAACAGGTGTGTATACGGGGCCTTGTACTACCACATAGGCGGTACAAGTTGGGTGAGATCATCTAAAGCATTCATATCATTGCATATACATGCCATAATACATACATAACATAAAATACCTTTGTTTAACGCTAATCATGCCCGAAAATAGAAAAAAAGTTAAAAAGGGCAACGAATAACTCACTGATAGCAAAGCAATCCAAATCCTTATATGTCGGGAAATAATACGATACCGTCAAGCTTCAACGTCTAAGTGCCCTATACATCACGTAAATAAATATGTCTAAGTATCTCTAAGTCTAGTAGGGTTGTGCCTTAATGATTAACGTTTTATACGGGTTTTAAAATAACCAAAGGATTATAGATATAACGGAATACAAACGTTTTGGAAAGTTAAATATTGTGCAATATTATTTTAGTAATAATAATAATAACTTGTGTAATATTATGGTATTAAATATGAAGGATTACGTGACAAGGAATACGATATATCACGAAATACTATTATGTGATATAGCATGGGTATTACGTTAACGTAATAGTATTTCGTGCATGGGTGATTGGTTATGTGCTCAAGGATGAAATTATATGTTGAATAATTTAAGAAGTCTACAAGGGTCACGTGCAATAGCAAAAAGGAATTGAATGGATTACTTGACATGCACATGAATTACATGCATGTGAATAAGGTATTACGTGAAGAACACATAAATTACGTGAGTTAGATAGGAATTACGTGCCATGCAACCTTCAGAACAAGAATTACGTGACAGCATGGGCAATTACGTGATCATAATCGAAGTTTCGTGAACGAAATAAGTATTACGTGAGGGACAAGGTATTACGTGACTCAGAATGTATATTACGTTAACGTAATAAGTGTATTACGTGAAGTAAACCAGAATTTCGTGATTAGGATGCAAGTTACGTGCATGACGAGGGTTTTTACGAAAAATAACATTTGGGAATCGGTTTTTGAGTGTTCTAAGTGTCCATATGATCTATAATTAATACCCTATGTCCAGAATACGATAATATACAATAATCCTTAATAAAATCTCGATTTTGATGGTTAAAAGTGATATTTACGTGATTGTATAAAAATGGAATAAAGTTTAAAAACCAAAGTGATGAAATACTTACCCGATCGAAATGAAATTCGGAGGATAGATAGAGGTGATGATGGTGATCAATAATCCGGTCTCGGATCTAAATTTGGACGGTCGGATCGCCGGAAAAGCTAGAGAGAAGGTGGTGTGCTTATGGTGTTTTTAGAGAGAGAAAGAGTGTGTAGCTTGTTTTCTTGGAGAAGAAGGTGAGAGTGAGAGAGAGAGAGAGTAAGACAAAAAGTAGATAAGGACAAAATCAGATTAGGGACGATTTTTGTAATAAAATTTGGCATAGGACCAAAATTGTAATGAAATTTCTCGCGTAGGACTAGATTCGTAACAAAATTTCCGAAAAGACTAAAAATGAAATATTTTTAAACGTTAATCTTAATCATATAATTAAGGCATAATTCCCCTAAACTTATTATAAGAGCATACTAGACTTATACTAAAGGCACTTTAGACTATACGTTCCCGACATAAAGATCCGAATCACATGCTATATACCCGATAAACGCAAATACACATAAAATACAAATACGATACTCATAAAATACGAATACGATAAACATAAAAGAAATATAATAAGGTCAAAACACGAATATAAATAAATAAAACGAATACGAGACGATAGAATTATACTTCGAAATTCGCGAATGTCACAGGGATAACTGTGTTTTCATCAATTTGTGTAGCATTGGTATTCTCCTCTTCAACAATTTCATGTATAGGAGATAAATCCTTAAAACTGTCAAAAGAGGAAGAATCTGAGCCACTACCTTCACCATCAGTACCCATCCCTTCATCATCGGGACTTTTAGGAAGTTGGTTATACATGCTATCAAAAAAGTTTAAAGTATTTGTACTGGTCTCAGTTTGCAAGTTAGAATGATCATCATTAGTGGATTTGAATGGAAACACATTTTCATAGAATTTTACATCTCTAGAAAGTAGTACACACTTCTGATCAAAACTATACAGTTTATAGCCTTTCTTAGAATTAGAATAGCCAATAAAAGCACATTTAAGAGACCTACTACTAAACTTATCAGTATTATTTAGCACAGTAGCATAAGCAAGACATCCAAAACTCCTAAGATGGGACAAATTAGGTTTGTGGTCATAAACATATTCATAGAAGGATTTGCCATTTAACACAGATGATGGAGTCCTGTTAATAAGATAGGTAGCAGTTAGAACACATTCAGGCCACATATAAAGGGGAATGCCCTCTGAAACATAAGATATCTGGACACATTTAACAGATGTCTATGTTTCCTCTCAGCTATACCATTATGTTGTGGTGTATATGCACAACTGGTTTGATGAACAATGCCATTTTGATTAAAGAAATTAGCCAGTTTGTTGTTAACAAATTTTGTACCATTATCACTTCTAAACACTTTAATAGTTTTAGAAAACTGGTTTTTAATCAAATTATAAAATTCCAGGATATTATTAAAAACCTCATCTTTGGTTTTAAGCATATACAGCCAAATAGCCCTGGAGTAATCATCGAAAACTGTTAGAAAGTATCTGAAACCTTCCTTGCTAGTTACTTTATAAGGACTCCACAAATCCAGATGGACCAGTTCTCCCAAGTGACTTGATTTATGGTCACTTAGAGGAAAAGGTTCTCGGGATTGCTTGGCCTTATGACAAACATCACAAGGTGTGGTTTCAGCACTTCCTACCACATTTAAGGAGGATTTTAAGACATTTAAGACTTGATCAGACGGACGACCAAGTCTATTGTGCCACATATCAAAAGACAGACAATTAAGCACATTATTATCAGGAGCACAGTTACCTTTACTAACCACATTAAAATAATATACACCATCAGAAAAGGCTCTGATACCATGAAAAGCAGAAAGTTTACTATCTTTGGCCAACTTAAACACAGATAGTAAGTGTACATTATATTCAGGAATAACTAAGACATCATAAAGAACAATATGATCATTGAGTTTTAAATTTCAATTTTAACAATTCTTTCTTCAGTTCCATTTGGATGTCCTACTTTCAGGTTTAGACCAGCAATATTTACAACACTATCAAGATATTCATCTGATAGTGTCATATGCTGATTTGCTCCTGAATCTAGGATCCATCCATTATGAAACTTAACAGGATTTAGATGAGTATTGGAACATAATTTTTTTTAAAGTTGGTATTGAAAAACACATTGTTGTTTTGGAAACGAATACCTGCCATATTGGCATGAACACCCCCTGGGACTGACTTGTCTCCAATAAGTTTCAAAATTCTATCCATTTGGTCACTAGTAAAAGACATAGAACCACTAGAAGCCACATTGTCAACTAAAGCATTATTATTATTAAACTTGCTCTTAAAACCTTTTTTCAAGCCTGGAGGATAACCAACTATCTCATAACAACTCTCAATAGTGTGCCCAATCATCCCACATTTTGTACACATTAAGTTTGGGTTGGGACCTCTTTTTTCAAACCTTTTATCAGAATTGTTATTATTGTTAAAACTTTTGTTAGCTTCGAAAGTTTTAGCAAAAAATGCAGTATTTTGACCTTTGTTTGAAGAAGAGGGCTGAGAAGAACCCCAATGAGATTCTCTCTTGACACAATTGCAAAAGCAGTTTTATCAGATGGAAGAGGGTCAATAGTTAAAATATTGCTACGTATGAGAGAGTAGTTTTCATCCAGGCCCATCAAAAATTGCATCAATTGAATCAGATTATTATGATCACAGAGCAATTTAGCACCAGCACAAGAACAGACAGGAAGTTTAACTAATGAGTCAAACTGTTTCCACAAGGAATTAAGTTTATGATAATAGTCAGAAACAGAGCTACCACTTCGAGTTAAACTATTAATCTTATGATGCAGATTAAAGGTGATAGAACCATCTACTTTATCATATGTTTCTTTTAATTCATTCCAAACAACATAAGTAGATGTAGAAAAAACTTGACCCAAATACAGTTCCTCAGAAATGGAACTCAAAATCCAAGTAAGCACAACAGAGTTACACCTATCATATTGCCTACTCAAAACATCATCAGACACATTCTTTTCTAGACTACCATCAATGAACCCAATTTTGTTTTTAGTTTGTAAAGCAAGTAACATAGCACAACTCCAAACATTATAGTTTTCAGTTCCTTTCAACTTAAATGTGATCAAAGAAGTGGTGTTAGTGTCACTAGCATGCAGAAATAAAGGATCACTACAGTCTAGGTTATTGACTTGAGTAGTACTAGACGAAGGTTTCTCAGGGATAGTCATTTAAAAACAGATAAGTATCACACACATAAAGACAAAGACAACAACCACAGATAACAAAAAACAACACAGATAGCAAGAGCAATCAATCACAGACAGCAAAGACAGAAGAAAACAAAGACAGCAAGAACAAACAGTAATAATAAAATAAAAAACGACAACCAATCCTAAAAATCACAGTGTGTATTGCACCTTATATTGTTCGATTCAGTGGTCTACTAAGCAGGGGCTCAACAAAGTGATTTCTCTTCTACCAAGGAAACGTTAGAACAGGGTAAAAAAAAAATAATAACAATCAAGAAGAAAACAAAAAAAAATGAATAATAGCAGCGGAAGAACAAGAAGTAACCAACACAAGCAGCTAGCCAACGCTCCTGGAACAGCCAAGGAACCCGAGAGCCAGTAACCAACAGATTAGGGTTTACAAACCCTAATACGAAGAAATCAACCCAGATCTAGCTTGAACAGAATCGATCAAGACCACGAACAGAGACTGCACCAACAGATCTAACCGTTTTAGCCAACAATCAAACTCAAGATCCAACGGATCTATACCGCAAACAACCAAGAAACACTAGATCTAAACAATCAACCCCTAGATCCAACCGTTTAAGCCAACAATCAACCTCAAGATCCAACGGATCTATACCGCAAACAACCACGAAACCCTAGATCTAAACAATCAACCTCAAGATCCAACCGTGATCTCAACCAATAATATCCAGAGCACTTCGGTGCTCTGATACCATGAACAAAACAACAATCTAACACCGTGAAACACAAAGAACAACTCAGATTTTATTCTCAATACTCAAACAGAAACAATACAAATACGATTAATCAATATACACGATTGATTATCAATACAATGACTATGATCAATAGGGTTTCAATTGGAAACCCTAAAAATACTAGAGAGAAGACAGAGTTTTAGAGAGAGAGAGAGAGAGCCTCACATAATGACCTAAACAGCTCAAACTAACGCTTATATACTAGCAATTTACACCGACACCCTTAGACTTTTACATAATGACACTTTGATCCTCCAACTTCCATATCTTCACTTCAAGAATAAAAGCAGCACCATAGTTCAAGTAATTGACACATTAAGTCCCTCAACTTAATTCCTGCACAAACCGAACTAAGTTAGAATACGTTTAGCTTAAGTTAGGACTGAAGTCGTGATTGTCTTTTGAACAGCGTGGTTCTCCCATCCACGATCTTCTCTAATGCCTCTTATGTAATCATTTTTATTTCCTAGCTACTCGATAGGATAATTTAATATTAATACGTTTTTTATTGTTAAAAGGAAATACACAAACTAATTATCATCAAAAAGAAAAATTAAGTCATGACTTTTAAACTATTAAAATAATAAACAGATAATTGATTATAATTCTATAAACATAATTTTAGTGTAAACTAACTTGTTAAAAAAGACATTTCACTAAATTACTTTGATAAATATTTTGATCGAAATTAGAATATATATATTTAAATTTTCGAAGAAAAAAAGTAAAATGATTTTTGTATTCACTATTTACTAAGAACAAATCGATAACTATTTATAAGGTTATATACCAATGCCCATATCACTTATGAACTTTCACATATGTGTAATATCTTTAATTGGTTAATTGTTTTGAAATACATTGAACTTTAAATACAAAACTATTTCATGCATCCACTTTCTAAAATCTCTATTGTATTTATTAAAATTTTATGTACGTCTATTGAATGTATTAGTTTACCTCCTACTTAGGTTGCCGGTAACTTTTTACTTTTAACTTAATTTTTAATGACATATAAGTAAAGTCAATGATCATATACAAAATCTTGACCACTTATGTCATGTCATAAAATTAACATATATAATTTAACCTTCACTATTTCATCTCTTTCCCCTTTCCATAATAAAACTATAAACCACCACCCATCCCACCATCATCATCACAAACATCATGTCTTTCTTTCTTTTTTTAATCCAAATCTAAACTATATTAATCTTAAAAAACCCAAATTTCTTCTTCTACTTAAACAAGAATCAACAATAAATAAACTACAAATCTGAAAAATAAATTATAAATTAATGGAGAGCAAGTGACGACGCAACAAAATTGGGGTAATGGTGATGCTCGGTTTTATAGATAAAAAGATAACAGGAACGTGTGGCATCTGTGGGCATCGATTTCCTCTCTTTCTTGACTAATGTATTTGTGTCTGATCAGTGATGAACTCTTCGGTGGAATCAAGAAGGGTAAATCCGTCTTCGTTGTCGGAGACGGCGGTGGAGATGGCGGCAGAATTGGCGGCGGATTCTACTTCTTCTTCTTCGATAAAGAATTCAAAGGTTTTTGCTTTAAATGTGATTGCAAATTTTGAAAACATTTCTGAGATTTGTAGGGGTTTTGTTGTTGTGTCTAGTTCCATAATGTTTTTATTTATTCTAAAGTTTTGCAAATGATTTAAAAGTTTTATTTTATTTATTCCACTTGGCAAATGAAGTGGAAAATAAATTACAAACCTCGATACACGTCACTATGAAGCCGGTTAAAGTTTAAATTGTACTTACATTAAACATATTAGGAAGATATATGAATACAATAGAGATTTTAGAAAGTGGATGCATACAATAGTTTTGTGTGTAAAGTTCGATACATTTCCAAACAATTAACCCTATCTTTAATCATTTCAAACAAAATTAAAAACACTACTTCACATTTTCCACTTTCTTTCTATCTACTATTGAATTAATATCGTTCTTAACCATTACATTTTATCTACTCACTCGTGCTATATAGCGCGAACACGCTTTTAGTTCCATATAAAGTATTCTCTCCTTCCTATATTTAATATTTAGTGTTCATCTTTTCCTTGTTGTCCCGAAATTATTATCCATTTTCAAATTCTAACAATCAAGTAACTTTGAACGATAGATAGTAGTTTTATTGGTTGGGGGTGTAATAGTTACACATTTTTCAAATAGTGTAAATTTTTTCTGAAAACAATAATTTTAGGATGAAGGAAGTTATAAAGTTATGAGAAGAAATAGACCAAAAAATTTTGTAAGACAAACACGATATTGACCGCTCGACTCGACCGGTTTAACTGGACTTTTCGATAAACCCATTGACAACCGCAGAACCGTTGTTACCCTAATCGAGTCGAGCCGACTAGTCAGGGCAGTTAAACCTCCATTTCGCGTTGGGTCAGACCGGTTTTGAAACAACTAAATAAGTTAGAAAATATCCTTGCTAGAGGGGAATCGGGCCATACATGTTCTAATGCAACTTGTCCTACCAACTAAGCAAGTAGTTGGTATTGTTTGGAAATAGAGTAAATGAGTATTTAATATCTAGATATTATAAAAATTAAAGAACATGAACGTTGTCAAGATTTGAAACTAAAATCAACAAATTGTATGCAAGGGTGTTTACCATCTAAGCCTTTAGTTTAGTTGTGTTATTAAATGGAGTTTGTTTGATAAAATGTTTTCTTAAAAGCATCCGTAATAATGTCCATAGCAGAAGTTTATAGCCTACGTAGAGAATGACGTGGAGTTTTGTAACATCCTAGTTTCGAAAATAGAATATTTTATAAGTATATGTTATGTTTTAGTCTTTAATAGAAATTGGAAATGGAGAAGGACTAAATTGGTAAGAAAAATAGTTAGCTTTGGTTATAAAGGATTTACATTGTTAACTATTATGGTTAAGTAAGTAACTTAGTAAAGTTTGAAAGATGAAGGACCAAAAGTGTAATTTTGAAGAATTGGATATGAGGTGAATTTAGAGGTGGCATTTCCAGAATTTTCTAGGTGAATGTGTGTGTAAATGGCGGTTTAGAGAGAAAGAAAAAGAGAGAAAATATCAAATTGAAGATAATTAATAAGGAATTTCTTCAATTAAAGTGAAGATTAAAGGTTTAAGAACCCTAATTTTGGTTCTAATGGAAGAAAAAGAAGGTATGATCATATACTTTAAGTTATCTGATAAAATTGAGTTTGTATTATGTGTTATAACATCATTTAGATGTTTAGTTTGAAAATAGAAATGCTTAATTTGGTTAAATTAGATATTTGATTATTTTGGGAATAATCATAAAAGTTGAAGAATTGTTAGAATTAAGCTTTGCCTTTATGTTATTTGATGTTAATAATATATGTAAAGGTTTAGAAGATTGAAAGATTTATGTATGTGAAATTTTGTAAGATTTCATGTTTTAGCTAATAAGGGTGAAAAGATGATTTTGTTATGTAGAAGTGTTTATTATTGTGAGAATGTTTTAGAATGAAAGAATTTATGTGAAGAATGATTATTATCATGTTTATCATAGAAAAGATAAGCTATATGTACTTGAAATTGTGTTTGGGTGAAATGATGTTAAGTATGTTATACTAGTTGCCAAACGGGGCATGTGACCCGTGAAGAGATGGCAAATAAGTAAGAAATGATTAGGGAGAAGAAAACATTACTTGCAATGTGTTATTTATGTTTGATGTAATGTGTTTAAAGAGTTAAAATGTTTTTTTGTGTATTAGAGAGTTGAATGGGTCAAAAGACCAAGGAGTGGCAAGTTGGATAGAATTTGCCAAAAGTGTTAGAAAAAGTTAGAAATAGTTAGAAAGAGTTGTAATGAGGTTAATACATGTATTTATATGTATGTAAGATATATTGAAAGAAAGATTTGCGTTTGGTTATAAAAACGCAGATTTGGAGAAAAAGAGTAAAAGGGAAGAGCTTTGTATGTTGTAGCTTAATCTGACGTTGAGGTGAGTATACGGAGCTTATTTGATATGTTGAATGTTTATATTTGTATGTAAATATCTTGGATAGTTGATTCATATACTATTTATATATATGACTAAGTTGTTACGGAAATAAGAACTTGAAGTGCCGTAAACTAACGTGGAAGTGCAGGAAAACATCAAAAACGAAAATCAGCCATCTCACTGGCCTAGATGCGCCGCACCTAAGTCCTGGTGCCCCGCATCTAGTACTCAGTGAGTATGCTTGACTTTCAGTTATCTTAGATGCGCCGCAGTTGTCGTCGGCTGCGTTGCGGTTAATGTCTAGACCAATTTTTAGTGATTTCTAAAGTAGTTTAAGTATGAGAATGATATCCTAAACCATTATTAAGCTAGAGATGAGTAGAAATGATACTTATATGTTGGAAAGAAGTAGAATCAATTTTACATACCGCGAGGGTATGTATACGACTTTAATAGTCGGAAAGAAATAAGAACTAACTTTATATAGTTGGAAGAAGAGAAATATGAGACTTTAATGAGTCTTGGAATATTTTGTAATCAATGATAAAGTATATATTGTTTGAGCATATAACGAGAATTAAACCGTAGAGGCCTTATTATGGTTATTATTTATGTTATGATTGTTATTTAAGTTATGGTTGTTATTTATATTTCGGGTTGTTGATAATTATGATATGATGTTAATGTAGCAGTGAGTGGTCAGAATGATTTGTTTTGTTTGCAATGTTGTTTATGTGTATGAAGTATGTTATAAATTGTTATAATGAAAAGAATGGTTAGATACGACAATTTGATTGTCGGGAAAGAAAAGAAGTTGACTTTCATTAGTCGAGAAGAAGTAGCATCAACTTTATATATCGTGAGGGAATGTATAAGTGTAGATACGACATTTAATTGTCGGGAAAGAAAAGAAGTGTTAGATACGACAATTTGATTGTCGGGAAAGAAAAGAAGTAATTGGGAAGAAAGAAAGAATAGATTTTTAAAGTAGTCGTGTTAGATGTGATTAACATAATTGTAAGGTATACTCACTAGCTTAACGCTAATATATTATGTTAATTGTATGTTTTGTAGGTATTCGAGTATTCTGGCAAGGCAAGCTAAAGAAGAAGGGAAGGGGACCGTATTGTAAAGATTAAATGTTTAAAAATGTTTTTGTAAGAGCTTCTGCTCCAATTTGCAAAATGAGATGTTAACGGATATTTATCGTTAACCAAAGAGATGAAGTAAGTAACACCTTAGAATGTTAGTTAAATGTTTTGTAAGTTTTTTTTTTTTTTTTAAATGGTGTGTATTTGGTTCCGGGTGTTTCAAGTTGGTATTAGAGCCTTGACTTGTGTGAGTTGAGTATCTTAGTCGATACTTGAACCCAAGTTGAGGCTTTGTAATGAAAGACCATTGGGGAAGAAGCTTGCCTTGCGGAAAAGATAAGAGTAAGTAAAGTTTTTGTAAGTGAAGTAAGATTAATTGTTAGTAATTGATAATGCCCTAATCTAAGATATGCAATGTTAAGTATTGGGTATACAGGAGTTTGATGTGTTTAAAGTTAACGTCTGGCCAACGTTAATTTTAAACATGTTATACAAGAGTATATCTGAATGGTCGATGAATGTTAAATATGAATGGCAAGTAAGGTTAGAAAATATGTGCTAGAAGTATATACTTACATTTGTGTTTATTATAGTATTATATGTTGTTAATATAATGGTGTATTTTATAATTTTTATATTTTGTTAACTGTATATTTTCTTGTTAGTAGAATTTGAGAGGGAAAAAGTAGTCGTATGAAGAAGGTGAGATAGAATTGGATGTTTAAAAATGATGGCTAATGAAATTAGCCAAGCTTTTAGAAAGGTAATGTTATTTTTATATAAAATGGATTACAGAAAATGTGTTAGAAGTTTCTTTACCGAAATGTGTAATATGATTTAGATAGAGAGGAAATTTTAGTCCAAGGTTAATTGGACCGTTTAGAAATTTTTGTTTTTTTATAATTAGAAAAATTGTTTATTAGTTAGCGTTATTCGAAATAGTATATGATATAGAAATTGATGAAAAATTGATTTATGTTGAAAACGATAGTTATTTTGACTAAAAAGTGAAGCAACTTTAGAATACGTAAATCAAAGTAGTTAAGATTCATTGGAACTATAGAAAATGATCGGATTTCATTTAGAATCCGGAGAGTGAAAGAAGTAAGTTTTATTCTTTTTTGTTCGAAGAATAGATTTCGGGGACGAAATCGTTAGAAGAAGGGAAGATTTGTAACTAACTAGTTTCGAAAATAGAATATTTTATAAGTATATGTTATGTTTTAGTCTTTAATATAAATTGGAAATGGAGAAGGACTAAATTGGTAAGAAAAATAGTTAGCTTTGGTTAGAAAGGATTTACATTGTTAACTATTATGGTTAAGTAAGTAACTTAGTAAAGTTTGAAAGATGAAGGACCAAAAGTGTAATTTTGAAGAATTGGATATGAGGTGAATTTAGAGGTGGCATTTCCAGAATTTTCTAGGTGAATGTGTGTAAATGGCGGTTTAGAGAGAAAGAAAAAGAGAGAAAATATCAAATTGAAGATAATTAATAAGGAATTTCTGCAATTAAAGTGAAGATTAAGGGTTTAAGAACCCTAATTTTGGTTCTAATGGAAGAAAAAGAAGGTATGATCATATACTTTAAGTTATTTGATAAAATTGAGTTTGTATTATGTGTTATAACATCATTTAGATGTTTAGTCTGAAGATAGAAATGCTTAATTTGGTTAAATTAGATATTTGATTATTTTGGGAATAATCATAAAAGTTGAAGAATTGTTAGAATTAAGCTTTGTCTATATGTTATTTGATGTTAATAATATATGTAAAGGTTTAGAAGATTGAAAGATTTATGTATATGAAATTTTGTAAGATTTCATGTTTTAGCTAATAAGGGTGAAAAGATGATTTTGTTATGTAGAAGTGTTTATTATTGTGAGAATGTTTTAGAATGAAAGAATTTATGTTAAGAATGATTATTATCATGTTTATCATAGAAAAGATAAGCTATATGTACTTGAAATTGTGTTTGTGTGAAATGATGTTAAGTATGTTATACTAGTTGCCAAACGGGTCATGTGACCCGTGAAGAGATGGCAAATGGGTAAGAAATGTTGTTAAGTATGTTATACTACTTGCAACGTGTTATTTATGTTTGATGTAATGTGTTTAAAGAGTTAAAATGCTTATTTGTGTTTTAGAGAGTTGAATGGGTCAAAAGACCCAAGGAGTGGCAAGTTGGGTAGAATTTGTCAAAAGTGTTAGAAAGAGTTAGAAATAGTTAGAAATAGTTAGAAAGAGTTGTAATGAGGTTAATACATGTATTTATATGTATGTAAGATATATTGAAAGAAAGATTTGTGTTTGGTTATAAAAACACAGATTTGGAGAAAAAGAGTAAAAGGGAAGAACTTTGTATGTTGTAGCTTAATCCGACTTTGAGATGAGTATACGAAGCTTATTTGATATGTTGAATGTTTATATTTGTATGTAAATATCTTGGAGAGTTGATTCATATACTATTTATATATATTACTAAGTTGTTAGCGGAAATAAGAACTAGAAGTGTAGTAAACTAACGTAGAAGTGCAGGAAAACATTAAAAACGAAAATCAGCCATCTCACTGGCCTAGATGCGCCGCACCTGAGTCCTTGTGCCCTGCATCTAGCACTCAGTGAGTATGCTTGACTTTCAGTTATCTTAGATGCGCCGCAGTTGTCGTCGGCTGCGTTGCGGTTAACGTCTAGACCATTTTTTAGTGATTTCTAAAGTAGTTTAAGTATGGGAATGATATCCTGAACCATTATTAAGCTAGAGATGAGTAGAAATGATACTTATATGTTGGAAAGAAGTAGAATCAATTTTACATACCGCGAGGGTATGTATACGACTTTAATAGTCGGAAATAAATAAGAACTAACTTTATATAGTTGGAAGAAGAGAAATATGAGACTTTAATGAGTCTTGGAATATTTTGTAATCAATGATAAAGTATATATTGTTTTAGCATATAACGAGAATTAAACGGTAGAGGCCTTATTATGGTTGTTATTTATGTTATGATTGTTATTTAAGTTATGGTTGTTATTTATATTTCGGGTTTTTGATAATTATGATATGATGTTAATGAAGCAGTGAGTGGTCAGAATGAGTTGTTTTGTTTGCAATGTTGTTTATGTGTATGAAGTATGTTATAAATTGTTATATTGAAAAGAATGGTTAGATACAACAATTTGATTGTCGGGAAAGAAAAGAAGTTGACTTTCATTAGTCGAGAAGAAGTAGCATCAACTTTACATACCGCGAGGGTATGTATAAGTGTAGATACGACATTTAATTGTCGGGAAAGAAAAGAAGTGTTAGATACGACAATTTGATTGTCGGGAAAGAAAAGAAGTAATTGGGAAGAAAGAAAGAATAGATTTTTAAAGTAGTAGTGTTAGATGTGATTAACATAATTGTAAGATATACTCACTAGCTTAACGCTAATATATTATGTTAATTGTATGTTTTGTAGGTATTCAAGTATTATAGAAAGGCAAGCTAAAGAAGAAGGGAAGGGGACCTATTGTAAAAATTAAATGTTTAAAAATGTTTTTGTAAGAGCTTCCGCTTCAATTTGTAAAATGAGATGTTAACGGATATTTATCGTTAACCAAAGAGATGAAGTAAGTAACACCTTGGAATGTTAGTTAAATGCTTTGTAAGTTGTTTTTTTTTTTTTTTTTTTTTTTTTTTTAAAAATGGTGTGTATTTGGTTCCGGGTGTTTTAAGTTTATAAAAAAATAATGCATTATTTAATCAAGTTTATAGGAAAGTCCATGTATAAAGTTTTGAAAGTTTATACAAATGAACCATGGAAATAGAAAATCTTATGGGTTCAATCATCTTTTTTTAAATAAGTATAACTCATTTATAAACTTAATGAAGTTTATAGGAGTAAAGTAGATAAATTTAATAAAAGTAACGGTTTATGAAAAACTGATGTGACATGACATACCACTGATATGGACTTGATAACTTTCGTAACATTACGGATGCCCTAACTAATATTAGGTTTATAACATATATATACTTTTTTAATTCGAGCCCGGCTCAACAATTATTTACAAAAGAAAAACTGGAACTGTCATATCAAACGGTTACTGAAACGGTCACCATCATTTGACCATTATTATAAGTAATGAAGAAGGTATAAAATTGGAGATGAATATGATAAAAATCAAACACTAATGGACATTTGACCAAGTTGTTTCATGATTTAATTGTTTTGGGCAAAATAAGATATTGGTGAATGGTTTAGGGTGGATTTCTGTAACTTAGTCTAGTTGTTGGTTTCATGAGCCGTCATTTGCGGCTCTTCAGTTGGACCCGGGTGCACCAACTCGCGTTAACTTGTTCTATGTCAATGGAGGCTTAGATTGCAAGGAATAATCCTACTGGATTCTTTTTCTCAAATGCATGCCTAGCTTTTATTCCAATATAAGATGTAAGTGAGAAAAGATCTGTACAATATGTGAGTGAATTTTCCTCCGTAAAGACTTAAAAAAACCACCAAGTTAATAAAAAAACGAGTAAACCACTCATTATTACATTGTGTTGTCATCCTCCCGTTCTTGGATTCGAACACCAATTTTCTTATATTGTCTGGAAATCTTGTTTATTATTCGATTATGAGTACACCATAAATGACCAATGACCGCATATGAATAGACTAATGATAGGATAACCCTACCCAATAATTTGGACCGGACCAATAATATATAAATAATGATATCCTGATATGCCACTGCAGTTTGAGTTGAATGAGGCGTTCGTGCATTTACACTGGATCAAACTCTACGAGATGGTAGACCCTTTGTGAAAATATCGGTATATCGATAGCTAGATGGAACATGAAGTACTTGAATATGGCATGTTGCAACTTTATCACTAACGAAGAGAATGTTGATCTCAATATTTTCGGTCCGCTGATATTGAACTGGTTTAGAGGATATGTATACAACACGAACGAAGTGAATGTCGATCTTAATATGTTTTGAGCTCCATGATATGAGGTTGCTTCCAAGAAAAACACAACAGTATGATGTAGACCGACGTGAGGTGGGGCACCCACCCCAATTTGCGTCTAAATAGGCCGTCAACTGAGTCGTGGAGGAAATATAAAGTTGAAGTTCGTGATCAATAGTGCCTTTAACATACTGTAGAATAAGGTTTGAGAGCGCGAAATTGTGGCTCTCGTGGATCGTGCATGGAGAGAAGTATATGTTGAACTGCATATGTAAGATCTCACGTCGTGAATGTCAAATATTGTAATGCCCCACAAGGCTACGGTACATAGTAAGATAAGAAACATAAGGACCAAAACCACCAAGCTTAGAATCACTGTCAACCCGAGTCTTAGAGGAATTACAATTGTGCATGTGAGCCCGCTCAAGAATATCATTGGCATAATTCTTTTAATCGAGGAACATGCCATCATACGTGTGGTGCCTAGAAAATAGTTGAGTGTTTCCAATCAGTCATAGCAAACTCACAACTAAGGGAGGAAATGATCCACTAAAGAAATGGGACCAGTGATGAAGTCGGAACAATATCATCCATATATATCAATAAATAAGCAATATGAGATCCATGTTGGAAAATAGAAAGGAAAGAATCGGTTTTATTTTGCTGAAACCCGACTCTAGTAGCATATCTGTTTTAGACCATACAAAGACTTAGTCAAGTTGCACAGATAATCTAGGTGATGCGGATTGACAAACCCAAGGGGTTGTTGCATATATAGTGTTTCATGTAGCGAACCATGTAATAAGGCATTATGAACATTCAATTGGTGGGCTAAGATCGAGAAATGGCCAAATTGAGAACTATGTGTATGGTTTGACAACCGAACTATATGTCTCATCACATTCGTTATTGACTTTTGTTGTTAGCAATCAATTGAGCTTTGTATCAGTCGAGCGTGCCATTGGTGCCTAACTTGCGCTTATATAACTACATAGAATGGACCTCATTAACATTTCTTGGTTGATTAACAAGATCCCAAGTATCATATTTTATTAAAGCAATATATTCGGTTTTATAGCAGCATGCTATTGAAGATCTTTAAGGGCTTGTATGTAAGAACGAGGTATGAGAGAGGTAGTGGTGGTGGTGTGAAGATTAAAATAACAATTGAAAAGGGTTATAACTTATAAAGGTGTTTATGAGGGTTCATTTTGAAATTTTGTACAGACCGGCCCTGGCCCTGACCACGAATATCAAGGGCACGAAATAAAATATGTCAAGGTCGATTAGGTTATGTAAACACAACCACACTATGTATTAAAAGATCTTAATCTATTAAAGAAGTTTAGAACCGGATTTAAACACTTTAATATTACAAGTTTTGTGATTAAACGAATATTGTTTATCTGAAGAACAATAACAATAACGGATATCACCAACAAGCCTCAATATATTAATCTCTTAATGAATGATCAATATACGTGTTGTTCTTAATACAAGGATCTATGTATATATAGACCTTGAGGCTAAACCTAGCAATTCTAGGAAACGACTTAACAATTACAATTGTAAAGTAACTACAATTAAGGAAAAGATAATTACAAATCTATTCTAAAATTATTTTTTTCTTCTAAACTGTTCCTGTAGTAGTAACACTTTACGGGCAGTAGTAACAAGCTTGAGCAGTAGAAACCATCACTCTTGCACTAGTAACCAATACACTTGCAGTAGTAACTAGTATACTTGCAGTAGTAACTGGGCAGTAGTTAAGCAGTAGTAACCATGTAGTAGTAATCAAACTTAACTGATTTTCATCAGGTTATTCCCAAAAATCTCCCCCTAAACTTGAACTTTTATTATCATTAAAGTAACAAGTTTTAATACATACATAGGATGATTACAAAACTAATTTCTAATGTTCTTCTTCTGTTTAGCTCGTTCTTCCTTCATCTCTAGTTGTTCTTCATTTCTTTGAAGTACCATTCTCCATACCAAATCATTAGCCATCTGAGATTGTCTTAGGGCAAACAACCTTATAGTGATCATCTCATGTAAAGTACCAAAATCTAAATCATACTTTTTCTCCACTAAATAGAACCTGATCACACCTTGGTTTCTGATTATTGAATGCACACCACTTCTTTCATATAGAACCCATTTAATCACTGGATCATATCCTCCCCTATGAAATATACTACTAAACATCCCAACTAAGGGAGTGAACATGCCATTTAGCCAATCAAGAGACAGATCAGTTCCAGAACAAGAACCTATGTTATGTGAGTACTTTCTTACTCCAATTTGATGCAGTCTCACTAGATCTTGTCTTGTGAAGTCTTTGACCATTCTGTAGAAAGCTAGCATCTGGTACTTCTTGTTATCATCTCTTGTAACCAAGTAAGTTGTTTTATTCTCCCCTCCAACAAACTCCGAGTCAATGATTTCTGGTAATTCAACAGCTAATGGCTCAACATGCATACCTTCTTCATGAAGAATCATAGCTGAACAATCATCAAGAGGTATCTATACATCTCCTTCCCTTTCTAATATTGCAGTAGAATAAACAAGAACAAACTGAGTTAAAGCAGTAGTTGCTTCATCAAGTGGCTTTTCAGAATGAGTGTTTCAACTATAACAATGTCTTTTTCTGCAGTAGTTGGCAACTCAATTCTCTGTTTCTTGGTAACTTGTTTAGAAGACATAGATTTCTTCCTTTTCTACTGCTAAAGATTAACAACAGGTTGAGATTTAAATTGATTAGGGATTACCTGTCCTTGTTCATTCAGCACCCTAGATCCAACTTCATGAGCTCTTTTCACTAACCTTTCCAACTCATACCTTTCTTGTTCTTGTTGTTCTGTTAATCTGACTGCTTCTTCTTTGTCTTTCTTTTTCTCCTTTTCAAACAACCCACGAATGTTTTTAAAGCTCATAGGACCTAAGGATTTACCACTATAGCCTCTGTCTTTCAAGTACTTCATGAAATTTTGTGTATCAGTATCCATCTTTTCTTTCTTGGTTGTCTTTTTGACTTCAATGTTTGACTTCTTTGCTGCTTCACTTCTTTCTATCTTAGCAAGCTCTCTTTTATACTCAGCAAGCAAAGTTAGTCTCTCCTTTTTCTCTCTTTCAATTCTTTCAAACTCCCTCCTTTGAAGTTCTGCATGTACTTCTCTTAAAATAGCAGCATCTCCAGACACATCCAAAGTTTCAGAAGCTACTTGTAAAGCAACAAGCTCATCAAGTCTTAATTTATTAGCTTCCTCGGTTGTCTTTTCAGTTTCTTCTTCAACCAATACTATTTTTCCTTTACCTTTCACTATAGAGTCAGTTGGGTCAACCCTTCTTCCTCCAATGTACTTATGCACTGGAATATTGAGTTGTCTTGTGTCAGGAGGAATGATTGGAGTAACACCATACCTTGCTATAGGATCCATAGCATAGTCTTCACCCTCAACTATTCTTGTTTCAGAAGCAGTACGAATGGTTACTCCCTTTTCCTTGGGTCTTTTGGCTTGTTCTGGTTTCCTTTTTTGAATAATATCACTCTTTATCTTGAGTAGTTCTTCAGTAAGTGTTCTCTCTTCAATTGTAGGTTCATCCATAATAGGATTAGAAGCAGTAACCACAAGAGCTTCAGTTTCTTATTGAGTAACCATAGGAGCTTCAATTTCTGATTGAGTTACTTCAGCAGTAGTAACAGCTTGATCAACTGCAGTAATAACAACTACTTTCTCTTGCTCCCCCTCAACTGCAGTAGTAACAACTACCTTATCTTGCTCCCCCTCAACTACAGTAGTAACAACTACCTTATCTTGCTCCCCCTCAACTGCAGTAGTAACTGCAGCAGTAGCACCTTCATTACCACCTTTCATCTCTTTCTCTTTCTCCCCGTCAACTGCAGCTTCTTGTTCTTGAGTGGTTGCCCCTTTTTCTTTATCTTGAGCATCCAATTGTTCAAAAACATCTGCATACTGCTTCTATACAGTATCCATATAGCTTTTTTCTTCCTCATGTATCGGAGATAATACTGCAACAGAAACTGCTTCTGTTAATACTGCAGTACTAACTCCATAATTTTCTAAGTTCACTTGCTCTGTTGATGCAGTAGTAACCTCATCTGTCTTTAGTTGCTGCATCAAATTCTTTATAGATTCATTATCCCCCTTTTTGTAATCATCATCCCTATCTGAAGAAGAACTTGAAGAGTTAGAGGGCATGGGAGAGGCACCAACATCCTTCATCACAAGCTTCTTTTTCTTAAGCTGAAACTTTAAATGTTTTATTTATGCACCAACTTAAGCACCAACTTCTTGAGGACTGCAAGCTCCTCGGCATGTTTATCCACCTTTGCAGTAAACTTAAGGCACATATCCATCAATTCCAGATTGGTATATTCACAACTATCCTCACCCCTTTTCTATTGGGTACCAACAGTTGGAAAATTATAGGAAGAAACATTAGAAGGAGCCTCCTGCCTAGAAGAAGTATCTCCTTCCCCCATGGTTTCTTGGCACCTGGGTCCACCTTCCAACGTTGCCTCAAAAGAAGCATCATCAGATAGTGTTGCCAATGGTTGGGTCTTACAGCCTGTCAAACTGTCTTGTGCACCACTAGGTGATGCAACAGTAGTATGAGCCCTTCCATCATGGTCATCCCCCTCCTTAAAGACCACCTCCTGGAACCTGGGAAAGAGCTCACTGTGTTCCCAAAGTAAAGTCTCACCTGAAGGTTGTTCAGGTAAGGTGCTTTCAAGTTAGGGTTTAAGGGTAGGTGTAGACATAAGAGACATATGAGTTCTCTTTGTCTTTATTTTGAAATGCAAAACAACCGGAGGTTATTGAGAAGCAGATAGATTGGATGGTGTAGTCACAGATGGAGTGACAGTTGGAACTGGTGATGTACTCACAGTAGGAACTGGTGATGTACTCATAGTAGAAACAATAGCAGGTCTGGGTTGAGACAGAAGTTGAGTACTTTGTCTCTCACCTGAAGAAGGTGTTACCACCATCATTGTAGAGAATAATGGTGTAACATGTCCAGAAAAACCTTTATTTACTCTTTTCGTATTTACACAAACTTTCCTACCATGAGATTTAGGAGTAAAAACAGATTTGGATGTAGAAAGATCCTTAATCTCACAGTTAAGTATAAGTTGCAGAAACCGTGGATACATCAAAAAAATTTGATCAGGATGAGCCAAGTTCCACAACATACCATCAAAAATTAGTTTTGAAAAATTGAAAAGTTGGTTTGTTGCAAGACAGACCATGGCAGTAGACAAAGAACTGCCCACTACATTCCAACCAGTTCTTTTCTGAGAAAGGGATTGTTGCAAAGTATGCATAAAAAATTTCCATTAAGGAGACAACATTGATTTTTGAAAAGAAGTTGTAGTAAGTTGTCCCTCATATCCCATGCTCTGAAAGATTTCAAAAAGAGTTTGAGTAGGAAGAGTGGTTATACCTCCTTCATCCTGAAGTTGAAGATGAGTTCTAAGAGTTGCTTCAGTCACAGTTATCTTTCTTCCATCCACAGTAGTTGTGATAACCGAGGCATCATTCTGTTTAGAGTGAACAACACTAACCCAAAAACTCCTAACATGATCTTCTTGAATATCTGGGCAAACAGTCAAAGCATAGTGTATATGAGAATTGTTCAAGAAATCAATTATTGGATGAAACTCGTGATTGTCTTTGGTTTCAACCAGATTAGCACAGACATTGTGTCCATCAATGAAATTTAGTGCTGCCATTCTTGGTGTAGAAAAGATTTCTGATAATAGGAACTGTATTGAGAAAAATTAGGGTTCAACAAATTTGGGGGGTTTTGAAAATTTGAATTTTGAGTATAAATCCTTTTTATAAGCCAATTTGTGCAACAGACAATTGCAGACTAGACGCGAGCCGTTGTTTCAAAAATTAGGTCCAATAGTAGATAGCCACGTGTAAAAGTTTGCAACTTGAAATTTTGACTTGTCAACGCAGAAGTAACAGAGTAATTTATTATTTAAAAATTACCATGCGGTAGTAACTGTTGTAGTAGTAACACATTAGACAGTATTAACCAGGTCAACAGTAGTAATGAAACTACGGGTCGTTCTAACCAGGCCAGCAGTAGTAATGAAACTAGTTGCAGTACTAACCAGTCCAGCAGTAGTAATGAAACTACTTGCAGTACTAACTAGTCCAGCAGCAGTAATGAAACTACATGTCGTACTAATAACACTAAGTCTAATATAAATACTACCATTAATGTTGCAGTAGTAACATAGTGTAGAACTAAAAAGTAAAGCACTAATTAACTTTGAAGGTTACTACTGCAGTCAACTTCTTCTCATTGCAATCTCTGATAAAGTGGACTCTGATTTCAATATGCTTGGTCTTGGAGTGCTTCACTGGATTTTTGATGATGTTAATTGTACTCTTGTTATCAATGTAGATTGGAGTGTTGAGAAATGCATAGCCATAATCAATCATCTGATTTTGTATCCATAACACCTGTGCACAACAACTTGATGCTGCAACATATTCTGCTTCAGTGGATGAAGTGGACACAGTTGTTTGCTTCTTACACTGCCAGGACACTAATCTTGAACCCAGAATTTGACAGCCACCTGATGTAGATTTTATGTCCAAGCTCTCACCTCCATAATCACTGTTAGTATATGCAATTAATTCAAATGGAGAATCCTTGAGATACCATAAACCTAAAGTAGGTTTTCCCTTCAAATATCTAAAAATCCTCTTGATTGCATGAAGATGAGACATCTTTGGCTTGGTTTGATATCTAGCACACACACACAAATCCAAACATAATGTTAGGTCTTGATGCTGTTAAATACATAAGAGACCCAATCATAGACCTATAGTTGTGAATATCCACATCCTCCCCCTCAAGATCTACAGTCAGTTGCTTATGAGTTTCTACTGGTGTATGTGCAATCTTGGCATCTAAAAATCCAAACTTTGTCAATATGTCTTTCACATATTTTGATTGACTTATAAACGGGTCATCTGATTTCTGTTTTATTTGCAGGCCAAGAAAGAAGGTTAATTCTCCCATGGAGCCCATCTTGAACTTGTTGTGCATTAGTTGTAGGGGTGAGCATGGGTCGGTTTGGGTCGGTTCCGACCTCAACCCGAACCCAAACCGAAATTTCGGTTCCTGAAAGTTCCAAACCGTTTGGTTCGGTTCCAGTCGGTTTTGGTTTTTTTCTGTTCGGTTTGGTTTTTTATTTCGGTTTTTGGACATGGGCAAATTCATAGATCTGTCAAGAAAAACTTGTGAAATAAATCTCAAATGGAAGCCTATGTTACGCAATAATTGGCGGAACAGTTCACAACTTATAACATGAAGTTGTGCATATTACTAGAACATAATGATATGAATCGGAAAAATTTAAACACAAAATTAAGAAGAAAAAAATATTATATGTGGCTTAGTAAACTATAGCCTACATGGCAAAAAAAAAATCAAAATTGAAGAAATAAACCTATATGGAAATGAGTATTTTGGCCTACATGGCACTAAAAGATTATATATTGATAAGTATGAGATTGGCAATTTAGGAAAGAAAACTTTGAGTCTTCACTATTAGCATCGAGAGTTTGTGTGTTTAGGGAGTAATTAATTAGGATGATTTAGAATTTTAGACAAAGGAGAAAAATAGAAAGAATAAAACTTAAAATATCTACTAAAAGTGAACATATTAAAATTGACATACATATAATGGTTCGGTTCAGTTTTTTTCGGTTTGGTTTTACCCAAACCGAACCGTTTTTTTTCATTTCTCAAAAATCGAAACCCAAACCATCGGTTTTTGTATTTGGTCCGGTTTTATGGTTCGGTTTTTATCAGTTTTTATCGGTTTTTTCGGGTTTTGGGTTTTCGGTCCGGTTTTTGCTCACCCATAATTAGTTGTTCAAACTCCTAGCACAAAGAGTCTTTTGTTGATCCAAAGATGATGTCATCCACATATATTTGAACTAGGAGAATGTCAGTTTTAACCTTTTTGATGAAAAGAGTCTTGTCAATTGTTCCTCTTTAAAAATTATTTTTTTAATAAGTGATCAAAAAATGTGTCATACCATGCTCTAGGAGCCTGATGAAGACCATACAGTGCCTTATCCAGTTTATAAACTAAATGAGGATGTTTTAGATCTTCAAAACCAGGAGGCTGTCTGACATAAACCTCTTCTTCAATCAGGCCATAAAGAAATGCACTCTTGACATCCATCTGATACACCTTGAATCCTTTATAGGATGCAAAAGCAAGAAAAATCCTGATATCTTCCATTCTAGCTACAGGAGCAAACACTTCTTCATAACCAATTCCTTTTTCCTGTGTGTATCCTTGAGCTACCAATCTTTCTTTGTTTTTAATGACTATGCCTCTCTCATCTTTCTTGTTCCTAAATATACATTTAGTTCCAATAACCCTTTTTCCATTTGGTAATTGTACCAAAGTCCAAACAGAATGTAACTTGAACTGAAATAGTTCCTCTTGCATTGCTTCAATCCAGTTTGGATCTAAGAGGGCCTCTTGTATTTTCTTTGGTTCGGTTTGAGATAAGAAACAAGCATCAAGACATGTATTTAGGTCTATGTGTACATCTTTGTGCTGCTTAGTCTGAATCCTGGTTTGAATGGAAGTGTCAAAGTCACCCATAACTTGTGAGATAGGATGGTTCTTGTGTATTCTTGACGTTAGAAACTTTTTTCACCCTTATGGATGACTGCAAGTTAGTCTCATTAGGTTCTGGTAAGTCAAACCCAAGAGTTGGAGAACCTGCATTTTTGGGAGTGATGACTTCATCATCAGTGTCTTCATCAACTACTATCTTTTCCACTCCATCTTAGTCAACTTCTACCATTTGTGGTATGCCATTTGTTCTGAATACATTTTCTGTGGTATTGAGTGGAGTAGTTTCATTAATAGTGTACTCATCTTCATTAGTACTGCTTTCACCATCATTAATACTGCTCTTTTCACCGTGAACTCTGTGAGAAACTTCATCTTCAATTTCTTTCTCTATTATATCAAGAATGTCAGAGGGATCAGTTGTGTAAACAGGAAGATAAACATACTCCATGACATCTAATCTTTCAGTCCCAGTGACTACAGTTGAGTTTGATGTTGTAGGAGAATTATTTGCATCATTGACTTTTGAGTACTGTTTGAACTCATATCCAAAGTCCAATGATCTTGTTAAAGCATCAATATCAAACAACCAATTTGGTCCTTTTCCTTGTGTGTTTGGATTTTTCTCATTAAATGATACATTTGCACTCTCTTCAATGATGCTTGTCTTATGATTGTACACCCTATAAGCTTTACTTTGTGAGGAATCGCCAACAAAGTATCCAACATCAGCCTTACTCTCATATTTTACAAGATAATCCTTTGAGTTTAGAACAGTACACCCAAAAGTTCTTAAGAAGCTAATTAAAGGCTGTTTATTGTGCAGCAGTTCATAAGGAGTCTTGTTCTGAGATTTCACAAGTAGCACCCTGTTTTGCACATAGCATGCAGTATTAACAGCTTCTGTCCAAAAGAAGATAGGCAGATTTGAATCAGCTAACATAATCCTTGCAACTTCAATTAGAGTTTTGTTCCTTCTTTCATTTTGTTGTGGAGTTCTTGCAGCACTAAATTGTCTTTCAATCCCTTTTGTGTCACAGAAGGTATACATCACACTATTCTTAAATTCAGTACCATTGTCACACCTAATCTTCTTTACTTTCAGATTGATTTGATTTTCTACCTTGGTGATGAAAGATATGAGTATTTGTCTTGTCTCATCTTTGGTTGCTAGAAAGTACACCCATGTATATCTAGTGAAATCATCAGTGGTTACTAGATAGTAAGATTTATTTGCTATACTCCTTACATTTGTAGGACCAAACAAATCTATATGCAGTAAATGTAAAGGAGTGGTAATGGTGTTTACTTCCTTGGATCTGTGAGAGGATTTGTGTTGTTTTCCTTTAAGACATGTTACACAGTTGTCTTCACAAGAGTATTGTTTGTTTGGAAGACCTCTCACCAGATTGGATTTGACCAGTTGATTGATGTTCTTATAGTTCATATGACACATCCTCATGTGCCATAGTGTTGATTCATCAACTGTTGCTTTTGAAACAAAGCAGTTTACTGCTCCAGTTGGAGAAATCTTTGATAAATCAAAGCAGTATACATTGTCCTTTCTTAGAGTTTTCAACAGTACCTTGCTTTCATAAATCACATACCCAGATTCCATTATTAAGCATTCAGTATCTGTGAAGATTGTTGTATTCTTCTTGTCACACACCTGTGACACACTTAACAAGTTGTACTGCAACTGTTGAACATAGAATACATCTTCAAAGCTAATCTTCCCATTGCTCACTATTCCTTTCCCTGTAATCTTTCCTCCTTTTGGATTTCCACCAAAAGCAACATATCCTCCATCGTATTTTTCAAAGTTTTGAAGACATGATATGTTTCTAGTCATGTGCCTGGAACAGCCACTATCTACATGCGAACTGTTTTCTTCCCTTTTGTTGGTTGTTCCTGCACATAATGAAAAGATTAGTTCCTTTTGGGAACCCAAGCCAAAGTTTTCTTGGGTTTACCCATCTCATAAAAGTAACTCACCTTCTTTAGAATTAAGTTTTCAAAACGATTTTTTTTAAGGTTGAGTTACTTTTCCTTTTGGTCTCCAAACCTTTTTAGTTGTTATTGCAGTTTTAACAGGTGCGGTAGTAACAGAATTATGTTTTGCAGTATTAACAGATGCATTATTAACAGAATTATGTTTTGCAGTATTAACAGATGCAGTATTAACACATTTATGTTTTGCAGTATTAACACATGCAGTATTAACACAATTCTGTTTTACGGCATTAATTCTGTTACTATTGTATTTAAAGAAATGTTCTTTTTGATATTTGTTAATGCTCCTTTTACCTTGTTCAGTATTAACATAGTCATATTTTGCAGTATTAACTCTGTTATTACTGTGCATGTGTGATTTTCTTCCTGATTTGTTAATAACAAGTGGTTTGGTCTTTTCACTTGTTTTTGACATAGATTGTTTTAGCAGATTTTCCACATTTTTGAGATGATTCAGCCTTGCTTTTATACCCCAACCCTCTATGGTTCCTTTGTAGCAGTTTCTTTTGATTTTCAGGGTTATAAAAACAAATTTTTGCATAATGATTTGCCTTTCCACAGATGTAACAAACTTTTACTGGTCTTTTAAAAGTTTGAACTTGATGTTTCTGTGATTTTAACGGATTCCTATTTCTCTGACTTCTTCTAGTATCTATATGTATCCAGTTTTTTTCTTTTAGATCTTTTGACTTTTGACAACAACTACATGCACATTGATTGTCTTTCTTAATTTGTTGAGTTGGCATCATTGACACTAGACTTTGTGAATTAGGTTGAGTAACTCCTTCAATTATGATTATATGATTTTCTAGAGGAATATCATTATTTTTTACAATTTCTAGTTTACTCTCTTCAACTAAGTCCTCAATCAGAACTTCTTCAGAATTGATTAGATCAATTTTGAATGATTCTGTTGGTGGTGTCTGTGAAATTGGAATCCTAGGTTTGTCTAAGGATGGAGGAGTATAATTTTGATTGACTGGTGGGGCAACTTCTTTAATACCTATTCCTGATTTTGCTTTTCCAATAATTTGTTGTTGAATAAGGTTATTTACAGACTATGACGCATACTCTAACTTCCCTACATTCGGTTCAACTTTATCTTTTTCCTCATTAATTTTTTTAATTTCTTCCCTAGCTTCCTTTAATTTCACTAACAAGTCATCTCTTTGCCATTCTACAAATTTTATTAATTTTGATAGCTTAATTCATTAGCTTTGTAAGATTTTACTTGAGATTCTAAATTTTCAATTCCCCTAGTGGTTGATCTTCTTTGTTCTTCTAATGTTTTAGTTGTATCACATATAATTTGATTATGATTTCTGTATTTAAGCATGACATCTTTACATTCAGGAGAACAGAGTTTAGAATTTCCCTCAGTTGAGAGGAAAGATGATGCAGTGTCCTTGGTGGATGATGCAATAGTCATTAGTGTTCTGTATAGAGTAACTTCTTTCGCAATAGCACTCCAATCATATCCAAAACCATCATCAGTAATGGCAGATGAATCCTCAGTTGAGACTACATATGCCATAAGAGTTCTGTTTTGAGTGGTTTCTTCAGCCAGATCATTCCAATCATATCCAAAGACATCTTGTGTGACAAGGGTTGTTGATGTACTTTCTTGGGTGTTCCTTGAATTGTTGGAGTTTGATTTGTTTTTGCATTCTCTTGCAAATTTTCCCAGTTCACTACATTCATAGCAATTGACTTTTCTTTTGTCAAATCCAACCCTATCATTGCCTCTTGGAGTAAATCTTCTCCCAATTTTATTCACAAATCTTCTTGCTCTAATTGATAACATAGCCAGTAAGATCCATCTCTTCTAGATCATCTTGATGAATCTGTCTTAGGTCCTCATTGGTTAGTCCTGAGCATGCACTTTGTGACAGAAAGGCTTCAAAAGAAACATCTTATATGTTGTCTATCTGAGATGAACCAATTGGTGTAACCAGTGTAGTATTAAAATTGTTAGAACTGCTGTTACTGTTGATAGTCTTCTTAGTTTCAACTTCAGCTTCAAATACCCTCATGTTCAAGTCATCTTTGTCGATTTTAACTCCAGCACTGCTCAACTCTCCTGTCAGCTTCTTGTATTTGTCAAATGTCAAATACTTTCTTTCATCTTTTATGGCTTTGAAGTTTTCATACTCCTGTTTGAGAAGAGCCTTTTTGTTCTTCTTTGTGTTCTTTGTTCCAGTGAATCTCTTTTCAAGAGCTTCCCAAAGAGACTTAGCATCCCCAAATTCTTCAAACTGTGATTGATATTCATTAGGAATAGCAATTAAAAGAATACTTAGAGCTTTGATTTCAGTCTGTTTTTCTCTTCTTTCTTGATTTGTAGTTGGAGGATGAACAACTCCAGGTGTTCCATCAGCAGACAAAGTAATGGCTTGTTTGTTCCCATTCACAATCACATCCCATACTACATAGTCAGAAAGCAGTATGTGTTGTTTGATCCTTAACTTCCAAAAATCAAAATCGTTGCTGTTTAATACTGAAACTTTGTTTACCACCACATCAGTCGTGATTGGTAGTATTTTGTTTCTTGTTGAGGCTTCACCAAAAACTTGTAGATCTGTAGATCTTTAGCACCTCCTGTGCTCTGATACCACTTGTCAGGATCGATTAGGTTATGTAAACACAAGTACACTATGTATTAAAAGATCTTAATCTATCAGAGAAGTTTAGCAGCGGATTTAAACACTTTGATATTACAAGTTTTGTGATTAAATGAATATTGTTTATCTGAAGAACAATAACAATAACGAATATCACCAACAAGCCTCAATATATTAACCTCTTAATGAATGATCAATATACGTGTTTTTCTTAATATATATATATATATATATATATATATATATATATATATATATATATATATATATATATATATATATATATATATATATATATATATATATATATATATATATATATATATATATATATATATATATAATTCTCTAGAGATCCAGGGATCCCTTCCTAACCACTCATTTTTCCTTATATCTTTATTCTTTTTTTTACTTTTTTTCTAAAATAATCTTTTACTTTTTTCTTTTACCTTTTTATTTACTTTTTATTTTTATTTTTTATTTTTCTTCCGAAAATCACATTTGATTTTCAAACTTACTTTTAAAAATCACATTTGATTTTCAATCTCCAAATCTTTTATGAGTAAAATCACGTTTGATTTTAAAAATTATTAATTATTTTGTACCAAAATCACATGTGATTTTTAACCTACAAACTATTTTGCTTATAAAATCGATTGTTATTTTCGAGAAACAAAATTTTCAAGTGTGACTTTAAAATTTATAAATTTTGGTTTTTGAAAATCATATGTGATTTTCGACAAAAAAAAAAAATCACGTGTGATTTTAAAATTTATAAATTTTGGTTTTTGAAAATCACATGTGATTTCAATTTTTTACAAAAAAATCACATTTGTTTTTTAAAAAAAAAAAAAAAAAAAAAACAGTTAAGTAAAACATAGCAAAAAAAAAAAAAAACCGAATTAAGAAACGAAAAAAAAAATATATTAAGGGAAAAATGTATGACTAGGAAGTGGATCACTAGATCTCTAGAGAATTGGAGATCCCTTTTGAACCTCACCCTATATATATATATATATATATATATATATATATATATATATATATATATATATATATATATATATATATATATATATATATATATATATATATATATATAGATTGAGGTTCAAATGAGATCTCTTTTTTTCTAGAGATCCAAGGATCCACTTTTTAACCACAAGATCACCTAAATTTTGTGGTTGAGATTAAAAGTTGGCTTTAAATGAATTATAAGGAAAAGACACGGAGGGGCAGTTTAGTCTTTTTACCTTTTTCTTTTTTTTACTCACACGCGCTTCTTCTCTTAACAAAATTCTAATCTTAACCACAAGATCACCTAGTCGTTTTTTAACCGAATTTTTTCGATTGAAAACCGAATCAAAGCTATTCATATCATCAAATTCTTCATATCATCAAATTCTTCCTATCATCAAATTCTTCGTTGAAACATGTCATCTATAGGTATTTTTTTGATTTCTTTATCGACTGTTTTATATATTTTTTTATTTTTTTGTGGTTTATTCAGTCATATGTGATTTTGTTTGTTTTTTTTTTTGTTATTTGTAGGTCGTACTCGTAGAAGTGAACGGATATTCAAACAATCTGGGTTGAGTAAATTTAAAAACACACCCAGTACTCCTATTGTTATTGAAGATGTTGTTAATGGTAATGTATCCAGTTTTTGTGTATATCTTTTTTTATATGATGTTTTTGTTTTATTTTTTCATGAATCTGTATTTTGTAGTTACATGTATATGAAGCACAATCACCTGTGATTGAAGCACAATCACCTGTGATTGAAGTACAATCTCATGTTTCTGACACTACTGCTAATGAGTTTCCTATTTTTTTATATTGCAGTTGAAGCACAATCACATGTGATTGAAGTACAATCACCTGTGATTGAAGCACAATCACTGTGATTGAAGCACAATCACCTGTGATTGAAGCACAATCAACTGTGATTGAAGCACAATCACCTGTGATTGAAGCAAAATCACCTGATTGAAGAACAATCACTTGTGATTGAGAACAATCACCTGTGATTGAAGTACAATCTCATGTTTCTGACTCTACTGCTAATGAGTTTCCTTTAATGGATAATCAAAGCGAGAAAGAGAAGACAACGCACAGTATGTCTAAGAAGTACACAAGAAGTAAGGTTCTTGAAGAAGTTGAACATTTGAATGAAATTAGAACTTCATCATTTCGTCGTTCTACAAGGAGTTCTGCTATTAAGTCTGATGATTTATCAAGAGGGAAAGAGGTTGTTTCTGTTTTGGTAATGATCCGTCACCTTTATGTTTTTCTTGATCATTTAGCATAGTAGCCCAACAATCAATGACAATACCATCAATCCATAACGAAGGATTTAACGTTTCCATCTGCAAATACATACACTGAGTTGTACGATCTTCAGTTTCAAAAACCATATCCCTGAAAGAAAAAGAAAAAATATGTTATTCAAAACCTAATATCAAATCACATCTAATAAATAAAATAAAAATAAATAAAAAACAATTATAACTTTTTTTACTTACCATTCAGGCGCAGTCATAGAAAAAAGCGCATAAGATATTTTTCTCTCTATAGCTGCAAGTTCGAGTGTGATATTCGTCTTACGATTATGATATGGTGATTTGTCATAACGAGCTACATGAGTGATACGTTTTTTTTTCAGGTTCAAAAGGGGTATTTTCCATAACTTTTTTCCCTTTATCAACACTTTTTTGTAACTCATCTGCATTTGGCTCACCCGTTTTTGACCCACCTGCTTCAACTTTTTGTCGCTTTTCCTTCACATCAACAGATTCTTTACGATCTTCTATTACAGCTTCCTTTCTCTTCATACCAACAGAAACTTGTAAGACCTCTTTTTCTTTCAGATCAACAGAAACTGTTTTACTTCCAAATTTTTTCATTATGTTCTACACTAAAGTCTTGGGTTATACCAAGAGAGAAAGTAGGACAAGGCTTTTACGATATCAACTTTTCCTGAACAAGTTGTTTGAACAAAACAAATTAGATAAAATGTTTTTTCTTTTTCTTTTTTTCAAATCACAAGTGATTTTATTACTTTTCCTGATCAAGGCACATTTTTAAATAAAATCACAGGTGATTTAGTTAAAAAAAAAAGAGAAAACTTATTAATAAAATCAGAGGTGATAAAATGTACCATTTTCAAGTCTGTCCCCACCTTTTCAACTTCAGCTGAATTTTCACCATCAACATTCAGTGATTTAAAAGAATCTTTTACCTTTTCACCAACAGCTAAACAATATAATAGAAAAAAAAGATTTTAGATAAAAGTGTTTTAAGAAAAAACTTTATTAATAAATCACAGGTGATTTACTGTTAGGTTTTGTATTTGTTTATGTTCTTCAACTTGACGATCCACTGTTTGGAGTACGCCTGTCTCGTTCAGTAATTGGGTATCGATAACAGCCCAAGCACCATCTATTGAAGAATCACCAACAGCTAAACAATATAATAAATAAAAAAGATTTAGATAAAAGTTTTTTAAGAGAAAACTTTATAAATAAATCACAGGTGATTACTCTTAGCTTCTCTTTTCTGTTTATGTTCTTCAACTTGACGGTCCATTGTTTGTTGGACACCTGGTTTGTTCAGAAATTGGGTATCGATATCACCACCATCTCCATCTTGAAAATCCACCAACAGCTAAACAATATAATAGAAAAAAAAGATTTAGATAAAAAAATTTTAGAGAAAACTTTTATAAATAAAATCACAGGTGATTACTCTTAGCTTCTCTATTCTGTTTATATGCTTCAACTTGACGGTCCATTATTTGAGCGACACCTGTTTGGTTCAGAAATTGGGTATCGATAACACCACCATCTCCAGGTATTGAAGATCCCAAACAGCTAAACAATATAATAAATAAAAAAGATTTAGATAAAAGTTTTTTAAGAGAAAACTTTATAAATAAAATCACAGGTGATTACTCTTAGCTTCTCTATTCTGTTTATATGCTTCAACTTGACGGTCCATTGTTTGAGCGACACCTGTTTGGTTCAGAAATTGGGTATCGATAACACCACCATCTCCATCTATTGAAGAATCACCAACAGCTAAACAATATAATAAAATAAAAAAGATTTAGATAAAAGTTTTTAATTTATTTTTTCTCCAAAAAACACGTGATTCACATTAATGAATTTAATAAATGTACCTATTTTCAAGTCTTGTCCCCTCTTCAACTTCAACTGATTTTTCAGCATCAACATTCAGTGATTCAAAAGAATTGTTTACCTTTTCACCATCATCATCAATATTAAGATGATCATAATTTGATAACGGGAGTGTATATTCAATCATCTGAGATGACGATAAATCAACTGCAATTTTTCGATTCTTCACTGAGTCATTTTGTTGAACTTCTTCATATTCATCTGTTTTACTTGGACCACTACCTCCAACGAAAATAGATTGAAATTTGACTTTGTAAAGATTTATTTCTTCGTTGTGTGGGTACATTCTTGTAGCTTCCTCTAAAACAGATGTTATGTCGTCTTTTATTTCATGTAGAAATGATAACTTTGTCTCTAGTTTTCTAACAAAATACTGCAAAAAATATTGTTAATAGTTATAATACAGATTTGTACAAATAACACTATTTCTGTTCAATAATGGAGTAACTACTCACACAATTTAATCAGTTCTTAACCCCAAAATAATAACATCATTCAAATAACACTATTTCTGTTCAATAATGGAGTAACTACTCACACAATCACAGGTGATTTCATATAAACAAACCAAATCACAGGTGATTTTCAAATAAACATTTATTAAAATAAAAAGATTCAATAAGTGGAATACTTAACTCAATATTCAAAACAAATATTCTTCACAATAATCATGGTTTTTTTGTAAGTTTATGAGGTGGTCATCATGTTACAGTGTGATTAGAGTCTCCATCAAAATTCACCTCTTATATTTTAATAACATTAGTTCTTAACCCAAAAATAACATCATTCAAATAACACTATTTCTGTTTAATAATGGAGTAACTGCTCACACAATCACAGGTGATTTCATATAAACAAACCAAATCATAGGTGATTTTCATATAAACATTTTTTCTACAAAAACGAAATCACAGGTGATTTCATCAAAGTAATAACTAGTATTAAAATCACAGTTGATTTTTATATTAACAGAAATCATCTGTAACTTTTCTAGCTTTATATGTTACTCCCCAACGCTTATCACAGGTGATTACTAAAAATTTTGATACATTTGTTCATTATTTAGTAAAAGTAGAAATAAATAAATAAATAAAAATAATTATAGGTTGAAAAATTACCTTAGAAGCAAACTTTCGTTTTTTAAAGCTTCTCCAAATCGAGGTTCCACATCTCCTCTCCCAAAACCGCCTTCAAGGATTTCTGCATCTTGTCTATCATTCATTTTTTGTGAATCCCAAGCGAGAATAGCAGGACGTTGTCGTGCCACATTAATGTGCTACACTTTATTGAATCCAAGTACAAAAGCTGGTTTTATACAAATACATGAAAACATATGTTAAAAATATACTCATTTGTGAAGAAAACAAAATACATGAAAAACATGTGATTGAAGCACAATCACATGTGATTGAAGCACAATCACCTGTGATTGAAGGACAATCACATGTGATTGAAGTACAATCACCTGTGATTGAAGCACAATCACATGTGATTGAAGACAATCACCTCTGATTGAATTAAAATCTCATGTTGATGACACTACTTCTAATGAGTTATTGTAAAAATAAACTTACAGTTAGGAATGATAGAGGTCCAACAAAAAAACTGGCTACAACTTTCTTCCAATCATTTTTGCATACTCGCAAAGCATCCATTACTAAGTTGCACCAGTTTATGTTTTTAATATCCACACCGGTCTGTTATGTAGTCCAAAATTTTAAGCAAACATGAACCTGACGGATGGCATTGAACCATAGTGTTCATGAACAAAACTAAGAAGTTTAACTTAAAAGTTATTCCTCCTTCTCGAGAATGTGTAATTTTAGCACACACATCTCGTGGCCTAATCTTTGCCCCAACTCCAAACTGTTTACCATTCAACAATATACGGATCTTGTTTTGAAACAGGCTTTAACTCCTCCAATTCTCTTCCTCCATTGGGAATTCCAAGCATGTCGTGTATTAACTCACATGTAATGTTAATACATTACTCCCCAATAGTTAATGTCATTTTTGATTGGTTGAAGTTATTTACTACATACATGCCTAGTTTTCCTGGTATGCCATCTAAAGTCATTGCACTTAAGTTCCCAAACCCCATATCAAATAAATCTGACTTTTGATTGTCTTAAATCCTTAATTGCAGTATACAGGGACTTAGGTGACATTCTAGTCCTAAGTGATGGAAACTTAATGCTTAAAACCTTAACCGATTGTGACAATCTTTGACTAACTGTTTCTTTTTCTGACAACTCTTCTTCATTTACAGTTTCTAATTTCTGCTTTGCACTTTTCTTGCATAATTCTGGGTTCTCTTCCTTTATATCTTGAGAAATTCGCTTTGAACCCCCGGTAGATCTCTTCTTCCTTGGTTTCTTTTTCACATCCTCGTGTCTTGTTTTTTTCTTTTTTAGAACCCTCTTGACAGGAGATGTTTTTTGCTTTCTGATGTAGCTGGCCAATGTTTGATCATTACTATAATCTAGTAATTGACCTACGTTACACAAATAAAAAAATTAGTTAAGCTATATGTAATTAATGAACATATTTATCAAATTTTTGTCATGTGTTAAGCTATATGTAAAACAAGTAATACCTGAACTTGTCCCTTCGTTTTTTGGAAGATTATCTTCTTCACTTGATGATTCATCTTCTTTGTTGTCTAAATAATATAATAAATAACAATAGTTATAACTACTTTTTGTTTCATATAAACAAACAAATTTTTAAACAGACTAATGTTACATTACTAAACATTACTAAACATTTGTTAATGTAAAAACTATAGAATCACAGGTGATTACTAAACATTTGGTGACATTTTACATGAACATACTAAGGATATTAATAAAATCACAGGTGATTACTAAACATTTGGTGACATTTTACATCATTTTATAACACTATTTTTGTTCAATAATGGAGTAACTACTCACACAATCACAGGTGATTTCATATAAACAAACAATTTTCTAAAACATAATATACCTGAACACTTTTAAGTTTTCTAGAAGTATACGTTAATCCACAATGCTTATCCACTGATGAACAAACAACTGTAAATAAAAATAAAAAAAAATTATAAAGTAATTAAATATAATTTTACAAAAAAAAAAAAAAATAAATAAATACATATTACGTTTAAGTACGTCATTAACATATTTTCCTCATCGGCACACCAGTTATATCTGAAATGAATAATATATAACATAAAATAAATAAATTAAAAAAAAAAATGATTATAAACAAAACCTAAAACCCTTACTTGTCGAATTTTTTCTTTTCGAACTGTGTTTCCATCAAAAACAACAATTGCATTATCATTATTTGGTTTTGGTGATGAATTATCAGTTGACTCCATTGAAATTTTAAAGGAATTCGATAAAAATAAACAAGGGTTTGTGGAGAGGAAAGGGCAGTTTTGTTTTTGGTAAGAAATTTTAAACGTCAAAATGGCGTGGGATATACAGGAAAGCAATAAACGCAAATTAGTTTTTTTTTTTTTGCAAATATACCCTCAAGTTATTTTCTTAAGAATTTGAGAAATTTTATTTTTGGTTATGATTGAAATTTTGATAACGTCTAGGTAGTCAAAATCACATGTGATTTTCATGTGATTTGAAGACGTTAACCTACTCAAATAGGCAATATCACATGTGATTTAATTTAGCCCACAAATCGTCAATTGTTAAACAACAAAATATGTTAAAATCTCATACGATATTTTTATATATCAATACGTGAAATTCGTAAGGCAATATCACATGTGATTTGTGATTTAAAAACATTAACCTAGTCATGTTTCTACATGTGGATTTTCATGTGTTTTGAACACGTCAACTATTCAAATAGGAAATAATCACATGTGATTTAACTTAGCCAACAAATCGTTAAACGTTAAACCACACACTTCCCAGGTGTTTCAACTCCAAAACTTCAAAACGTTCTACTCATGTTTCTACTCGTACCCAAGTCACTGAATCCTAAACAACATTTAGTTGTACGACTGATAACAACAACGTTAAACCTGCTAAACCATGTGTAGTTTCTACAACCGATAAAAATATCGCTCAAACACCCATCAAGTGTTTTTTTGTTCAAAGAAATACAACAACAGATAAAATACTTAACGGCCACTTTATTAAATCACTAAAGATAGAAGGGAAGAACAGATAACATGACACAACAACAATATATTACAAACTACCATGACTTCAAACCTAGGAGAACAGTAGTGGCCAATTTTAAAGTTTTAAGCTTGGGGGAGCTCTTGAAATTGAAAATCAATCTGGTCACTATTAGGAAGTGGCATAATCAACTTCGTGAAAAGACAGACAGAACCATAATCAAGCCCATGTCTCCTCATGAATGTCTTCCAATCCGTTAATCACCATATGGTTGGTAGGTCCAGGCGTCCTTTGGTCAAGATAGTTGATCAAGCTAAACCACGTACCATATGGTGCATCTTCTGTGAAGATGACATAGCATTCATCAAAACGCAAGAGGTTGTTATCCCTTACAAATTTTGTTGGTATGGTCTGCAAAAGGTAATATCATTATGAAAGCTACATTAGCAAAGTTTCTAACAAGGTTATGCATACTTACCAGTTTTTTGCTCTTTTTTCTTCTTTGTAAGCGTAATAACAAAGTTGTCTTCGCTTTCATGTACATTCTCGTCATCTATAGTGTTTGACAGGTCTATCACAACCGGCTTGACAGTTCTTCGATTAATAACAAAGTGTCTTCGCTTTCACTGCTAAATCGCTTGACAGGTCTATCACAACCAGCTGGGGGTTGGGGTTAGGGTATTCAACTCCAATGGGAGTTGGGCATGGGATATCACTTCACTGCTAGACATTTTTTGAAAGTTAGACTGTAAATTGTGTTTTGGTAGAAAACTTCATTGAAGACTACTCCTTTTTATAGCCAAAAATACCTCTTACTTTTTTTCAATTTCTTCAATGCATTGAATTGTCATTCAATTTTTCTCTGTTTCTGCTTTTGAATTGTAATAAGTACAAGCTAGAAGTAGTCTTCAATGCATTGAATTGTCATTTATTATTTCTCTGTTTCTGCATTTTGCATTGAGTTGTAAATCAATTTTGATCGATGGATGGATGGATGTAAAATTCGTATATGTTTTCAATGCTTTTCTTCTTTTTGTGGTTCTGCTTTTGTGTCACATTTACCAAAACAAGAATATTCTTTCACATACAAAATGCATTAAACAAATTTTTAACACATTTACCAAGTATATATTCTCCAACCACTTGCAATAAAAGCCAAATACATAATGCATTAAACAAAATTATATGTAAAAACTATAGAATCACAGGTGATTACTAAACATTTGGTGGCATTTACATCAATATACTAAGGCACATTATTAATAAATCACAGGTGATTACTAAACGTGTTGCGACATTTTACATCAAGGAACTAAGGCACTAAATTATAAACAGTTCTTAATGTAAAAACTATAGAATCATAAGTGATTAATAAACATTTTGGTGACATTTTACATCAACATACTAAGGCACATTATTAATAAAATCACACGTGATTACTAAACATTTGGTGACATTTTACATCAACATACTAAGACACATTATTAATAAAATCACAGGTGATTACTAAACATTTGGTGACATTTTACATCAACATAGTAAGGCACAATTAATAAAAATCACAGGTGATTACTAAACATTTGGTGACAATTTACATCAACATACTAACGCATTAAATAATAAACCGTTTCTTAATGTAAAAACTATATAATCACAGGTGATTAAATAAGCATTTTGTGACATTTTACATCAACATACTAAGGCAAATTTTTAATAAAATCACAGGTGATTACTAAACATTTGGTGACATTTTACATCAACATACTAAGGCACTAAATTAATACAATCACAGGTGATTACTAAACATTTGGTGAAATTCTACATCAAGGTACTAAGGCACTAAATTAAGAACCTTAAATGTATTAAGGTATTAAGGCACTAAATCACAGGTGATTTCTTTTATAATTTGTTGACTACAAATTACATTTAAGTTATTTAGTGACTTAATTTAATATAAATCACAGGTGACATAGTTATTGTTTAAAGAAAATACACCAAACCGAAAATATTTTCAAACAATATATTTGTCATCCAATAATGTAACACTGGTAAGAGTCTAGTCATTTCAAATAGAATTCAACTAGTTAAGTAACATATTAAGTTTGCTTACAAAAATAAATTGTTAAAAGAAACATTTTGATCATATTTTATCACAAGTGATTTTTTCAGGTACCAACATTTGAAGTTTCATAATCCGATTCTTCATCACGCAAACATTATCAACTTTTTTTGCAGCGGCATTTGATGTAGTAATTTTCTGTTTCTTTCTTTGTTTGACAAATATCATAAGTATCATCTTCTTCACTTACATCTTTATATGCTTGTCTCGCTACTTTTTTCCTCTAGTCTGTCTTTCTGCAGTTGGTTGCCCGTTCTGCTATTGAAGTTGTTCTTTTTCGGATTGTTTGCAGCATTGATTTCTGTTGTTGTTGTTCCAGTTTTTTGTTGTTGATGACGTAAATGTTCACGTTTCTGTTGTTCTAAAAGCTCTATTTCAAGTCCTTTACAAGTTCTCCTGTCGTGATTATTAACCAGTAATCCACAAATTCCACACGTTCGATATTTTCTCTCACTCTCCTTTTGTGCTCTTTCACCGTACCCTTGCATCCTTGAGTTACTTCCGCTTCCTTTGTTTTTTATACCTTTTGGATTATTGATCAAATTTGCTCTGGTTTTTTGACTCCAAGAATTTCTTCCATCATTTCGGTTTTGTTCTTTTCTGGGACATCTTTTTCAACTTCAATCTTGAGGTTTTTTAGCTTTTCAACAAAGTAAGCTAGTTTTTCTTCATCATTTCGTAAAACAACTATGCAACTTTCTACACTGCGGCATGCTTCATTCGCTAGTTTCTGGCATTGTTCGGTTAAATTACCTTCATATCTATGCGTTTTGTTCCTAACACTAGGTGGAATTAAGCCTCTTTCCCAACGTCTTGTTATATACTTTTTTGGTATTTCTTCTATGCCACATGATTGGAAAACACAGAATATATGTCTACAGAGTATCCCACAACGTACAAACTGATTACAGGTACAAATATAAGTTTCATCCGCTATGTTATGTTTGACCTATAATATAAAATATATTAAAAGTAAGGGTCCATTTTGTGTTAACAAAATCACAGGTGATTTCAATCTAAGGCACATTATTAATAAAATCACAAGTGATTACTAAACATTTTGGTGACATTTTTATATCAACATACTAAGGCACATTTTTAATAAAATCACAGGTGATTACTAAATTTTTGTTACATTTTACATCAACATACTAAGGCACATTATTAATAAATCACAGTGATTACTAAACATTTTGGTGACATTTTACATCAAGGTACTAAGGCACTAAATTAAAACAGTTCTTAATGTAAAAACTATAGAATTACAGGTGATTATTAAACATTTTTGGTGACATTTAAGGCACTAAATTAATACAATCACAGCTGATTACTATAGATTTTGTGACAATTTACATCAAGGTACTAAGGCACTAAATTATAAAACAGTTCTTAATGAAAAACTATAGAATCACAGGTGATTACTAAACATTTTTGGTGATATTTTACATCAACATAATAAGGCACTAAATTAATACAATCACAGGTGATTACTAAAGATTTTTGTGACAATTTACTTGAAGGTACTAAGGCACTAAATTAAGAACCTTAAATTTTTTAAGGTATTAAGGCACTAAATCACAGGTGATTTTCCTTTTTTATTCTGTTGATTTAATTTTCTTTTTTAATAAAATATAAAAATGTGTGTACCTTAAATGTTGCTTCTTTTTTAACTTGAAGTTGAATCTCCGTTGCGGCTATCTCAGAAAACGGCTCAACCTCATTTTGTTCCTGTTTTTTTCCTTTTCCTTTTGATTTTCCTTTGTAATTCTGTTGACTGTCATTTGCTCTTTCTCTAATCCATAATCTCAGAACCTTCTTCTGTAGTAATTGAAATTTGTGAGCAAAACAAACAGAATTATCAATTTCTCTTGTACCAAAAAAATATTTCTTTTGTAAACATTTCATGCATGTTCCTCGATTTTCCATCTTGTTCTCAATTTTGGTGTTTTGCTCAATGTTTGATGATCTAAAAATTCTTGTTCATGTCTTTGCTTCTCCATTGCAGATTCAAAGAGATTCATAAAATTGATGAGTGTTGAACCATAACTTGTGAAGTGATTAAAGAACGAATTCTCACTTTCTGATCTTGATGTTGTTCTCATTAAACCGCACATTTCATATTCAATGAAGTAAGCGGGAATCCATGTTGATCTTATTTCAAACAATTTTGCCAGCCAAACGTTGTCTTCAAGATTAAATTCTTGCAATAACGAAATCCATTTTTTTTCAAAAATTTCAGGTTTATGATATATGTTCCATATAAGTTGATGGAGTCTCGCTCTGAAATCAGTGTGGTCGATTATGTTTCTATCAATTGTAGTAAATAAAATAAGTTATTGAACATATCAGTTTTATATATGAATAAAAACAAGAATAACATTCTAAAAACATGTAAACACAAGAATAATTTTTTTTTTTAATTTTTGTACCTTAACTGTGAATTTTGTGACGATATGCCACATGCAAAGTCGATGCTTTGTTTCTGGAAGTACAGTTGCAATTGCTCTTTCATTGCAGGATCTTGATCGGTTAAGATTATTCTAGGTTGCTTCTTGAATGCGTCTAGGAATGCCTTTAGCAGCCAAATGTATGTTTCTGTAGTTTCATTTCTCAGCATACCAGCACCAATGGTAACACACTTTTGTGATTGTCGATTGCAGTGAACGGAACGAATATCATATTGTACCTGTAAATCATTAAAATCACATGTGATTATCAAATTTACAATTTCTTTAAAAAAAAGTTCTAAATTATAATACATGTTGGTACAATAAGTTGCGTCAAAAGAAATTATATCGCCAAATTCTTTGTAGTTTGCTTTTGCAGTTGCATCTGCCCAAAAGAAACACTCTAACTCGTTGTTTTTTATATCACACAAGAAGCTGAAGTCTTTAACATATTCTGCTCTGTTTGTTAGTTTGGTTACAAGCATTTGAGCATCACTTTCTCCAATAAAAACATTCAATTCCCTTTTGAAGTTTTTGAAATCATTTTTTGTTCCATTTACATGTGAATAACCCCCTTTTGTATTACAATATAACTGGTAAGAAACTGTTGCCCCATAATTTGAGTCTGCCATTTGTTTCATAAACATTAATTCTGGCATACCTAATTTTCTATTTTCCTTAGACAGATGCCCATACTCTATAGGGTTCAATGGTGGTTTGTTCTTCAACAAAAAGGTGTACCTTATATGTGAAAGTACCATCTACAAGTTTATATCATGATATGAGCATTGCATCCTGTTACATGAAAAGTCGAATTTCTTTTTAGTTTCCCACTGTTTGCTGGATCCAAAGTGTTGATATTTACAGGAGGATCACCATGTCTGTTGCAACGAATATACTTGCTCTTCATCAGTCCACTTTTTTTTTTTTTTTGATGATGACAATTTTATGTTAAATCCCGACTTTGCTGCATACTCTTTATAAATTCTGAAAGTCTGTTCAAATGATCCGTAATTCTTTCCCCTAATTGGTTTGTCGTCATCTTTAACATAAGGTAACCAATATCGAGAACCACCAGGAGTATCTATGTTGTTGCTATCATTTGAATATGTTGGAGTGCTATAGTGCCTGTAAAATCACAGGTAATTTTACATCAACATACTAAGCCATATTATTAATAAAATCACAGGTGATTACTAAACATTTTGGTGACAATTTACATCAAGGTACTAAGGCACTAAATTATAAACAGTTCTTAATGTAAAAACTATAGAATCACAGGTGATTACTAAACATTTTGGCGACATTTAAATCAACATACTAAGACACTAAATTAATACAATCACAGGTGATTACTAAAGATTTTGTGACAATTTACATCAAGGTAGTAAGGCACATTATTAATACAATCACAGGTGATTAATAAACATAGAATCACAGATGATTACTTACTTTCCAATGTCTGGTTATTGATATTGTTTTCATTATTAATACAATCACAGGTGATTAATAAACATAATATAAAAAACTTACTTTCACCACTCTGCATATCATTTGTCTGTGTGGGCTTATGAACAATTTGCTGATTAGTTTCATCGATGCTTTCTGCATTTGAAGCCATCTTAATCGAATGACGGTTTTACAATGGAGATTCAATGACGGATTACAATGGAAATTTGTTGAATAAATTTCAATCGAGATTCAGTGACGGATTACAATTGAGAGATTTTTGTTTTAGGGTTTTAAAAATTGATCGAGTTTTGAGGCGTGGATATATTTTTTGTTTCTTTTTCTTAAGCGCGTGTAATTTTTAATATTTTCTGAATATGACAAAAATGCCCCTCCGTGGTTTTGATCTCTTAATGAATTTGTGTGGCTGAAAAGGGGATCCCTGATCTCTAGAAAAAAAAATTCCCATTTGAACCCTCCTCTATATATAATATATATATATATATATATATATATATATATAATATATATATATATATATATATATATATAAATATATAGAGTTGGTTTCATTTAAGAACCATGTAATTAATTAGGAACCAAAGGAACCATCTCTGGCCCTTGGATCATCTTTAATTTTATGATTTAGATCTAATATTAGTTATCACTAAAAGGTAAATCAGACATTACACACACATATATTTCAATCCCCACTCCCTCTTACCAGAACCTGAATCTCTCCCCTCACCAAAATCAAAATTAAAATTCTCAAATTTAATCTGTTCAGATAACTTCGATCCGTTCCTTTTTGATGATGACTCGTTTTTATCGACGATAAAAAGATTCGACGACAGAAGAGAAAGAAACAGACGTGCGGCATATCGATGGATGGTGACACGTAAGTAAGCAGGGGGGTGAGAAACAATGGTCGAATGAGTGAAGTCGAAGCATTGGTGAGTCAGCAATGGTTAATTTTTTGGACTCATTGTTGTAAACAAATTAATATTATACTACCTCATGTCGGTCAAATTTAAATCCCAAATTATCACTAACCTCAACCTTTCCCTTTGACCAATTTTTTTCTTCTTTTTTTTCCAATTTTACCATATTTATATTTAATTATTTTTTATTTATTTATTCATTAGCTGTAAGTTTTTTTGGACTCATTTGTGGTAAACAAATTTAATATTATACCCCTACATTCTATTTTACATTTAATATAATAAATTTATAATTTTTGGTTTATGAGAAATAAATAAATTACTAATAAAACTACAAATGGAGGTAGTTAAAATTAGAAATTGATGGTACAACTTTTTACAGTAACGTGGGTAACCTCGTATATGGGGCCATATGGTTTATATAATTCGAACATGTACGTCTCTGGGCTCAACTCTGTAATGTGGATCATATTAACATAACTTGTGTTCAAGAATATCGATATAGGGATATTAAGGAAATCATTTTGTTTCAAGTGTAAAGAAATCGAAAACATTATGTGCAATGAGTTCGTATATCACTGTGTATATAGTTTCGATTCACTGGTGTATATTTCGTATTCATTAGTGTATATATATATATTGTATATTCACTTGTGTATATTGCGTATTCACCGGTATATTGCGTATTCAATGGTGTATATTGCGTATTCACTAGTGGTATAGTTATGTATTCACTAGTAGACACACTAATATTGTATATTCACTTGATATTGCGTATCACGTGGTGTATATTGTATATTCACTTGTGTATATTGCGTATTCACTGGTGTATATTGCGTATTCACTAGTGTATATTATGTATTCACTATAACACACTAATATTGTATATTCATTTGTGTATATTGATTCACTGGTGTATATTGTATATTCACTTTCGTTACATTGAGTGAATATAGTGTATACACTAGTGTATAGTGTATAGATACACTAGTGATAACTATACATTAGTGATAGTGTATACACTAGTGTATAGTGTATATGGTTC
>CAJVGC010000591.1:31557236-31607155 GCA_910822075.1 Senecio squalidus | reverse complement strand
AACAGATTTAGGTCACAAAAATTACACCAACAAGTTCGCAATGCACCGATTTACAAATCCCCTAATTCAATTTTTCATTACAAACACAAATAGATGACCGATTGATTAAGTTATTTTTGAATCTGAAAACCAACAATTAAACACTCAAACGATCGTTCTACCTTTCGTGGTTTGTACGGTTTTGATCGCAATGCAAAGTTAAACAATAAAAAGGGATTCAAAAACTCTTTCTTAACACTTCGAAAATTTGTGAAAATTGCTCTCAGTTCGGACGAATGTGGTATGAAAGTGAACAGCGCAGACGGATCTCAAACATATATATACCCATTTCTCATTCGCACGAATGTGAAAGACATTCGCCCGAATGTGAATGACATTCGCACGAATGTGAAGGACATTCTCACGAAGGAGAATTTTCAGTCTAAACAATACCTTCCCTTGAGCTTCGTGCGATTGAGTAGCTTATCCGTGCGTATGTAATTTACCTACGCACGAATGAGCTGTCGAAATCATAAACTTAAAATTCACTTCAAACATCAAATAAACGTTAAACACATAAAATTTCAATTTCAGAAAAGATAAACGTTTTGCTCAATGAAACATAATTTCAAAAGATTCTAACTAAAAACTTCATCAACAATCATGACTTTACGAATTTGACATTTATCTCGGTTTCACATTTAAATCTCAAGTCACGACAAGCAACCGTAGAAGCTAACAAAATAAAATAAAATCTTTTTGTATTTTTCTGTTTTTGATAAATTAAAAGAAATTTTAACTAAGACAGAATAATTGAAATAACAACTATATAAACTGAAAATTTCACATTCTTTTTGTGTTTTTCGAATAAGGGATCAGACTGATACTGAAACATAGCATTGTCATTCATTTTTCGTAGTAACTATTAACATATCAGTTGACGATTATTGGTATATTTGTCCTCTTAAACTTAAACAAACATTCACTTGACATTTTTCTTTCAAAATGGTTATCTCGCTAAGATCTCCCAATATTTTGAACATAGATATCAACACACATTTTGAATTTTAATAGTCACCAAAATTATATCATGATTAGAATTGTACGTATGTTCGTGTATTTGTCCTCTTAACTTTTCAGCCTTTTCAATTCTATCTTCCTAAATACCAGACGTAATATCATAATATTTATTTCGTATGTCAGTATGTCATCTACTGCACAGGCAATAAGGACCAGTGATTCTTGATCGTTAAAACGTTTAATTTACACCATTCAGAGAATAAGCACTTCGTCACCCTTTATTTGGAATGCTCGAGTTATGATCATTCTTTCGACCTTATAACTCTGTTCATCCATCAAGGTATTTTTGAAGTTTTTAAGTACTTCCTCACCCTTTATTTGGAATGCTCGAAATATGATCATTCTTTCGACCTTATATTTCTGTTCATCCATCAAGGTATTTTTGAAGTTGTTTACTTATCTCTTACTTTGTATTTGATCTTGAATAGACTGTGTCTATTTTGGTGTTCACATCATTTCTTCAAATTCATTGATCTTGATCAAATCATTCAAGAATGTTATCCCAAAATCACTGGAATGGCCCTTAATTGCTTCAAAATATACTGACATACTGTATTTATTTTCTGATATTACGCCTAATATTTACTATTTTCGAGTTGATCCAGCGAAAAGCCACAAACACTACAAGACAAAAGCTAATCATAATATTTTAAACATTTAATTTCGACTATTGCGTGTTGTTTACAGTGTTCTCAATTGTTATTGATCTCCAGATATCATTTAGACAGTCTTTGAGACATATCCATAATGATTTAAAATAAATTTGATATCTGCGACAACCCTCTTAAAATGATTAATTTTTGTCATGTTTCAGTGAGATAAGCCTACCAATATATCCTACAACTGACATATATAAACGTTACGTTCAGCATACTTTTTGGCAATTACATGTTCAGTTTAGTTCAGTATTTCCTCACTTCCCTGTTTTTTTTTTTTTTTTTTTAAGTTATTTCTCCCCCTAAAATTCTAAAAATAAAAATCTTTTTGTATTTTTTGAAATTTTATAAAACTAAAAAGAAGAAAATAAAAACAATAAAAAATAAAAAATAAAGCCTTAACGTAGTATACATAAATTAATCCCGGTTACTTGTCCGACTTAGGTTCTTCAATTACGTCACTCTTTTTGACAACACCATTTTCCAGCAGTAAAAACCCAAACCTAAACTTATCAAATGCCTTTGTAAAAATATCTGCTTTTTGAAACATTGTTTCGATATAAATGACATCAATTAAGTGTTTTTCAAAGCAATCACGAATGAAATGATATTTTACGCCTATGTGTTTGGTTTTAGGATGGTGTACGGGATTCTTAGTGACAGCTATGGCAGCAGAATTATCAACATAAATAGGAGTAGTAGTGATAGACAAACCGTAATCACGCAGTTGTTGCTGAATCCAGATAACCTGAGAACAACAGCTAGCCGCAGCTACGTATTCAACCTCACATGTGGACAATGCTACAGCGGTCTGTTTCTTGCACTGCCACGTAATGAGTCGCGTTCCGAGAAACTGACATCCTCCTGAAGTTGATTTAGCATCCTTCTTGCAACCTCCATAGTCCGAATCACTGAAAGCAGATAATTTAAAATTGTCATCATTAGAATACCAAAGACCTAAATCTGGAGTACCCTTCAGATATTGCATAATTCGTTTCACTGCTTGAAGATGAACAACAGTTGGTGCTGCTTGGTATCGGGAACACAAGCACACAGGAAACATAATATCTGGACGAGAAGCGGTGAGGTACATAAGAGAACCGATCATGGAGCGATAGAGAGACTGATCAATTGGCTCCCCCGTAGTTTCTGGTGATATCCCGTGATTCACCGATAAGGGAGTAGAAGCAGACTTCGTTTCCAACATTTCAAACCGTTTCAAAATGTCGTTGACATATTTTGTCTGATGTATAAAGATTCCCTCTGCTGTTTGATCTACTTGTAGCCCCAAAAAGAACTTAATCGGACCCATAGAACTCATTTCAAACTTGCTTGTCATAACCGCTTCAAATTCCTTACACAACTCTTGATTAGTAGAACCAAAAATGATGTCGTCCACATACACTTGCACCAACAGAATGTCGTCACCTCTTTCCTTAATGAACAGCGTACAATCGATAACACCTCGACGAAAACCATTGTCGATCAGATGATTTGCAAGTGTCTCATACCAGGCGCGCGGTGCTTGATGTAGACCATAAAGTGCTTTATCAAGAATGTACACTTTATCCGGATGTAATGGGTCTACAAAACCTGGTGGTTGATTAACATACACTGTTTCGCGAATATTCCCGTAAAGAAACGCACTCTTTACATCCATCTGGTAAACGGTGAATCTTTTATATGATGCGAAGGCTAGAAAAATCCGAATCGCCTCCAATCTTGCAACCGGAGCAAACACTTCATTATAATCCAGTTCAGGTATTTGTCGGAAACCCTGAACCACTAGCCTTGACTTGTTCCTAACGACTATACCCTGATCATCCCTTTTGCAACGGTGGACCCAACGGCAACCAAGAGACTTTGCACCTTTTGGCTTAGCAACAAGCCTCCAGACACCCAGCTTCTTAAATTGTAAGAGTTCCTCTTGCATCGAATTTATCCAATTGTCATCCAAAAGAGCTTCTTCAATATTAGCCGGTTCAATCTGGGAAATAAAACATGCATGGGCGCAGTAGGTGACATCCCCAGATTTAAACAGGTCAATGTAAACATCGCTTTGAATTTGTCTTCTGGTTCGAACTCCTGCGGTGTGTTCACCTATGATTTTCGAAACAGGGTGATCACGTTCAGTTCGTGTAGCCGTAGTGTGAGGAATTTCGACATTTGGACCCAAGTTATTAACATCAGGATTTTCAACTTGCTCATTAACAGTAGCTGAGCCATCAGAATCTGAACCATCATCATTTGCGTGGTACTCTGCAGTATGATCTTGAGTACCAGGAGGAGTAGCAGCTGTTGGAGTTACTGGATCGTGAGGAATAGGATCTTCCTCTCTGTGAGAATAATACCTTGCAACATCTTCATCGGAAAACTCTGGAAGATTAAATGATTCAAATAACGAATCATAGTCAAACATCCACGGATATCCTTTGGAAGGAATAGGTTTAGAATACTTCTGAACGTCCACCTCATACCATTCTTCAATAGCTTTAGTAGTTGGATTCCAAACTCTCTTGTTAGGAGTGCTGTATCCCAGAAATATCCCTTCTATTGCCTTTTCATCGAATTTTCCCTCTGATTTACGCTTGAGCATAGTACAAGGAGCTCCAAAGGGTTCCAAGTACTGCAAATTCGGCTTTCTTTTCTGCAACAACTCATAACAGGTTTTCTCATGACGCTTTACTACTAGCACTCGGTTTAAAGTGTAACATGCATTAGCTACCGCTTCATTCCAAAATCGTACTGGCAGTGATGAATCAGGCAACATAGTCCTAGCTGCTTCAATCAACGTTCTGTTCTTCCTTTCTGCAACCCCGTTCATTTGTGGAGTGTAGGCTGCACTGAATTGTTGTTGAATTCCTCGTTCCTTGCATAAATCTTCCATCCTCTGATTCTTAAACTCTGTACCGTTATCCGTTCTAAATCGTCGAACTTTCAACTTATACAGTGTTTCCAATGTCGTAACTAACAGCTTGATATTCTCGAATGTTTCTGATTTTTCCCGTAAAAACATGACCCACGAGAATCGAGAGTAATCATCAGTCACCACTAAACAATATTTGTCCCCTGCCACACTCGCATATTTAATTGGTCCGAAAAGATCCATATGTAAAAGATCAAGTGGAGTGTCGATCGTGTGAAACTTCTTTGCTTTGTGAGACTTCTTGGATTGCTTTCCCTTTTTGCACGAAATACATACTTCCGGCAACTGAAAACCTTTCACATTTACTCCCATAACCAAATCCTTATGCATCAGATGATTCATCTTTCTCAAACTAAGGTGTCCCATGCGTTTGTGCCACAAAATCGATTCACGTTCAGTAGCTTTCGAGACAAAAGCTTGATGTTCAGTCGAATTCACAGTAGTCTTCGACATGTCGAGCACATACAAATCTCCAACCCTTGGTGAAGTTGTAATAACCAACTCTTCGGGAACCTTGAAATCTTTACTCATGATGTAACATTGAAAATCATCAAAAATCACTTTAAACTTCTTGTCGCAAATTTGAGACACAGACAACAAGTTGTTGACCAGTGCCTGAACAAAGTTCACTTTATCAAAACTGATCTTGTTGTTTGCAACCAATCCCTGGGCTGAGATAAAACCTCCCTTATCTCCAGCAAAAGAAACATATCCTCCTTTAATAGATCTGACATTTGAGAGTAATGACATATTTCCTGTCATGTGCCTAGACGCCCCACTATCAACAATCCAGGTATTCTTGATAGGATCATAGACGACCTACACATCAAATTGAAAAGATTAGTTCGCGATGCAAACCCAAGCCTTAATGGCTGTGGGTTTACCATCACCACCTAAAACCTGTAAGTCCACCCATTTTCCCGTTGAACCGTCAGGTACATTTGACGGTCCAGCACCTTTAGTATCACCCTTAGGTTTCCAAGACTTTGAATCATGAGTAGAATTTTTGATATAAACAGTCGATTTATGAGTTGGTGATGGTGATCGTTTTTCAATTTGTTTAACAGGCGGTTGCTGTTTGGATTTACCAGCAGGAAGAAACTCACTGTTTTGTTTTGGAAGTGATGACCTATTGTTTGAAAATCGATTTCGATTTGGACTAGAAAAACGATTTCCAGTAGACATTTTATGTTGGTCAAAACTGTTCCTAGGCCTTTGTTTCAAATTAGGACAATTATAGTTAACATGGCCTTTCTCCCCACAATCAAAACAAGTTCTCCATTCGTTGAGGTTTTGAGAACTTCGCGTCATTCTCCGGTGATGTGTAAGAGGTTTTGAGAACATAGCATTAGGACGCATGAAGCCATTATGTTGTTGAACATTTTGTGGCTTCTGGGGTTTGGTGTTTGTGTTTCTCAAATGAGGTGGAATGAATTTTTCCTTTTTCTCAACCTCCACTGATGATTCCCCGGCTTTCACAAATTTTGGTCCCTTAAAGTCAGGTCTTTTCAAAATTCGAATTTGTTTAGGTTGACTCGAATTTTTATTTGGTAACTGACGACCCAAACCTGAACCCTTTTCTTCCTCATCTGAGTCGGAAACCCAATCTTCAACCAATACTGTTTCTTTCAATTTTTCGTTTTCAGCACTTTTAGCATTTGAAGTATCTTTGTGATTGACAATAGGTGTTTGGACCACTGGGTCTGGTTGTTGAAGAATAAATTCAGTGTTCCCTTCCTCCTTTGGGGCCTTAATCAATTTGTTAAAGATTGGAGGTGGACACGTTTTATAGTCAGCCCTTGGTTTCCCTTCCCCATTCTCAGGACGTTTTTCTTTCAAGATATGATCTAAAAGGTATGATGCGGTGGAATAACTTCTAACTTGTTGATTTAAAGTTTCAAAACTGATTTTAATAGAAGCATTTTCACGTTTAAGGGCATCAATATCTTTTAAATATTTGTTAATGGAGTCCTGTTTGTTTAACAAAGCTATTTCCAAATCACTGACTTGTTTTGCCAAAAGTTTGTTCTTTTCTGAAAACAGTTTTTCATTTCCTTTAACAATCTTATTTTTACGTAGGTCCTCAACAAGATTGTTATTTTCTTTTCTAAGCTCATTTACTCGTTCGTCTAAAACAAAACACCTAGAACAGGAAGTGATTTTAGTTTCAGATTGTACCTTAGATGACTCTGCAGTGCCTGCCATCATTGCGAACTCCCGTTTTGTCTCTGGTGCTTCTGATTCTGCTGAAGATTCCTCAGATGATTCTTCAGATGTAATGGACTCCTCCCCGTCACTTTCTTCGTTGAGATTCAAAATCTTGACAATGTTTACTTCAGCATCGGATTGATTGTTATCAATTTGAAATTGCCAATCCAAACCTTCATCAGATTGAAAAACCAATGCCTTAACATCTGAATTCTCTGTACCAGTCGAGACATTTGTGCCAGTCGTCACCAAAGCAGTATTCTTGTTCGCCTCAGGAGCACATCTGTTCACATTCCTATTTTGCTGATCTCTGAAAGGGTTCTGAACAGTCCTTGGTCGTTTTGGCTTCTCACATTGACGAGCAAAGTGACCTTTCTCTCCACAGTTGTGACAAGTAATGGCAGACATATCGAAACCATACTTAGTCTCCTTGTTGGCGCCGATTGTGTTACCAGTCCTTTTCACGTACTCTTTTGCCCTCCTAACAAGATTAGCGAAACCCCACATAATGTCGATTCGTTCCATCTCATCACGATCAATCTGCTCGTAATCTTCACCAGTTAAGTTTATGTTTCCAATTTTGCCCTGCAACAAGTTATCATAGGAAGCAACTAAGGTAGTCAACATAGCCATATCTTCGTTTACACCATCCACATTTCCTTTATGAAAGTGCTCGATCTTCAAACTTGTAGCAACTGATTCATAAGTAGTTTGAGCTGGAGACTTTTGAGCCGGAGTGCCTTGACTAGAGCTTGATTTTGAACACCCAGAATTTCCTGAATTACTCGAGGTGTTAGCAGAAAAAGCTGTCTTCAGTGGAGCATGAGTAGGAGTGGCTGGAGTGGGATCAGCGTAGTATAACGAAGGATCTTGAGTGTGTCCCTTTCTCTGAGCACGAAACTTGTCATCCTGCTCCTTTTCTCTCAGCTTGGTAAATAGATCATTTAAAGTAGTGCGAGCAAGATAACCACTTTCCTTTAACATCTCAATATACCCATTCCAGCTGTCTGGTAAAGCATCAGCAAAACATTCTACTCGTTCTGGACCAGTTGTAACCACTGAATATCCGTGCATCTCACTAATCAGATGTTGAAAACGTCTGATAAGGTCGAACAGTGATTCTCCATGTAAGCAAGTAAAATTGTCAAATTCCTTTTTCAGTGCTCTTCCCTTCATTGACTTCAGCTTGTTGTTTCCCTCACAGTCTAATTCAAAAGCATCCCACAGTTGTTTCGATAACTTGTATGTCTTGTACTGATGAAACACAGATCTAGGAATTGCCTGACATAGATAAGAATAAGCCTTTTTCTCAATATCATAAGTCTTCCTTTGTTCCTCGGTATATCTGTGAATGGGAATGAGATCTCCATCTTCACCAATAGGTTCAGTATATCCATTTTTAATCATATCCCACATTTTTGAGTCCAATCCGTTGATATGAATTTCAAACCGAGGTTTCCAGTGTGGGTAGTCATCCATTGAAATTAGTTTTGGGACCTTGTTTATACTTCCAGTTTCAGCATCATTAATTAACATTTCCGCCATTTTAGAATTGGTACTAGCCATAGCGTATTCCATTTTAAAAAGTGAAAATTCAATTTGAACTGCTTCGTGCGGATGTACTGCTTTGACTTGTACGGATGAGATACTTGATACGTACGAATGAGAGTGATTCGTACGAACGAGACGGATAACCTAAAACTCTATGCGAATGAGTGATTCGCACGGATGAACAAACTGACAAGCACGGATGAGTTCCTATTCGTACGGAAGAAAACCTATTCGTACGGATGAACTAAATGTTAAACTTTTGAAGTAAAACTTAGATTCGCACGAATGAATCCTAGATCCGCACGGATGAATTCCTATTCGTGCGGATGAGAACTTTTCAAGAACTTCGTCCGTATGCGCCGCTGAAACTTTAGGGTTTTGCTAAAACTCGATCTACAGGTCGATTTTCTAAACCAAAACGTTTCCTATCTGCCCAGAACTTAACCTAAACAACCCAGAAACGTTTTAAAACAATAAAAACACCTTTTGAACGTAAAAATTCCAAACGAAAGTTTCAATCATAAACCGAAAAATCTTAAAGAAATCACTAGAAGAACGTTGATTTCTACAACCAACGCTCTGATACCACTTTGTTGGGGGTGTGTGATCTTAAGAACTCAACGTTATACCAATAACCTAGCGGAAATAAGCTATCGATTATCTAGTGAATATAGAACCTTCGGAAACGGAATCAAACCAACGATTGTTGATAAGATCGGACCTAAGGAAGACTATTCGGATGATTGTTTATACGTTATAAACGATTCGGAATACTAAGAATCGCAGCAGCAGCAGTTCGGCACACAATGAAAACCCTAGCAAAAACTTACGTAATGCAGAAACCTAGCTGGGTATATATAGGCCCAGCTTTTCATCCGTACGGATGTGATCTCATCCGTACGGATTACTTCCTATTCGTGCGAATGTAACATATTAATAAACACTTTGTTTACTTAACTGATTCGTGCGAATGGAACTTTCATACGCATGGATATCATCCTCATCCGTGCGAATGTATCTGAATATTATTAAAACATCACAAAACACATATTTGATTAATTCATAACAACGTAAACGTTCAAGCATATAATTAATCAAATATTCAATATTAATATTCAAACAAACAATATAAAGACTGATATTAGAATACACGTTAATTACATACGAATCTAGTAACTAACGAAATGCACCTACACTTCCGTTTAAACATGTCATCTATAGGTATTTTTTTGATTTCTTTATCGACTGTTTTATATATTTTTTTATTTTTTTTGTGGTTTATTCAGTCATATGTGATTTTGTTTGTTTTTTTGTTATTTTGTAGGTCGTAATCGTAGAAGTGAACGGATATTCAAACAATCTGGGTTGAGTAAATTTAAAAACACACCCAGTACTCCTATTGTTATTGAAGATGTTGTTAATGGTAATGTATCCAGTTTTGTGTATATCTTTTTTTGTATGATGTTTTTGTTTTATTTTTTCATGAATCTGTATTTTGTAGTTACATGTATATGAAGCACAATCACCTGTGATTGAAGCACAATCACCTGTGATTGAAGTACAATCTCATGTTTCTGACACTACTGCTAATGAGTTTCCTATTTTTTTTATTTTGCAGTTGAAGCACAATCACATGTGATTGAAGTACAATCACCTGTGATTGAAGCACAATCACATGTGATTGAAGCACAATCACCTGTGATTGAAGCACAATCAACTGTGATTGAAGCACAATCACCTGTGATTGAAGCAAAATCACCAGCGATTGAAGAACAATCACTTGTGATTGAAGAACAATCACCTGTGATTGAAGTACAATCTCATGTTTCTGACTCTACTGCTAATGAGTTTCCTTTAATGGATAATCAAAGCGAGAAAGAGAAGACAACGCACAGTATGTCTAAGAAGTACACAAGAAGTAAGGTTCTTGAAGAAGTTGAACATTTGAATGAAATTGGAACTTCATCATTTCGTCGTTCTACAAGGAGTTCTGCTATTAAGTCTGATGATTTATCAAGAGGGAAAGAGGTTGTTTCTGTTTTGGTAATGATCCGTCACCTTTATGTTTTTCTTCATCATTTAGCATATCAGCCCAACAATCAATGACAATACCATCAATCCATAACGAAGGAGTTAACGTTTCCATATGCAAATACATAGGCTGAGTTTTACCATCTTCAGTTTCAAAAACCATATCCCTGAAAGAAAAAAAAATATATGTTATTCAAAACCTAATATCAAATCACATCTAATAAATAAACATAAAAATAAATAAAAAACAATTATAACTTTTTTTACTTACCATTCAGGCGCAGTCATAGAAAAAAGCGCATCAGGTATTTTCTTCTCTGTAGCTGTAAGTTCGAGTGTGATATTCGTCTTACGATTATGATATGGTGATTTGTCATAACGAGCTACATGAGTGATACGTTTTTTTTTCAGGTTCAAAAGGGGTAATGAATGAAGGATCATCTTTTTCCATAACTTTTTTCTCTTTATCAACCCTTTTTTGTAACTCATCTGCATTTGGCTCACCCGTTTTTGACCCACCCGCTTCAACTTTTTGTCGCACTTCCTTCACATCAACAAATTCTTTACGATCTTCTATTACAGCTTCCTTTCTCTTCATACCAATAGAAACTTGAAATACCTCTTTTTCTTTCAGATCAACAGGAAACTGTTTTACTTCCAAATTTTTTTCATTATGTTCTACACTAAAGTCTTGGGTTATACCAAGAGAGAAAGTAGGACAAGAGGCTTTTACGATATCAACTTTTCCTGAACAAGTTGTTTGAACAAAACAAATTAGATAAAATGTTTTTTCTTTTTCGTTTTTTTTCAAATCACAAGTGATTTTATTACTTTTCCTGATCAAGGCACATTTTTAAATAAAATCACAGGTGATTTAGTTAAAAAAAATTTAAGAGAAAACTTATTAATAAAATCAGAGGTGATAAAATGTACCTATTTTCAAGTCTGTCCCCACCTTTTCAACTTCAGCTGAATTTTCACCATCAACATTCAGTGATTTAAAAGAATCTTTTACCTTTTCACCAACAGCTAAACAATATAATAGAAAAAAAAGATTTTAGATAAAAGTGTTTTAAGAAAAAACTTTATTAATAAAATCACAGGTGATTTACTGTTAGGTTTTGTATTCTGTTTATGTTCTTCAACTTGACGATCCACTGTTTGGAGTACGCCTGTCTCGTTCAGTAATTGGGTATCGATAACAGCCCAAGCACCATCTATTGAAGAATCACCAACAGCTAAACAATATAATAAAATAAAAAAGATTTAGATAAAAGTTTTTTAAGAGAAAACTTTATAAATAAAAATCACAGGTGATTACTCTTAGCTTCTCTTTTCTGTTTATGTTCTTCAACTTGACGGTCCATTGTTTGTTGGACACCTGGTTTGTTCAGAAATTGGGTATCGATATCACCACCATCTCCATCTTTTGAAAATCCACCAACAGCTAAACAATATAATAGAAAAAAAAGATTTAGATAAAAAAATTTTAGAGAAAACTTTTATAAATAAAATCACAGGTGATTACTCTTAGCTTCTCTATTCTGTTTATATGCTTCAACTTGACGGTCCATTGTTTGAGCGACACCTGTTTGGTTCAGAAATTGGGTATCGATAACACCACCATCTCCAGGTATTGAAGATCCACAAACAGCTAAACAATATAATAAGATAAAAAAGATTTAGATAAAAGTTTTTTAAGAGAAAACTTTTATAAATAAAATCACAGGTGGTTACTCTTAGCTTCTCTATTCTGTTTATATGCTTCAACTTGACGGTCCATTGTTTGAGCGACACCTGTTTGGTTCAGAAATTGGGTATCGATAACACCACCATCTCCATCTATTGAAGAATCACCAACAGCTAAACAATATAATAAAATAAAAAAGATTTAGATAAAAGTTTTTTAATTTATTTTTTCTCCAAAAAAACACACGTGATTCACATTAATGAATTTAATAAAATGTACCTATTTTCAAGTCTTTGTCCTCCTCTTCAACTTCAACTGATTTTTCAGCATCAACATTCAGTGATTCAAAAGAATTGTTTACCTTTTCACCATCATCATCAATATTAAGATGATCATAATTTGATAACGGGAGTGTATATTCAATCATCTGAGATGACGATAAATCAACTGCAATTTTTCGATTCTTCACTGAGTCATTTTGTTGAACTTCTTCATATTCATCAGTTTTACTTGGACCACTACCGCCAACGAAAATAGATTGAAATTTGACTTTGTAAAGATTTATTTCTTCGTTGTGTGGGTACATTCTTGTAGCTTCCTCTAAAACAGATGTTATGTCGTCTTTTATTTCATGTAGAAATGATAACTTTGTCTCTAGTTTTCTAACAAAATACTGCAAAAAATATTGTTAATAGTTATAATACAGATTTGTACAAATAACACTATTTCTGTTGAATAATGGAGTAACTACTCACACAATTTAATCAGTTCTTAACCCCAAAATAATAACATCATTCAAATAACACTATTTCTGTTCAATAATGGAGTAACTACTCACACAATCACAGGTGATTTCATATAAACAAACCAAATCACAGGTGATTTTCAAATAAATATTTATTAAAATAAAAAGATTCAATAAGTGGAATACTTAACTCAATATTCAAAACAAATATTCTTCACAATAATCATGGTTTTTTTGTAAGTTTATGAGGTGGTCAATCATGTTACAGTGTGATTAGAGTCTCCATCAAAATTCACCTCTTATATTTTAATAACATTAGTTCTTAACCCAAAAATAATAACATCATTCAAATAACACTATTTTTGTTTAATAATGGAGTAACTGCTCACACAATCACAGGTGATTTCATATAAACAAACCAAATCATAGGTGATTTTCATATAAACATTTTTTCTACAAAAACGAAATCACAGGTGATTTCATCAAAGTAATAAACTAGTATTAAAATCACAGTTGATTTTTATATTAACAGAAATCATCTGTAACTTTTCTAGCTTTATATGTTACTCCCCAACGCTTATCACAGGTGATTACTAAAAATTTTGATACATTTGTTCATTATTTAGTAAAAGTAGAAATAAATAAATAAATAAAAATATATTACAGGTTGAAAAATTACCTTAGAAGCAAACTTTTCGTTTTTTAAAGCTTCTCCAAATCGAGGTTCCACATCTCCTCTCCCAAAACCGCCTTCAAGGATTTCTGCATCTTGTCTATCATTCATTTTTTGTGAATCCCAAGCGAGAATAGCAGGACGTTGTCGTGCCACATTAAATGTGCTACACTTTATTGAATCCAAGTACAAAAGCTGGTTTTATACAAATACATGAAAAACATATGTTAAAAATATACTCATTTGTGAAGAAAACAAAATACATGAAAAGCATGTGATTGAAGCACAATCACATGTGATTGAAGCACAATCACCTGTGATTGAAGGACAATCACATGTGATTGAAGTACAATCACCTGTGATTGAAGCACAATCACATGTGATTGAAGAACAATCACCTCTTATTGAATTAAAATCTCATGTTGATGACACTACTTCTAATGAGTTATTGTAAAAATAAACTTACAGTTAGGAATGATAGAGGTCCAACAAAAAAACTGGCTACAACTTTCTTCCAATCATTTTTGCATACTCGCAAAGCATCCATTACTAAGTTGCACCAGTTTATGTTTTTAATATCCACACCGTCTGTTATGTAGTCCAAAATTTTAAGCAAACATGAACCTGACGGATGGCATTGAACCATAGTGTTCATGAACAAAACTAAGAAGTTTAACTTAAAAGTTATTCCTCCTTCTCGAGAATGTGTAATTTTAGCACACACATCTCGTGGCCTAATCTTTGCCCCAACTCCAAACTGTTTGTACCATTCAACAATATACGGATCTTGTTTTGAAACAGGCTTTAACTCCTCCAATTCTCTTCCTCCATTGGGAATTCCAAGCATGTCGTGTATTAACTCACATGTAATGTTAATAACATTACTCCCAATAGTTAATGTCATTTTTGATTGGTTGAAGTTATTTACTACATACATGCCTAGTTTTCATGGTATGCCATCTAAAGTCATTGCACTTAAGTTCCCAAACCCCATATCAAATAAATCTGACTTTTGATTTGTCCTTAAATCCTTAATTGCAGTATACAGGGACTTAGGTGACATTCTAGTCCTAAGTGATGGAAACTTAATGCTTAAAACCTTAACCGATTGTGACAATCTTTGACTAACTGTTTCTTTTTCTGACAACTCTTCTTCATTTACAGTTTCTAATTTCTGCTTTGCACTTTTCTTGCATAATTCTGGGTTCTCTTCCTTTATATCTTGAGAAATTCGCTTTGAACCCCGGTAGATCTTCTTCTTCCTTGGTTTCTTTTTCACATCCTCGCTGTCTTGTTTTTTTCTTTTTTTTAGAACCCTCTTGACAGGAGATGTTTTTTGCTTCCTGATGTAGCTGGCCAATGTTTGATCATTACTATAATCTAGTAATTGACCTACGTTACACAAATAAAAAAATTAGTTAAGCTATATGTAATTAATGAACATATTTTATCAAATTTTTGTCATGTGGTAAGCTATATGTAAAACAAGTAATACCTGAACTTGTCCCTTCGTTTTTTGGAAGATTATCTTCTTCACTTGATGATTCATCTTCTTTGTTGTCTAAATAATAATAATAAATAACAATAGTTATAACTACTTTTTTTGTTTCATATAAACAAACAAATTTTTAAACAGACTAATGTTACATTACTAAACATTACTAAACATTTGTTAATGTAAAAACTATAGAATCACAGGTGATTACTAAACATTTGGTGACATTTTACATGAACATACTAAGGCACATTATTAATAAAATCACAGGTGATTACTAAACATTTGGTGACATTTTACATCATTTTTATAACACTATTTTTGTTCAATAATGGAGTAACTACTCATACAATCACAGGTGATTTCATATAAACAAACAATTTTCTAAAACATAAATATACATGAACCACCTTTAACTTTTCTAGAAGTATACGTTAATCCACAATGCTTATCCACTGATGAACAAACAACTGTAAATAAAAATAAAAATAAAATTATAAGTAGAAATTAAATATAATTTTACAAAAAAAAATAATAATAAATAAATAAATATCATATTACGTTTAAGTACGTCATTAACATAATTTTCCTTCATCGGTGCACCAGTTATATCTGAAATGAATAATATATATAACATAAAATAAATTTATTTTTTTTTAAAAAAAAAAATGATTATAAACAAAAATCTAAAACCCTTACTTGTCGATATTTTTTCTTTTCGAACTGTGTTTCCATCAAAAACAACAATTGCATTATCATTATTTGGTTTTGGTGATGAATTATCAGTTGACTCCATTGAAATTTTAAAGGAATTCGATAAAAATAAAACAAGGGTTTGTGAGAGTGAAAGGGTCAGTTTTGTTTTTGGTAAGAAATTTTAAACGTCAAAATGGCGTGGGATATACAGGAAAGCAATAAACGACAAATTATTTTTTATTTTTTGGCAAATATAACCCTCAAGTTATTTTCTTAAGAATTTGAGAAATTTTATTTTTGGTTATGATTGAAATTTTGATAACGTCTAGCTAGTCAAGACGTTAACCTACTCAAATAGGCAATATCACATGTGATTTAATTTAGCCCACAAATCGTCAATTGTTAAACAACAAAATATGTTAAAATCTCATACGATATTTTTTATATATCAATACGTGAAATTCGTAAGGCAATATCACATGTGATTTTTTATGTGATTTAAAAACATTAACCTAGTCATGTTTCTACATGTGGATTTTCATGTGTTTTGAACACGTCAACCTATTCAAATAGGAAATAATCACATGTGATTTAACTTAGCCAACAAATCGTTAAACGTTAAACCACCACTTCCCAGGTGTTTCAACTCCAAAACTTCAAAACGTTCTACTCATGTTTCTACTCGTACCCAAGTCACTGAAGATCCTAAATAACATTTAGTTTGTACGACTGATAACAACAACGTTAAACCTGCTAAACCATGTGTAGTTTCTACAACCGATAAAAATATCGCTCAAACACCCATCAAGTGTTTTTTTGTTCAAAGAAATACAACAACAGATAAAATACTTAACGGCCACTTTATTAAATCACTAAAGATAGAAGGGAAGAACAGATAACATGACACAACAACAATATATTACAAACTACCATGACTTCAAACCTAGGAGAACAGTAGTGGCCAATTTTAAAGTTTTAAGCTTGGGGGAGCTCTTTAACATTGAAAATCAACTGGTCACTATTAGGAAGTGGCATAATCAACTTCGTGAAAAGACAGACAGAACCATAATCAAGCCCATGTCTCCTCATGAATGTCTTCCAATTTCCGTTAATCACCATATGGTTGGTAGGTCCAGGCGTCCTTTGGTCAAGATAGTTGATCAAGCTGAACCACGTACCATATGGTGCATCTTCTGTGAAGATGACATAGCATTCATCAAAACGCAAGAGGTTGTTATCCCTTACAAATTTTGCTGGTATGGTCTGCAAAAGGTAATATCATTATGACAGGTACATTAGCAAAGTTTCTAACAAGGTTCTGTATACTTACCAGTTTTTTGCTCTTGATTTTCTTCTTTGTAAGCGTAATAACAAAGTTGTCTTCGCTTTCATGTACATTCTCGTCATCTATAGTGTTTGACAGGTCTATCACAACCGGCTTGATAGTTCTTCGCTTAATAACAAAGTTGTCTTCGCTTTCACTGCTAGAATCGCTTGACAGGTCTATCACAACCGGCTGGGGGTTGGGGTTAGGGTATTCAACTCCAATGGGAGTTGGGCATGGGATATCACTTTCACTGCTAGACATTTTTTTGAAAGTTAGACTGTAAATTGTGTTTTGGTAGAAAACTTCATTGAAGACTACTCCTTTTTATAGCCAAAAATACCTCTTACTTTTTTTCAATTTCTTCAATGCATTGAATTGTCATTCAATTTTTCTCTGTTTCTGCTTTTGAATTGTAATGAGTACAAGCTAGAAGTAGTCTTCAATGCATTGAATTGTCATTTATTATTTCTCTGTTTCTGCATTTTGCATTGAGTTGTAAATCAATTTTCGATGGATGGATGGATGTATAAATTCGTATATGTTTTCAATGCTTTTCTTCTTTTTGTGGTTCTGCTTTTGTGTCACATTTACCAAAACAAAAATATATTCTTTCACATACAAAATGCATTAAACAAATTTTTAACACATTTACCAAGTATATATTCTCCAACCACTTGCAATAAAAGCCAAAATACATAATGCATTAAACAAAATTATATGTAAAAACTATAGAATCACAGGTGATTACTAAACATTTGGTGGCATTTTACATCAACATACTAAGGCACATTATTAATAAAATCACAGGTGATTACTAAACGTGTTGCGACATTTTACATCAAGGAACTAAGGCACTAAATTATAAACAGTTCTTAATGTAAAAACTATAGAATCATAGGTGATTAATAAACATTTTGGTGACATTTTACATCAACATACTAAGGCACATTATTAATAAAATCACCGATGATTACTAAACATTTGGTGACATTTTACATCAACATACTAAGGCACATTATTAATAAAATCACAGGTGATTACTAAACATTTGGTGACATTTTACATCAACATAGTAAGGCACATTATTAATAAAATCACAGGTGATTACTAAACATTTGGTGACAATTTACATCAACATACTAACGCATTAAATAATAAACCGTTTCTTAATGTAAAAACTATATAATCACAGGTGATTAAATAAGCATTTTGTGACATTTTACATCAACATACTAAGGCAAATTTTTAATAAAATCACAGGTGATTACTAAACATTTGGTGACATTTTACATCAACATACTAAGGCACTAAATTAATACAATCACAGGTGATTACTAAACATTTGGTGAAATTCTACATCAAGGTACTAAGGCACTAAATTAAGAACCTTAAATGTATTAAGGTATTAAGGCACTAAATCACAGGTGATTTTCTTTTATAATTTGTTGACTACAAAATTACATTTAAGTTATTTAGTGACTTAATTTAATATAAATCACAGGTGACATAGTTATTGTTTAAAGAAAATACACCAAACCGAAAATATTTTCAAACAATATATTTGTCATCCAATAATGTAACACTGGTAAGAGTCTAGTCATTTCAAATAGAATTCAACTAGTTAAGTAACATATTAAGTTTGCTTACAAAAATAAATTGTTAAAAGAAACATTTTTGATCATATTTTATCACAAGTGATTTTTTCAGGTACCAACATTTGAAGTTTCATAATCCGATTCTTCATCACGCAAACATTATCAACTTTTTTTGCAGCGGCATTTGATGTAGTAATTTTCTGTTTCTGTCTTTGTTTTGACAAAATATCATAAGTATCATCTTCTTCACTTACATCTTTATATGCTTGTCTCGCTACTTTTTTTCCTCTAGTCTGTCTTTCTGCAGTTGGTTGCCCGTTCTGCTATTGAAGTTGTTCTTTTTCGGATTGTTTTGCAGCATTGATTTCTGTTGTTGTTGTTCCAGTTTTTTATTGTTGATGACGTAAATGTTCACGTTTCTGTTGTTCTAAAAGCTCTATTTCAAGTCCTTTACAAGTTCTCCTGTCGTGATTATTAACCAGTAATCCACAAATTCCACACGTTCGATATTTTCTCTCACTCTCCTTTTGTGCTCTTTCACCGTACCCTTGCATCCTTGAGTTACTTCCGCTTCCTTTGTTTTTTATACCTTTTGGATTATTGATCAAAATTTGCTCTGGTTTTTTGACTCCAAGAATTTCTTCCATCATTTCGGTTTTGTTCTTTTCTGGGACATCTTTTTCAACTTCAATCTTGAGGTTTTTTAGCTTTTCAACAAAGTAAGCTAGTTTTTCTTCATCATTTCGTAAAACGACTATGCAACTTTCTACACTGCGGCATGCTTCATTTGCTAGTTTCTGGCATTGTTCGGTTAAATTACCTTCATATCTATGCGTTTTGTTCCTAACACTAGGTGGAATTAAGCCTCTTTCCCAACGTCTTGTTATATACTTTTTTGGTATTTCTTCTATGCCACATGATTGGAAAACACAGAATATATGTCTACAGAGTATCCCACAACGTACAAACTGATTACAGGTACAAATATAAGTTTCATCCGCTATGTTATGTTTGACCTATAATATAAAATATATTAAAAGTAAGGGTCCATTTTGTGTTAACAAAATCACAGGTGATTTCAATCTAAGGCACATTATTAATAAAATCACAAGTGATTACTAAACATTTTGGTGACATTTTTATATCAACATACTAAGGCACATTTTTAATAAAATCACAGGTGATTACTAAACATTTTTGTTATATTTTACATCAACATACTAAGGCACATTATTAATAAAATCACAGGTGATTACTAAACATTTTGGTGACATTTTACATCAAGGTACTAAGGCACTAAATTATAAAACAGTTCTTAATGTAAAAACTATAGAATTACAGGTGATTATTAAACATTTTTGGTGACATTTAAGGCACTAAATTAATACAATCACAGGTGATTACTATAGATTTTGTGACAATTTACATCAAGGTACTAAGGCACTAAATTATAAAACAGTTCTTAATGAAAAACTATAGAATCACAGGTGATTACTAAACATTTTTGGTGATATTTTACATCAACATAATAAGGCACTAAATTAATACAATCACAGGTGATTACTAAAGATTTTTGTGACAATTTACTTGAAGGTACTAAGGCACTAAATTAAGAACCTTAAATTTTTTAAGGTATTAAGGCACTTAATCACAGGTGATTTTCCTTTTTTATTCTGTTGATTTAATTTTCTTTTTTAATAAAATATAAAAATGTGTGTACCTTAAATGTTGCTTCTTTTTTAACTTGAAGTTGAATCTCCGTTGCGGCTATCTCAGAAAACGGCTCAACCTCATTTTGTTCCTGTTTTTTTCCTTTTCCTTTTGATTTTCCTTTGTAATTCTGTTGACTGTCATTTGCTCTTTCTCTAATCATCATAATCTCAGAACCTTCTTCTGTAGTAATTGAAATTTGTGAGCAAAACTAAACAGAATTATCAATTTCTCTTGTACCAAAAAAAATATTTCTTTTGTGTAAACATTTCTTGCATGTTCCTCGATTTTCCATCTTGTTCTCAATTTTGGTGTTTTGCTCAATGTTTGATGATCTAAAAATTCTTGTTCATGTCTTTGCTTCTCCATTGCAGATTCAAAGAGATTCATAAAATTGATGAGTGTTGAACCATAACTTGTGAAGTGATTAAAGAACGAATTCTCACTTTCTGATCTTGATGTTGTTCTCATTAAACCGCACATTTCATATTCAATGAAGTAAGCGGGAATCCATGTTAATCTTATTTCAAACGCCAAACGTTGTCTTCAAGATTAAATTCTTGCAATAACGAAATCCATTTTTTTTCAAAAATTTCAGGTTTATGATATATGTTCCATATAAGTTGATGGAGTCTCGCTCTGAAATCAGTGTGGTCGATTATGTTTCTATCAATTTGTAGTAAATAAAATAAGTTATTGAACATATCAGTTTTATATATGAATAAAAACAAGAATAACATTCTAAAAACATGTAAACACAAGAATAATTTTTTTTTTTTAATTTTTGTACCTTAACTTTGAATTTTGTGACGATATGCCACATGCAAAGTCGATGCTTTGTTTCTGGAAGTACAGTTGCAATTGCTCTTTTCATTGCAGGATCTTGATCGGTTAAGATTATTCTAGGTTGCTTCTTGAATGCGTCTAGGAATGCCTTTAGCAGCCAAATGTATGTTTCTGTAGTTTCATTTCTCAGCATACCAGCACCAATGGTAACACACTTTTTGTGATTGTCGATTGCAGTGAACGGAACGAATATCATATTGTACCTGTAAATCATTAAAATCACATGTGATTATCAAATTTACAATTTCTTTAAAAAAAAGTTCTAAATTATAATACCTGTTGGTACAATAAGTTGCGTCAAAAGAAATTATATCGCCAAATTCTTTGTAGTTTGCTTTTGCAGTTGCATCTGCCCAAAAGAAACACTCTAACTCGTTGTTTTTTATATCACACTAGAAGCTGAAGTCTTTAACATATTCTGCTCTGTTTGTTAGTTTGGTTACAAGCATTTGAGCATCACTTTCTCCAATAAAAACATTCAATTCCCTTTTGAAGTTTTTGAAATCATTTTTTGTTCCATTTACATGTGAATAACCCCCTTTTGTATTACAATATAACTGGTAAGAAACTGTTGCCCCATAATTTGAGTCTGCCATTTGTTTCATAAACATTAATTCTGGCATACCTAATTTTCTATTTTCCTTAGACAGATGCCCATACTCTATAGGGTTCAATGGGTGGTTGTGTTCTTCAACAAAAAGGTGTACCTTATATGTGAAAGTACCATCTACAAGTTTAATCATGATATGAGCATTGCATCCTGTTACATGAAAAGTCGAATTTCTTTTTAGTTTCCCACTGTTTGCTGGATCCAAAGTGTTGATATTTACACTTGGAGGATCACCATGTCTGTTGCAACGAATATACTTGCTCTTCATCAGTCCACTTTTTGTTTTTTTTTATGATGACAATTTTATGTCAAATCCCGACTTTGCTGCATACTCTTTATAAATTCTGAAAGTCTGTTCAAATTATCCGTAATTCTTTCCCCTAATTGGTTTGTCGTCATCTTTAACATAAGGTAACCAATATCGAGAACCACCAGGAGTATCTATGTTGTTGCTATCATTTGAATATGCTGTTGGAGTGCTATAGTGTGAACCTGTAAAATCACAGGTAATTTTACATCAACATACTAAGCCATATTATTAATAAAATCATAGGTGATTACTAAACATTTTGGTGACAATTTACATCAAGGTACTAAGGCACTAAATTATAAACAGTTCTTAATGTAAAAACTATAGAATCACAGGTGATTACTAAACATTTTGGCGACATTTTACATCAACATACTAAGGCAATTAAAAAAATCACAGGTGATTACTAAAGATTTTGTGACAATTTACATCAAGGTACTAAGGCACATTATTAATATAATCACAGGTGATTAATAAACATAGAATCACAGATGATTACTTACTTTCCAATGTCTGGTTATTGATATTGTTTTCATTATTAATACAATCACAGGTGATTAATAAACATAATATAAAAAACTTACTTTCACCACTCTGCATATCATTTGTCTGTGTGGGCTTATGAACAATTTGCTGATTAGTTTCATCGATGCTTTCTGCATTTGAAGCCATCTTAATCGAATGACGGATTACAATGGAGATTCAATGACGGATTACAATGGAAATTTGTTGAATAAATTTCAATCGAGATTCAGTGACGGATTACAATTGAGAGATTTTTGTTTTAGGGTTTTAAAAATTGATCGAGTTTTGAGGCGTGGATAGATTTTTTGTTTCTTTTTTCTTAAGCGCGTGTAATTTTTAATATTTTCTGAATATGACAAAAATGCCCCTCCGTGGTTTTGATCTCTTGATGAATTTGTGTGGCTGAAAAGGGGATCCCTGGATCTCTAGAAAAAAAAGATCCCATTTGAACCTTCCTCTATATATATATATATATATAATAGACCCTTGAGGCTAAACCTAGCAATTCTAGGAAACGACTTAACAATTACAATTGTAAAGTAACTACAATTAAGGAAAAGATAATTACAAATCTATTCTAACATTATCTTTTTCTTCTAAACTGTTCCTGCAGTAGTAACACTTTACGGGCAGTAGTAACAAGCTTGAGCAGTAGAAACCATCACTTTTACAGTAATAACCAATATACTTGCAGTAGTAACTTGGCAGTGTAGTAGTAATCAAACTTAACTGATTTCATCGGTTTATTCCCAACAAAATAACAATTGAAAGGGGTTATAACTTGTAATCAAAGCATCAATAGCGTAATCTCAGCAGTCCACACATGTTCATGCATACATGCCTAATTTCCACTTAAAGTGTTTGACCATTCTGAGTTTTACTTTACCCATTGTTCAAGCAAAATTGTTTCTATGAGCGGTTTACCAAGAATATCCTCCACCAAGCTATTAAAAGCTGGTCAAACTTAGGCTTTATCTCTTAAGTTTCAAGGGTATAATTGTCTTTCCATTCCCCTTATGAAGAATTCAAGTTTGGCTCAGAATCACCACTTCATAGTGAACATGGGCCTTAATTCTTTCTCTAGGCAAGTTACCAACAACAACCTCAACCAAGCTTATCAGTAGCTGGTTAACTCAGGATGCATCGAGATTATAAGGGCATATTAGTCTTTTCACGGCCCGGATATATAATTCGAAGTGAGTTTACTTTAAGGACTATTCAAGCAAAACTATCTATATTCTATAATCAATACCATCTAGTGTATAATTCAAGTTAGGCTCAATATCACCACTTTTTCCTTTCTCACTGCAATTACCCAAAACACCCCTGAAACTAGTCAACTCGTAATGTATCTTCATAGGTGCGAAGGGGGCATATTCGTCTACTCACTCGATTTCCATCCAACACTTCTTTGGAGAATGTATAATTGACATCATGTAGGCTTTATATTTAACAAAAGAAAACCATACCTCATTTCCTAAACCATTTTTTTTTTCAATATGAAGAATGAAGCAAAGCCGCGAAACCACAAGAAATTCATCGTTATGTCATTCATCTTCACCGTGTTCTTGATCTCCTTAGCATCTATCAATGAAACCGGATTCCACCATCTATCAAACTTTACCAGATGCAGTATCTCACCACCTTCAAACAACTCTTCTCTGCCCGTGAAATCATCACAAGATAAAATCCGAATCCTTCTTGGGATTCCAACAATGGCGGACAACTACCAACGTCGCCACTTCCTCCGTCTCATTTACGGGACCCAGTCAGTACCAGGAGCAAAAATCGATGTAAAGTTTGTCTTCTGCAACCTAACAAAAGAAGACCAAAAGATTTTAGTTGCACTCGAAATAATGCTGCACAACGATATCATAATATTGAACTGTAAAGAGAATATGGATAAAGGTAAGACTTACACTTATTTCTCAAGCTTGCCAGATATACTGAAAGACGAGTATGACTCATTGAACCCGCCGTATCATTATGTGATAAAAGGAGATGATGATACTTATTTCCGATTACCCAAATTGGTGGAAACCCTTATGCCATTACCAAGAGAAGACTTATACTATGGGTATGTAATCCCGTGTCCTAGTATGGATCCATTTGTGCATTACATGTCGGGAATGGGATATTTGGTATCATGGGATATAGTCGAGTGGATTAGAGATTCCGATATTCCAAAAAAACATTTGGTAGGACCTGAAGATAAAGTTTTTGGAGATTGGTTACGAGAGGGAAGGCGTGCGAAGAATAGGTATAATGCAAAGTGGTCTATGTATAATTATCCCGAACCACCAACAAGGTGTACACACGAGCTTTGGCCAGACACGGTGGCGGTTCACCTGTTGAAGACTCAAGAGAAGTGGATTCGGACATTGGAGTATTTCAATGCTACTCGAGATTTAAAACCTTCAAAACTGTACCATATATGATATACTTTAGTTGATGAGACTGATATGATATACGACATTCTAACCTTTCATTGCTGGATTTAGTTATGTAAGCAATAATGTTCTATTTTTGTGGATAATCTACGATTCTTTTGTTCTACAATTACTATCGATATATCGCTATGTTTTAACAAAAATGTGGTCACAATGTGTATAAACTAATAATAGAAGTAAAGGTAATCAAGATAAAGAAAATAATAAAAACATGATCATGGATTATTAAAGCTGAAAAGTATGATTCATCGGACAACTTTTTATGTCCCGTCACAATCTAACATACAATAGCATGCCATTACAAGAACATGAATGTTAACAAAATTGGGTTAAATTTCCCCCCAGAAAAAGAAAAAGAAAATCAAATCAATATACCCTTTAAATGTAAGAATGTCTTAAAATGATTCAATGTCTTACCGACTGTGCGGCTTCTAACAAAGATTAACCCCAAAACCATATCAAGGCTGGAGAGCTAGTGCAAGACCCCATTTGGGGGCTACTTCAGTTTTCTTCGTGTCATATTCTGCAGAAAAGGTTACCAATGACTTTGGTCGCCATTCTCGTTGGCATACCATTGCCACCTTCCCGTTATCTGAAAACTTGGTTTTCACGGTGTTGTAACGATCAAGAACATGAGCACTTCCAATTGTAAAACTATTTTCTAATGTGGATAATCGGTGTGTCATCTCAGCAACGACTTGAGTATTGTTTGAGGCATCCAGAGAGTGTACATATGATGCTTTCAATGTTTGCCCTTTATCCATCCTGCATTTGTCAAATCATGGTTACGCCTAATAGCAAAAATAACCAATCGTATAAACTTATTTAAGCTGAAGTTAATTTGCTAAATAGGTTCTTTTTCATCTCTAGCTACTTCGAAGTTAAAACTGCCAATTTACCAACTCTCTTGAATACCAATTAACTAATGAGTTTGATTTTGGTCTAAAAAGTTGATTCAATTTGCTTCTACGTATGGCTACTTAGGATTTTTTTTTTTCAGAAACTGTCGGACCAATTTCTTCACAGAAGAGGTCATTCATTATCCATGTAACGGGGGAAGTGAAAACCAGACGGAGTTTACTAGAGATTATGGAACTTAGTAAAGAAGAACTGAGGTTAGATATACATACAGAATAAGAGCAGCAGAAAGGTCAGGTCTGTTAAAACTTATGCCAGCAGTGTACTTGGAGAAAGAAGCAGAAGCGGTATCAAATCCAACTTCACCACCGATAAGTACATCCTTGTGGCCAACTGTTGCAGCAACATTTAATAGTGGGGACGGGTTCAGCCCTATACTAGAATCAATGGCAACTCGAGGATGAAGATACTGAACATCAAGCTGTGAAAAAATGACAACCGTTAATAATTTTATAGAGATATATGAATATATATATTGACCATCGACTTGGGTCAAAACAATGTTCCAATTTATCAGCAACAAAAACATAAACAGATCATATTGAATTTTACACTTGAAAATCAAAATCACTGACCTTTCCGGACTTGTGATCAGGAACATCGAAGCTTAATACTGCTTTCGTAAATGGCATTATTTCATGAACAGTTACTTTTGTTGACACCTGCATACAAAATGAAGAAAACTTGAAAATGTTTAACAAAGCATGTAATAAGCAGTTAAAATCTTAGGGCATAATATGCCTCAATAATTGGAGAAGACATGTAGGGATTGCAGATTATGGCCAAGACATTACCGAAACTTTCTGCCTGCACAAATTTGTTAGCAAAATTTTGGTCGTAAAAAGCATTTACATTACTGCAAAAAAAAATTATCAGAAACCATACAAAGAGAATCGTGGGACTTGAGCAAAATCCTCAGTTCTTACATTGGAATATGTATCAACTTTCACATCTACGACAGTCCTGTCACTCTTGTACTGAGCACTTATATCCCCAAGAAAAATTTGACCCTTTTGCAAACAGCTAGCTTTCAGTCCCTGCAAGAAATAATGCAATTAATAAAAAGAACATTGTTAATGAAACATAATTTAAATGCCCATACCATGGGAGTTGGTCCTCCTGGAACTGATAGTACAAGTTTCGTGTCATACTCATAATGTTTGAACAGCAGATCTGTGCATTAGCAAGAGCATAAGTGAGATTCATTTTTAACCTAGAGCAAATTGTAACAAATCTAGCACCTCTATATATAGGCCTAGATACTAAATCAGACACCATTTTGTACAGATACACGAGATTTGATATTAGACAAAATGAAAAGAAAAACATAGGTGACTAAATTAGTAATTGAAGTCAATAAATGTCACCTTTTGCCCTTAAAAACACCGTACACATAAAGAATAAGAGAATTGTAAGTGCAAACATCGAAGTGAAATGAGTGAGCATATTAAGAGCAAGGTGAGATTTACAAATTCTAGTCAAAGTGCACACAAATCACCTCTAATAAGATGCAAGGGGTCTATAGAAAGCGTAAAAATCAATCTTTACTGCAATTTTAGGTTCAAAACATAATCTATAAAAGCAGAATGTTCAGTAAAGTTCACATTGATAACCCTCCTGTAAGTTCAGCCTAGATGGAGGAAAAGGTTTGATAAAGCTGACATATATTAATAGGAACTTTAGAAAAAGGCTAAATAAGAGTCTACCGTTTAACAATTCTATGTCCATTGTTTTGACCATCATATGGGGCCACATTAACCAATATAGCTAAGCAACAAGACAAGTGAAACGGAACTCTTGAAAAGCCTAACATCCCCACTTCTTAATGTTGTATACCAACAATAACAGTATTAACTACCAACTAAAAAAGACATGTTAAATAGAAGTGGAAATACAAATCTTTTTTTCTAAAAGTAGTTTCATACTCCGATATATAATTAATAATTTATTGATTCAGCGGAGGAAACTGTGAAATTTTTCTTTATGGAAGATTAACAAATATGACATGAGTAGTAGCAGTATATATCAAAGATAATAGAGAGGTTATGATCCATCTAGGATCACAACTCCTTTCACTGTGCGAGTTGGGTTTTCAACAAGTCTAAATGTAGAACTTCTGAGAAAATGTTAACAATTACAATTTAGATCCCAAAGGTTTTTTAGAAATTAGAAACCAAGCCTATAACAATTCGAATAAACTTTATTCTTGTAGAAAAGTTGGATCATATTAAACATCAAGCAAAGTCTAAAACTCAAAGACAAAACGCAGCCTTAAGAGGTGTAGCAAGCATCATGAACTTTTCAGGAATTATAAATAAGGTGAAAAGAAAGATCACTGAAATATAATTTTTTCAACTTTAACCCATTAAAAATGTCTTTTAAAGTTAAAAATAAATAGATGTCCCAATGGTCAAATTTTGACAATTTGATGAATCCATCACAGACGTCGACAAACACCTCTAACAAACGTCCCCCATGGGCCCTTCTGATGGCTATGGATTTAATAAGTTAAGATTAGGTAACTCATGGACCTCAATTCAAAATTTTCAACCCAATTCCTTAAAGGGGAAATAAATCTTAAGTAGTGATTGGGCAGCAGACATAGAACAACGAGTCTTAACCACACTAAGCTTATGATTTCAACCTATTTACACCCTTGTACCTTAACTTACATATCCATACCACACGTGGAAGATTACACGATCATGGTTGAGTACAGGCAACAGAGATTAAAGAGCATGGCAAAAGATATGCAGAGATTAGAGAGCATGGCAAAAAAGTTTCATAAAAACAACTGATGTTACAAAACCAAAGAAAGATGAGTAAATGAATGATGGATCAAGTATTCTGTAAGTTCTATTAAAGTTAAAACCAATTGACGACAGAGCGTGTAAATTTTTTTTGTGAAATCACAACTACCACATCGTAAACTAGTCCATAACATCATAGATAAATAGTATAAAACGAAGTCTTACCTTTTGCTCGTTTGCCAATATCTGAAAAGGGTGCTGGACCATTTCCCATTGTGAATCCGGATTCAGGTTACTACTCCCCGCTAATCACACAGCCTAATAGTCATATCAAATGTCAATACATCATCACATAAATATTACAGAAAATACAAGACATGGTACAAATGAACTGTCAAGAAATCATTTAACCTTACAACTTACTAGAAAAAATAAAATTAAATTCAGGCAATGCAAAAAGGCATGCTATTATTGCCACGTAAAATAACTCCATCCATGGATGAAAACAACATTAGTATTGAGGCGTACAACAACAATTACCACCATCCAGTAAACAAGTTAATATCCCCTATAAACGATTTGCATGTCCCAACAAATTTGGTTCCAAATTTAGTTAGTACTAGCAAAAGAGAGCATTTAATGTTCCCAACGTATCAAGGCGATCCCAAGGGTCCCACAAGATAAGGTGTGAGGATAGTCATCTGTAGGGAAATGAGGCTACTAACATATGAAAATAGATGCCTGTGTCGGGTGAATAGGTTAAGCAATTAAGCATTTTAAAAAGTACTGAAATATAGTAGCAACACACAGATTAGTGTGCAGGATTGTAAACAGATATCAGAATAGTTCATGTAACTCTAATGTAGCCTAACTATAAACAAACCAATAAAATTAAACATACAACAAGAACAAGCATTGAGAGGAGGACGTCAGAATAAGAAAATAACTAGAAAAAACTAAAAAACCAACAAGTCAACTGAAAACTATCTTAGAGTAATATAAGCATCATGTCCTAAGTTCAGCTGAGTCATATTCATATTACTTTTCCTAATAATAATAATAAATCGTAAACGGTAAACCTAACATGTCTTGGCTAGACTACTCTAACTCAAGTATCCTTTCTTCATATATAAATCAAGACGCATTGCATATTAAATGATATTAAATAAATAGAAACGCTGCGCATCATGTATACCGTTTGTAACCAATTTATACTTTATGAGAAGACGATAAAAGTTTGATATCGGAATATACGCATACTAAAATGCTGTTAAAGATACAATAATTTGCATTTTCTTTCTTTCAAAACCCTAAAACTTATTAAACTAACAATATTACCGAAAATAATCGACAGCTAAACATTCATTATCAATATCATCATCCTCGTAACAGTAGTTAGAAAATTTACAATTTTAATTTCAACACACACACAAAGAAACCCGCAATAATTTACGAAATTGAAACTAGTTCAAATCAAATCGTAACAAGTGATTTAAGTAGACCGGATTATCAGAAAATTAACAAAAAGATTATACAGCTAATTAAATTGCAGTCTAATTGAATGAATTGTAGGATATGAATGCATACTTACATATACGATTTGAATCGTGTGCGCGGAGCAGTATGTTGAAATTAGGGTTTTTGTATTCTATTGACTTTTATATTTATTTGAGATTCTTTGGCGGTCTTGGCTAAGTGTGCACCAGCGTCCAGATCGATTCCTTATTCACGGATTAATGTCACTATTTCTTAGAAAATGCCACTTTTATTTTATTTTAAAATGTTTATTTGAATTGTAGTTTTCGTTTCTATGGTTTTGTTTTGAAAGTGTATATATCGTCCATATAACAATCTTTTTATGTGGAATGATCCATGTCAGGGACTATTTATACACTTAACAAGTCTAAACAATTTGCATAAACAGTCATTGACGATATAAAAGATTTTCTCACACGGATATATATCACTTTCAAAACCGATGGGGCGAAAACTACTATTTGAGTAAACGTCAAGGACTATTTATGCACTTAACCCTTTTTTAAATAAACTTAGTATTAAAGTTAATGTTAATATATGAAAATAGTAGAACGAACATACCGATGTATAATTTATAAATGGTACAAAACGTACATGTATCTATAAAAGAAAGTACATATAAGTGAAAATGTTCTTATACATTTGTTATGAAGAAAATATCAATTTAAATAATTACAAATTCGATAGTTATAGTTTACAAGTATGATTGCTAAAAATTATAATTCGATTAGGCATATGTGATATCAAATATACCATTTAGCTATCAAGATAAGTCACTTAGCTTCCAAGAGTAAAAGGTTTCTAAAAAGAGAAGATGAAAAAAATCCAATGGGTGACTTATTTTTCGGTAAATCGATTACGAAATTTTTTTTCTAGAACCCCTTCTATGCGAAAGTGCTCCATATTCATAAGATTTCAACTCTTTTTTTTATCTCATTTGAATCTAACATATCTAACTGAATAAGATTTCTCGTAGATATATCTCATTCTACGGATTAAAGAAAAGAAGTTAAAAAGAAAAATGAGTTTAAGACATACTTGCATTTAATATGAATATAATATGTGTTTAGGCTACACATTATATCATCTTTAATATATAATAAAAGAGAGGCCTTAAATGCCACATGGCAAAGTAAGGTCCCTTAGATGAGTTAACTCTTTTGATATCAGCCGTTAGATCAGATTGATGATGTTATCAAAGATTTTTTTTCATTTTACACCCTTTTACAATATATAATTACATTCTTTTTTTCATTCCATCTCTACTAAAAAAATATAATTATAATTTATTTATAGAATCGTTCAATTTGGATAATGATTTACCTTATTGTTATTCTAAAATCTCCTAATACAAAATATCAAAACATGTGTATAAAAGTAAATGTGTTATAAGTTATTATAATTATAAACAACATGTGCAGAAATGTAAAAATATATATCTATTATACGTATAACATTATTTTTTCATAATAAATTAAAATTTACATAAACATAAATTTACGATTCAATTTTTTATTTTTTACCGCGCTACCGCGGGACAATAATCTAGTTTAAGTATAATGTATGTAAAGACATTCAGTTTCGGGTTAATGTTAGAATCCATGGATAACAATTAATCATTCATATCCAATTTACTAAATATCTATATCTATATTCATTAACATTTTTTAAGATCGTCTATTTACACTTATGATGGATCAGATCGGGTGAATATCCGTCGGGTCGAATGGAAATTGCAATTCATATACCACACTATAATTCATACATATATCCCTTATTATATTCGAACCTAAAACATTTAGATTGGTAGACCAACTCATATACCGTTATGCTAAAAATGCTTTGGTAGGTGGGCTTTTTTTGGTCAAATCGTGTAAGGGAACATAGTTTTAAGACGAACCGGTTAATAGATAAGACATAATTTAGTTCCATATTCGTGTATTAAACTTATTTTTAAAGAAGGGGAAACAGAACTTTAAATTAAAATTAAAATATAAGATACAATTTGGAAAATAAACTAGAAACAACCTAAATGGATTAGAGATCAATTACAATCAAAAGAAAGTGATTGCTAGCCATCCCATGAGAAAGAAAACTAAATGCAACTACATATTAGCTGAAGCTAGCTGAAACATACTACTACCACCTAAATTTGGACTCTTAGAATCCAAAATACGAAACGATCATGATGAGAGGAGTCTCCAACAAAGTAATATATAAGAGCCGAGCAAACATAGCAACCAACTTAAGCAAACATAGCAACCAACTTCACTCTATACTTCACTCTATAGCCAACAAGAGAACTTGAATGGTGAAAACTCCCTTCACATCGAACTAAAGCTTTAAGTTATAACTTGAGACACCATGTAAATCTTGCTTGAATAAAGAACCACCACCCATTTGATCTTTATCACTCATCTTAGATATATCCGAAAAACCTAACTCGTAAAAGATTATTTATTTTTTTGTTTATAGGAGAGAAGATTACGTTGTTGAATACCTCAATGACTTCGTTGACTCCCACACATTTCACTTTATCAAACCTTGCATTAGAAACCATGTTTCTTTTTGTGCCCTTTTATTGTTCACCTTTTTAGCCGAGCAAGGAATGATTTTCTGATTAACACCGAATAACTTATTTGCCTGCAACTTCTCTTTCTTTTTTCGTTTTGCATCATTTTTCTTTCTAAGATTTTTACACATTTTGCAATCACGCTCATTAAACACACGTTCCTAATTAGGATCTTCTTCATTATTGCCACACTCTCAAATCTCGTCACTCACTTGATCATTAGCTACTAACTTGTAATTTTGAGTGTGTTGAAGAACGATGACATGGTAATTGAATATTTTTGGAAGTGGTTAAAACAAAATTGAACGCAGGTTCAAAGGATTTTGAATTTTAGGGCTTTGGATTGTTTAAAATTCTAAACATTTTTAGTTGATTTTTTATATATTTCTTCTAAAATTCAATATTGTTAGGAAGGAGTTTCTAGTAATTGTTACTTTGAAAACTAATATAAAACAATATCAAGAAACAATGTTAAGGGGGTAAACATATTTTCGTTACATATAACAACGACATAATGCAACTAAATCAAATTTGAATGCTAAAATGTCTTGTTTCATCACTTCTACTAACATCAAAAAATATAAAGGTTGTTTTTTTTGTCCCCAAAAGTATAGGTGATCGTGTATTTTCCTAGAATCACGTAAAATCTAAATGCACCATGCTTATCGGTTTGACTCTTTACAATACCAATTTTCCATTCTTTTAGAAGTTTGTCAAGGGTATCATCGGAAGATTGTTGAAACTCATATTCGTTAAGCACATGCGATAACAAGATCCATCTTAATTCAAGGAGGACCACAACATTATTCCATTCACCGACGGGTGTGAAAAGCCTTATCTCAAAACTTGTTCCAAAGAAGTTGCCTATAAGCAACATAGAAGTATTAAGACAACACATTGATCGATGAGCTTGTTTTATCTATGTCGGAGCAAGAAATAATCTATTACGCTACGGAAATGAGACACCCTTGGTTGTCCCAGGATGATACTAACATGTTCTATGGTCGAATTTCTTTTGGATATCAATCTCCATAAGCTAAATTGGACGCTCCAAAGTTGCAAATTTGTCAAGAATTGCTCGCATCAAAAGAAGGTTCGACACATCAAAGTGACCTTGCAATCCAATCCTGACCATCGACACACCATATCTCCTCAAATCTCTCCCAACCCTTATGATGTACCCTTAAACCCCATTGACCCTTACAAACTCCTAATTACTTTAACCCATATAGAGAATCCATCTACATTGAACCTCGCCACCACCATTTTCGAATTAAAGCCCAATTAGAAGTTTTAAGTTTGTCTACTTTCTGTTGGAAAAATGTTAATAAAAATATGATTGTTTTTCATCAACTTTGGACGTCTATAAAGTGATGCATATTTAATATTTACGAAGAATATTTAATATGAATGTGTAGCCGTTAGAAAGGTCTTTGCAACGATATATTATACGTCCAAAACGGAGTTAAGGTGAATGAGATATTGACACCTAAAAATGGGTGTTTTTGGTTTTAATTCGGAACCGTTACGCTAGCGTAACTGTTAGTTACGCTAACGTAACTAAGCGTAAGTAATAGTAACGTAACTGAAACTGTTACGCTAACGTAACTAACAATTACGCTAACGTAACTAACAGTTACCCTAACGTAACTAGCAGTTACGTTACCTGAAACTGTTACAATTTCGTTTTAATGGCTCGTTATATGCCATTAAAACTGAATTAAAAGAAAACGTTCGATTTGCGCTATAAATTGGAACGTCTCAGCTCAATCACAGATACCGATTTCCAATTAATTTTTACTGTAACACCCATTTTCGATTGAATTTGCAGGCAAGTATACCTCCGACAGTTTGATAAACTGTTTTGTCATTGTACCCTGGGAAACAAAACGTGTGATAGCACGCGGAATTTGTTTTAAGGGAATCGTGTTTATCACGAGCCTTGGCCGAAATTTTATTTACATTTTCTGTAATTTCGTTTACATTTTCTGTAATTTGATTTTTGTTTAATATAAACGGTATCGTGTTCTACACTTTCAACCACCACGTTCATAGTTTCTAAAACTTTGTCCCACGTTATCCAAACAACTTTCTTTTTTTCCCCTTCCCCATCCCAATATATATTTTTTCTCACTTTTTATAAAATTTTATGATATTCAGCTAGACGTGAAACAAGGAGAAATAGTATAAGGCCATGCTACCAAGATACATAAATGGTAATTTCACCGCTACACAACGTATACCTCTTTTAATCACTTAACCTTTTCATTAGTGACACCAATTTCAAGAACCTTACTTTTAGATATGCATGTTGATCTTTAGACGACAGACTTCTTGAATCAATTTCATGATTCGCAATAAGTTCTTTGCATTCACCATACTTTATTTTCCAAATATTATTGCATCGTCCGCATATTGAAGATGTGAAATTTTGACTTTGTTGGAGCGAATTTTGGTTCATTTGAAAATTTTGTTGGGAGTCCCTTCATTAAACATGGATGAACGATGGAAATTAAGAACAAATAATTTTATTTGCAATATAAGTTACTTGATAAGTTTCATTAACTGTAGTTAGGTAGGAAAACCCATCGAATAAAAAATTCTTCGTAGTCAAGCTTGCGGAGAAGATCAATCAAGTTCAGGCACATGGTTTTAGTTTATTGAATTCATCAATAAATATATTTAAAAGTAATTGTTTTTCTATTACTCTATCGTTTGTGTGATTGAAATACTATCTTAGGACCTAAAATTCCCTAATTTGAATCATCTTGTTCGAAAGATAAAAACGAAAGCAGTCCTAACTTGATCTAAACGGTTTACTAACTTAAAGCGGTTTTATGCAGATTATAGTTGAGGGACTGAATGTGTTAATATCGTAAAGTATGGTGTCTAAATTTGTACCTGAAGTTAAGGAATAAAGCTTGAAGGGTCAGAGTGTCATTCTTTGGAAGTTGGAGGTTGTATGTGAAAATTGGCTCTATATATTCATCGCTTTCAGCTGAATTAGGGCTATTGAATTTGTATTCATTCTCTCTCTAAAACACATAGTTACGGTGTATTTTTAGGGTTTCACATTGAACCCTAATTAGTATTTGTAGTTGAGTATTCAGTCTGTAATCGTTGAAATCGATTGATTCTTATTATTGTCTGTAAGTATAGAATTCTGGTTAATATCAAGAGAATTTGGTGTTTTCAGTTTGATTGACGTTGAGATTGTTGTTTTGTACATGGTATCAGAGCACAATAGTGCTCTTGATACGACTTGACTGATATAATATGGAGAGTCATATATATTGAATGTGGAAGCTAATGCAAACGTTTGAGTATTACTATATGTCCATTCATTCACATAATACACACATATATATACAAATACAATATAGATAGTGGGCTAAGCCCAATACGTCTAATATGCCCCCGCAGTTTGAGCGGAAGAAGGTTGGTGAACGCTCAAGCTGGATCGAAACTGTAACATCCCGGTTTTTCGGAAATTAAAATATTTCGTAAGTATTTATTTAGTTATAATAAATGTGGTTTATAATTATGTTATTTGAGAAGTTTATAAGTAAAGGACTAGAATTGTTAGAAAGATAGTTAATTTTAGTTAGAAAGGACTTAATTAGTTAATAATTGAGTTAATTACATAAATCATCCCTAAGGTTTATCTTAAATTACGGATTTCGTCCCTAAGTTTAAAAAGTTGTATAAATCATCCACTTTTAGAAACTAATTACCTTTTTCATCCCTAAGATTTGCTCCAATTACAGATTTCGTCCCTAAGGTTTGTCCTCAATCACATATTTGGTCCCTAAGATTTGCCCCAATTACAGGTGCAAATTAGAAATTAGGGACGAAAAGCGTAATTAATTTCTAAACTTGGACGATTTATGCAACTTTTTAAACTTAGGGACGAAAACCATAATTTTGGATAAACCATAAGGACGATTTATGTAATTAACTCTTAATAATTCTAGTAATTGTTGTAAATTAAAAAGACTTGAGAAATTGAGGGACTAAAGGTGTAAAATTCGAAATGTGATGAGTAAGCCTTTGAGGTGTCAAATGCAGAATTTTTCCAAATAAAATTTTAGGGGTTTTTGAGTCTATGTGTGTGTGTTCTTGAGAGTAAGAAAAGGATAATTAGAAATTTCTCAAATCAATTGTGTTGGATTAGTGAAGATTACAAGAGAATCAAGAATAGAAGATAGGGTAACTTAGCTAATTTGGTGTTGGAATAAAGAAGGTAAATTTATGTTTATCTTTGTTATTATTTGATGAATTTGAGTTATGTTAATATGTTATAATATTAATTGGATGTTTAATTGAAGAGTAGAAATGCTTAATTGGTTAAATTAGGTTTTTATAATTTGGGGATAATCTTGAGAATTGTTAAATTGAGCAATTGTATATGTTAATTTAATGTTAGAATTGTATGTTTTAGTCCTATGAAAGAGATAGAATATGGTATAATGATTTTTCTAGTTGGTGTTGCCAAATGGGTCAAATGACCCAAGGAGTGGCAATTGGGTAGAAATTTGATTAAAGAGAAAGAAATGGTCATTTGTATGTATTGTTGATGTGTATGTATAAAATGAATAGAAATTTGATATACTTTCATGTATGTGTAAAAGTTAACGGGTCAAAAACCTTAGAAGTGACATGATGGGTAGAAAATGATTTAACCAAGTAATGTTAAGTGATTAGAAGAAAATGTATGATAAAGTTGTTGGTTATGTGATTATGAGTATTGAAGTTTTAGTATTTTGACCTTGTAATCAGATTTGAAAGATAAGGGCAAAGGGAAGGCAACATAAAGATAGTGAACGTAATTCGACATCAAGGTGAGTATACTAGACTCATTTTCATATGGTTTCTTGTGTTTAAAGTTTGTATTAATGTATTAAAGATTGTTAGGTAAGTTGTTCCAAGTTATAGTCAGTGTTGTTAGCGGAAATAAGGAGTTAAAGTAGTATAAACTAACATGTAAGTGCAGGAAACGTTTGAAAAACGAAACTCAGCCAGAAATTGCCCGAATGCGCCGCCTGTGGGTTGAATGGCGGCGCATTCCGAGGTCCGAGGCTGATTTTGAGTTTTGTCATGTTGAATGCGCCGCCTGTGTGTCCGAATGCGCCGCATTCGACCCCTAGACCAGTTTTTAGTACATTTTAAGGTAGTTTTGGTAGAGAAATGATATATAAACTTATCATTATGATAGAGAAGAATAGAGAAGACATTTATGTGTCATGGAGAAGTAGAATCGGCTTTCATTAGTCGGGAAAGAGTAAAGTTAGCAAAAAGGTTATACCGTGAGGGTATGTAGCAAGACTTTGAATAGTCTTGGAGATGTATCATTATATTATTAAGTATGCTCACTAGCTTAATGCTAATGTACATTGTTGATTGTTATGTTTGTAGGTAAAAAGGATCTCGAATTTGCAAGGCAAGCATAGGAAGGATAGATGGGGACCTAAAATGAAGTTAAATCTTTTGTAACGAGCTTCCGCTCTAAACATCTTAAATGTTATGTTAGTAGAAGTAACACGATAACTTTTCTTTTGGTGAAGTTATGCAAATATTGTTGAATGTTTCTTTTAAAAAAAAAAAAAAAAAAAAAAATTTAGAGTGTTTTAGATCCTAGTGTTACAAGTTGGTATCAGAGCCTTGGCTTGTGTGAGTTGAGTATCTCGGTTGATACTTAAACCCAAGCTGAGGCTTTGTAAGGGGGGAAGAAGCTTGCCTTGCGGAAGAGATAAGAGTAAGAAGATTAATTGTTGAGAAAGAGTTAATTGCCCTAGTCTTAATTATGCGTTGATGGTATTGGATGTACAAGAGTTAATATGTTTGAAATTAACGTCTGGCCAACGCTAATTTTGGACATATTATGTGTATCCAATATGATTGAAGCATATTAAGGACAAGGGACAAGAAAGTGAGAAAGTGTATATGTATGACGTATAAACTATAATTGTGTATAGATTATAGTTTTATATGTCATTATTAACTGAATTTAATTTCAGTTTGTAGAAATGGAAGAAGAAGGTAGCCATCATGATGATGGTCACAAGGAAGTAGATATGCAGACGATTGTGGCTAAGGAGATTAGCCAAGCTTTTGAGAAAGCGATACCGTTTATTATTAAACGGGTTAGAGATGATGTGGTAGAGATTATTGATGAGAAGATAGACCGCGTGCTCGCGGAGAAAGAATTGAAGCAGAAAGAGAAAGAAGATTCGGGAAGTGAGGGTGATAATATTGTTCATCAAGAAGAACCCAAAGAAGCCTATAAGAAGGGGTGCACGTATAAAGACTTCGCAAGCTGTAATCCACCACTCTTTCTTGGAGAGATTGACCCCATTGTTAGTATGCGATGGGTTATGGAGGTAGAAGGTGCATTCCTAACTTGCAAGTGTGCGGATAGAGATAAGGTGATTTATGCATCAAATCTACTTCGAAATCAAGCAAAAGGTTGGTGGGAATCAATAGTGAGGTTATTCCCGGCTGAAGGGATTGTGAAGATGACTTGGGGAGACTTTAAAAAGAGATTTATGGAGTATTACTGTCCACCTTCGGCAGTGAATAAAATTACTCGGGAATTTTTATCATTACAACAAGGAAGCAGAACTGTGAACGAGATTACTAATGAATTCCTAGATAGAGCAGGGTTTTGCCCAGACTACGTTGTGAACGAACGAATGAAGATGGATCGTTATTTATGTTGTTTAAGTCCCGACATCAGAGAACATGTTTCCACTAATAATCCTAAGACTTTTGAGGATATGGTGGAAGCGGCAAGAAGGAGAGAATTAGATCTTTTGAATAGAACTGAAGAAGAGAAAAGAAAACGCAAGGTTGAATACGTGCAAGAACCGTACAAAAGGCAAAGGTTTGAACAAAGGGGTAGAAGTTCGGGGAGAAAATTTGAAAAGAAAGAGTCATCAAGGAGAGATTATGTTTGTAGAAAGTGTGGTAAAAATCATCAGGGAGAATGCAAATTCGGGCTAATGGGTTGTTATACATGTGGGAAGCCGGGACATATTAGTAGTGAATGTCCTAATCCGATAAGGATTTGCTACTATTGTAAGGATCCGGGGCATATTAAAAGCGAATGCCCAAAGTTGCCGCAGAATCAGAAGTTGTTGGTAGGACCGAAAGCTCCTTTGCTTCTTGAAGGAGGAGGTAGTGGAAAGAAGGTTGAAGATAATAAAGGCCGTGGTCGTGCCTTTCAAATCACAACCGTGGAAGCAAAAGAATCGACTGATGTCGTTTCAGGTATTTTATTGTAAACTCTCAACCTGCTTATGTGTTGTTTGATTCGGGAGCAAATAGATCTTTTGTGTCAAGTAAATTTTGTGAAAAGTTTTCTAAGCCCCTTAGTAAGCTAGAACATCCTTTAGAAGTAGAAGTGGCGGATAATCGAATTGTTCTTGTATCAGATGTTTATCACGAAAATCAACTAGAGATAGGATCAACAAAATTTACGATAGACTTGATTCCAATGGTCATGGGAGAATTTGATGTTATAGTAGGTATGGATTGGTTAGAAAAGAATAATGCTATTATTTTATGTAAGATTAAAATTATTAAAGTTACCGACTTAGAAGGAAAAGAAATTGTTATTTATGGGGAGAAAAAGAGTGGTGAAATTTCGGTTTGTTCTTTAATGAAAGCAAGAAGATATATGTCCCGAGGGTGTCAAGCATACCTTGCGTATGTGGTAGATAAAGAGAAAGATAAGAAGGAATTAAAAGAAGAAGATGTAGTGAATGAATATGTAGATGTATTTCCCGAAGATCTTCCGGGTTTGCCGCCAGAAAGAGAAGTAGAATTTAGAATAGAATTGATTCCCGGTGCTGCACCTGTAGCAAAAGCTCCATATAGATTAGCTCCAGCCGAAATGAAAGAATTAATGAGTCAATTACAAGAATTATTAGGACAAGGGTTTTATCCGTCCCAGTTCTTCTCCGTGGGGTGCACCGATTTTATTTGTGAAAAAGAAAGATGGTAGTATGCGTATGTGTATAGACTATCGAGAACTTAATAAGTTAACAGTCAAGAATAAATACCCGTTACCGAGGATAGATGATTTGTTTGATCAGTTACAAGGGGCGAAATTCTTTTCAAAGATAGATTTAAGGTCGGGTTACCATCAGTTGAAGGTAAAGGAAGAAGATGTACCGAAAACAGCTTTTCGCACGAGGTATGGTCATTATGAATTTTTGGTTATGCCTTTCGGTTTGACAAATGCCCCCGCTGCTTTTATGGATTTGATGAATAGAGTTTGTAGAACAATGTTAGATAAATCGGTTATAGTCTTTATTGATGATATTTTAATATATTCGAAGAGTAAAGAAGAACATGCGGATCATCTACGACAATTGTTGGAGATTCTTAGACGAGAAAGATTATATGCGAAATTTTCTAAATGTGAATTTTGGTTAGAAGAAGTTCAATTTTTGGGTCACGTAGTAAATGCAGAAGGTATAAAAGTAGATCCGGCGAAAATTGAAGCAATTGTCAATTGGAATTCTCCGAAAAATGTGAAGGAAATCCGTAGTTTTCTTGGTCTTGCGGGGTATTATCGAAGATTTATTCAAGACTTTTCTAAGATAGCCTCGAGCTTAACCGAGTTAACCAGAAAGAATAAGAAGTTTGAATGGAAAGAAAAACAAGAAGAAGCCTTCCAGATTTTAAAGAAGAAACTAAGTGAAGCACCGGTGTTAGTATTACCGGATGGAACGAAAGATTTAGTAGTTTATAGTGATGCTTCATACACCGGTTTAGGATGTGTTTTGATGCAACATGGAAGGGTTATTGCTTATGCTTCGAGACAATTGAAAGAAAATGAAAAGAAATACCCGGTACGAGATTTGGAGTTAGCGGCGGTGGTGTTTGCATTAAAGATATGGAGGCATTACCTCTATGGAGAAAGATGTACAATTTATACGGATCATAAAAGTTTACAATATTTCTTTACTCAAAATGATCTTAGTATGAGACAACGTAGATGGTTAGACTTGGTGAAGGATTACGATTGTGATATACGATACCACCCCGGAAAAGCAAATGTTGTTGCGGATGCATTGAGTAGAAAGAGTTCACAACCGGAAATGAAACTTTACTCCTTAGCTTTGATTATTAATGCTAATTTCTTTGATTCGGTTAAAGAAGCTCAATTAGAGGCAATTAAGGAGGAGAATTGGAAAAGAGAAAGAATTGTGGGTCAAGTGCAAAACTTAATGGAAGATAGTCGGGGTTTAAAGACTAGATTTGGAAGAATTTGGATTCCGAATACATCGGATTGTAAGAAAGTTTTACTAGACGGAGCTCATAAGTCAAAATATTCTATTCATCCCGGTAGTACGAAAATGTATAGAGATCTTAAAGAAGACTATTGGTGGCCGGGTATGAAAAGAGATATAGTGAAATATGTAGAAAAATGTTTGACATGTTTACAAGTTAAAGCGGAACACCAAAAGCCTTATGGAAAGATGCAACCATTAGAAATACCGGTATGGAAATGGGAGAATATTACTATGGATTTGGTGACGAAACTACCAAAGTCTAAAAGAAAGAATGATACTATTTGGGTAATCGTGGATAGATTGACTAAAAGTGCTCATTTCTTACCAATTAAAGAAGCTATTTCTTCGGAGAAAATGGCGGAGTTATTTTTGAAGGAGATTGTGGTAAGACATGGAGTTCCAATTTCGATAGTTTCGGATAGAGATACACGATTTACTTCTCATTTTTGGAGAGGTTTTCAAGAAGAATTAGGGGTGAAACTCAATATTAGCACGGCTTATCATCCTCAAACCGATGGGCAAAGTGAAAGAACAATTCAAACCTTGGTTGATTTACTCCGTGCATGTGTAATAGATTTTGGAGGTAATTGGGATGATCATTTACCGTTAGTAGAATTTTCTTACAACAATAGCTACCAAGCGAGCATAGATTGTGCACCTTATACGATGTTGTATGGACGAAAATGTAGAACACCAATATGTTGGGGCGAGATTGGACAACGAGAATTGGGAGAAAAGGAAATCATACAAATTACAACGGAGAAGATAGATCAAATTAGAGAAAGGCTCAAGATGGCTCAAGACCGACAAAAGAGTTATGCCGATAAAAGAAGAAGACCAATAGAATTTGAAATTGGTGATTTTGTGATGTTGAAAGTTTCCCCATGGAAAGGAGTGATCCGATTTAGAAAGAGAGGAAAACTAAGTCCGAGATATATTGGGCCATTTAAAATCTTAGAAAGAATCGGAAAGGTCGCTTATCGATTAGAATTACCCGAAGTTTTAAGTAAGATACATCCTACATTTCATGTATCAAATTTAAGAAAGTGTCTTGCGGATGAAACAACATTTGTCCCACTAGATGATATAGAAATCGATGAGAAGTTGAATTATGTAGAAGAACCGGTAGCCATTCTTGATAGGAAAATAAAACAACTTAGAAATAAACAAATTAGTATGGTTAAGGTTCAATGGAAGCATAGAAAGGGGTCGGAATTTACATGGGAGCCGGAGAATGAAATGAAGAAATTTTATCCCAAGTTATTCGAAGAATAGATTTCGGGGACGAAATCTTTAGAAGGAGGGAAGATTTGTAACATCCCGGTTTTTCGGAAATTAAAATATTTCGTAAGTATTTATTTAGTTATAATAAATGTGGTTTATAATTATGTTATTTGAGAAGTTTATAAGTAAAGGACTAGAATTGTTAGAAAGATAGTTGATTTTAGTTAGAAAGGACTTAATTAGTTAATAATTCTAGTAATTGTTGTAAATTAAAAAGACTTGAGAAATTGAGGGACTAAAGGTGTAAAATTCGAAATGTGATGAGTAAGCCTTTGAGGTGTCAAATGCAGAATTTTCCAAATAAAATTTTAGGGGTTTTGAGTCTATGTGTGTGTGTTCTTGAGAGTAAGAAAAGGATAATTAGAAATTTCTCAAATCAATTGTGTTGGATTAGTGAAGATTACAAGAGAATCAAGAATAGAAGATAGGGTAACTTAGCTAATTTGGTGTTGGAATAAAGAAGGTAAATTTATGTTTATCTTTGTTATTATTTGATGAATTTGAGTTATGTTAATATGTTATAATATTAATTGGATGTTTAATTGAAGAGTAGAAATGCTTAATTGGTTAAATTAGGTTTTTATAATTTGGGGATAATCTTGAGAATTGTTAAATTGAGCAATTGTATATGTTAATTTAATGTTAGAATTGTATGTTTTAGTCCTATGAAAGAGATAGAATATGGTATAATGATTTCCTAGTTGGTGTTGCCAAATGGGTCAAATGACCCAAGGAGTGGCAATTGGGTAGAAATTTGATTAAAGAGAAAGAAATGGTCATTTGTATGTATTGTTGATGTGTATGTATAAAATGAATAGAAATTTGATATACTTTCATGTATGTGTAAAAGTTAACGGGTCAAAAACCTTAGAAGTGACATGATGGGTAGAAAATGATTTAACCAAGTAATGTTAAGTGATTAGAAGAAAATGTATGATAAAGTTGTTGGTTATGTGATTATGAGTATTGAAGTTTTAGTATTTTGACCTTGTAATCAGATTTGAAAGATAAGGGCAAAGGGAAGGCAACATAAAGATAGTGAACGTAATTCGACATCAAGGTGAGTATACTAGACTCATTTTCATATGGTTTCTTGTGTTTAAAGTTTGTATTAATGTATTAAAGATTGTTAGGTAAGTTGTTCCAAGTTATAGTTAGTGTTGTTAGCGGAAATAAGGAGTTAAAGTAGCATAAACTAACATGTAAGTGCAGGAAACGTTTGAAAAACGAAACTCAGCCAGAAATTGCCCGAATGCGCCGCCTGTGGGTTGAATGGCGGCGCATTCCGAGGTCCGAGGCTGATTTTGAGTTTTGTCATGTTGAATGCGCCGCCTGTGTGTCCGAATGCGCCGCATTCGACCCCTAGACCAGTTTTTAGTACATTTTAAGGTAGTTTTGGTAGAGAAATGATATATAAACTTATCATTATGATAGAGAAGAATAGAGAAGACATTTATGTGTCATGGAGAAGTAGAATCGACTTTCATTAGTCGGGAAAGAGTAAAGTTAGCAAAAAGGTTATACCGTGAGGGTATGTAGCAAGACTTTGAATAGTCTTGGAGATGTATCATTATATTATTAAGTATGCTCACTAGCTTAATGCTAATGTACATTGTTGATTGTTATGTTTGTAGGTAAAAAGGATCTCGAATTTGCAAGGCAAGCATAGGAAGGATAGATGGGGACCTAAAATGAAGTTAAATCTTTTGTAACGAGCTTCCGCTCTAAACATCTTAAATGTTATGTTAGTACAAGTAAAACGATAACTTTTCTTTTGGTGAAGTTATGCAAATATTGTTGAATGTTTTCTTTTAAAAAAAAAAAAAAAAATTGAGTGTGTTTTAGATCCAAGTGTTACAAGTTGGTATCAGAGCCTTGGCTTGTGTGAGTTGAGTATCTCGGTTGATACTTAAACCCAAGCTGAGGCTTTGTAAGGGGGGAAGAAGCTTGCCTTGCGGAAGAGATAAGAGTAAGAAGATTAATTGTTGAGAAAGAGTTAATTGCCCTAGTCTTAATTATGCGTTGATGGTATTGGATGTACAAGAGTTAATATGTTTGAAATTAACGTCTGGCCAACGCTAATTTTGGACATATTATGTGTATCCAATATGATTGAAGCATATTAAGGACAAGGGACAAGAAAGTGAGAAAGTGTATATGTATGACGTATAAACTATAATTGTGTATAGATTATAGTTTTATATGTCATTATTAACTGAATTTAATTTCAGTTTGTAGAAATGGAAGAAGAAGGTAGCCATCATGATGATGGTCACAAGGAAGTAGATATGCAGACGATTGTGGCTAAGGAGATTAGCCAAGCTTTTGAGAAAGCGATACCGTTTATTATTAAACGGGTTAGAGATGATGTGGTAGAGATTATTGATGAGAAGATAGACCGCGTGCTCGCGGAGAAAGAATTGAAGCAGAAAGAGAAAGAAGATTCGGGAAGTGAGGGTGATAATATTGTTCATCAAGAAGAACCCAAAGAAGGCTATAAGAAGGGGTGTGCGTATAAAGACTTCGCAAGCTGTAATCCACCACTCTTTCTTGGAGAGATTGACCCCATTGTTAGTATGCGGTGGGTTATGGAGGTAGAAGGTGCATTCCTAACTTGCAAGTGTGCGGATAGAGATAAGGTGATTTATGCATCAAATCTACTTCGAAATCAAGCAAAAGGTTGGTGGGAATCAATAGTGAGGTTATTCCCGGCTGAAGGGATTGTGAAGATGACTTGGGGAGACTTTAAAAAGAGATTTATGGAGTATTACTGTCCACCTTCGGCAGTGAATAAAATTACTCGGGAATTTTTATCATTACAACAAGGAAGCAGAACTGTGAACGAGATTACTAATGAATTCCTAGATAGAGCAGGGTTTTGCCCAGACTATGTTGTGAACGAGCGAATGAAGATGGATTGTTATTTATGTTGTTTGAGTCCCGACATCAGAGAACATGTTTCCACTAATAATCCTAAGACTTTTGAGGATATGGTTGAAGCGGAAAGAAGGAGAGAATTAGATCTTTTGAATAGAACTGAAGAAGAAAAAGAAAACGCAAGGTTGAATACGTGCAAGAACCGTACAAAAGGCAAAGGTTTGAACAAAGGGGTAGAAGTTCGGGAGAAAAGTTTGAAAAGAAAGAGTCATCAAGGAGAGGATTATGTTTGTAGAAAGTGTGGTAAGAATCATCAAGGGAGAATGCAAATTCGGGCTAATGGGTTGTTATACATGTGGGAAGCCGGGGCATATTAGTAGTGAATGTCCTAATCCGATAAGGATTTGCTACTATTGTAAGGACCCGGGGCATATTAAAAGCGAATGCCCAAAGTTGCCGCAGAATCAGAAGTTGTTGGTAGGACCGAAAGCTCCTTTGCTTCTTGAAGGAGGAGGTAGTGGAAAGAAGGTTGAAGATAATAAAGGCCGTGGTCGTGCCTTTCAAATCACAACCGTAGAAGCAAAAGAATCGACTGATGTCGTTTCAGGTATTTCATTGTAAACTCTCAACCTGCTTATGTGTTGTTTGATTCGGGAGCAAATAGATCTTTTGTGTCAAGTAAATTTTGTGAAAAGTTTTCTAAGCCCCTTAGTAAGCTAGAACATCCTTTAGAAGTAGAAGTGGCGGATAATCGAATTGTTCTTGTATCAGATGTTTATCACGAAAATCAACTAGAGATAGGATCAACAAAATTTACGATAGACTTGATTCCAATGGTTATGGGAGAATTTGATGTTATAGTAGGTATGGATTGGTTAGAAAAGAATAATGCTATTATTTTATGTAAGATTAAAATTATTAAAGTTATCGATTTAGAAGGAAAAGAAATTGTTATTTATGGGGAGAAAAAGAGTGGTGAAATTTCGGTTTGTTCTTTAATGAAAGCAAGAAGATATATGTCCCGAGGGTGTCAAGCATACCTTGCGTATGTGGTAGATAAAGAGAAAGATAAGAAGGAATTAAAAGAAGTAGATGTAGTGAATGAGTATGTAGATGTATTTCCCGAAGATCTTCCGGGTTTGCCGCCAGAAAGAGAAGTAGAATTTAGAATAGAATTGATTCCCGGTGCTGCACCTGTAGCAAAAGCTCCATATAGATTAGCTCCAGCCGAAATGAAAGAATTAATGAGTCAATTACAAGAATTATTGGACAAGGGTTTTATCCGTCCCAGTTCTTCTCCGTGGGGTGCACCGATTTTATTTGTGAAAAAGAAAGATGGTAGTATGCGCATGTGTATAGACTATCGAGAACTTAATAAGTTAACAGTCAAGAATAAATACCCGTTACCGAGGATAGATGATTTGTTTGATCAGTTACAAGGGGCGAAATTCTTTTCAAAGATAGATTTAAGGTCGGGTTACCATCAGTTGAAGGTAAAGGAAGAAGATGTACCGAAAACAGCTTTTCGCATGAGGTATGGTCATTATGAATTTTTGGTTATGCCTTTCGGTTTGACAAATGCCCCCGCTGCTTTTATGGATTTGATGAATAGAGTTTGTAGAACAATGTTAGATAAATCGGTTATAGTCTTTATTGATGATATTTTAATATATTCGAAGAGTAAAGAAGAACATGCGGATCATCTACGACAATTGTTGGAGATTCTTAGACGAGAAAGATTATATGCGAAATTTTCTAAATGTGAATTTTGGTTAGAAGAAGTTCAATTTTTGGGTCACGTAGTAAATGCAGAAGGTATAAAAGTAGATCCGGCGAAAATTGAAGCAATTGTCAATTGGAATTCTCCGAAAAATGTGAAGGAAATTCGTAGTTTCCTTGGTCTTGCGGGGTATTATCGAAGATTTATTCAAGACTTTTCTAAGATAGCCTCGAGCTTAACCGAGTTAACCAGAAAGAATAAGAAGTTTGAATGGAAAGAAAAACAAGAAGAAGCCTTCCAGATTTTAAAGAAGAAACTAAGTGAAGCACCGGTGTTAGTATTACCGGATGGAACGAAAGATTTAGTAGTTTATAGTGATGCTTCATACACCGGTTTAGGATGTGTTTTGATGCAACATGGAAGGGTTATTGCTTATGCTTCGAGACAATTGAAAGAAAATGAAAAGAAATACCCGGTACGAGATTTGGAGTTAGCGGCGGTGGTGTTTGCATTAAAGATATGGAGGCATTACCTCTATGGAGAAAGATGTACAATTTATACGGATCATAAAAGTTTACAATATTTCTTTACTCAAAATGATCTTAGTATGAGACAACGTAGATGGTTAGACTTGGTGAAGGATTACGATTGTGATATACGATACCACCCCGGAAAAGCAAATGTTGTTGCGGATGCATTGAGTAGAAAGAGTTCACAACCGGAAATGAAACTTTACTCCTTAGCTTTGATTATTAATGCTAATTTCTTGGATTCGGTTAAAGAAGCTCAATTAGAGGCAATTAAGGAGGAGAATTGGAAAAGAGAAAGAATTGTGGGTCAAGTGCAAAACTTAATGGAAGATAGTCGGGGTTTAAAGACTAGATTTGGAAGAATTTGGATTCCGAATACATCGGATTGTAAGAAAGTTTTACTAGACGGAGCTCATAAGTCAAAATATTCTATTCATCCCGGTAGTACGAAAATGTATAGAGATCTTAAAGAAGACTATTGGTGGCCGGGTATGAAAAGAGATATAGTGAAATATGTAGAAAAATGTTTGACATGTTTACAAGTTAAAGCGGAACACCAAAAGCCTTATGGAAAGATGCAACCATTAGAAATACCGGTATGGAAATGGGAGAATATTACTATGGATTTGGTGACGAAACTACCAAAGTCTAAAAGAAAAAATGATACTATTTGGGTAATTATGGATAGATTGACTAAAAGTGCTCATTTCTTACCAATTAAAGAAGCTATTTCTTCGGAGAAAATGGCGGAGTTATTTTTGAAGGAGATTGTGGTAAGACATGGAGTTCCAATTTCGATAGTTTCGGATAGAGATACACGATTTACTTCTCATTTTTGGAGAGGTTTTCAAGAAGAATTAGGGGTGAAACTCAATATTAGCACGGCTTATCATCCTCAAACCGATGGGCAAAGTGAAAGAACAATTCAAACCTTGGTTGATTTACTCCGTGCATGTGTAATAGATTTTGGAGGTAATTGGGATGATCATTTACCGTTAGTAGAATTTTCTTACAACAATAGCTACCAAGCGAGCATAGATTGTGCACCTTATACGATGTTGTATGGACGAAAATGTAGAACACCAATATGTTGGGGCGAGATTGGACAACGAGAATTGGGAGAAAAGGAAATCATACAAATTACAACGGAGAAGATAGATCAAATTAGAGAAAGGCTCAAGATGGCTCAAGACCGACAAAAGAGTTATGCCGATAAAAGAAGAAGACCAATAGAATTTGAAATTGGTGATTTTGTGATGTTGAAAGTTTCCCCATGGAAAGGAGTGATCCGATTTAGAAAGAGAGGAAAACTAAGTCCGAGATATAT